>OX243813.1:13423258-13440758 GCA_945859605.1 Lumbricus rubellus
TACATGAGCTGCTGACCTATGCATTTCTTTTTGACTGAGTCAAGTGGTGAGAAGGTAGAGAGCATTGGTTGGTAATTATAAGCATCGTATTTGAGCATCGTATACAACTATACATATACATACCCAGCTGCCTCGTGACAAAATTTAAATTCACACGTCACTCATTTTTACAGTTCCTCTTACGCATAGAATACAAACCTCAGTCGTATCGTGTATAATGATTTATATAGCGCCCCTTGAAGCATAGATTATATTCAGAGTCGTTGCTTGTTGTTTCAGTTTAACGATGCTTTATGATAACAATGACATTAGCGTCGCCCTCCTCCATCATCCAGGCTTGGGACTGGCACTGTGAGAGTGCAAGCAGTGGCGGAGTTACCGGTCACTGTTAGAATTCATGCTGGCATTTTTAGCTCGTGTATATACATGTACGCTGTAGAATAAGTCGCGAGATTTTTTGAGAGACAAAAGGCAAAGAAACACGCATGCATCAACAGAAGCAGAGAATAATTGGAAAGGAGAATGATAAATTTGTTGAGAAAGTAGGAGCGAGAGAGACATAGAGAATGAGAAATTGAGTGAGAGAATAAATAATATGAGAGAGAGAGAGAGAGAGAGAGAGAGAGAGAGAGAGAGGGAGAGGGAGGGAGAGGGGGAGAGGGAGAGGGAGAGGGAGAGGGAGAGGGAGAGGGAGAGGGAGAGGGAGAGGGAGAGGGAGAGGGAGAGGGAGAGGGAGAGGGAGAGAGAGAGGGAGAGGGAGAGGGAGAGGGAGAGGGAGAGCGAGAGAGAGAGAGAGAGAAAGAGAAAGAGAGAGAGAGAGAGACTGATGATGGTTCTCTGCTTCTATGTCTGAGCTTCAGCGACGACTACCACCATCGCAGTGTAGTAATCGTTTCTCTGCAATATTGTCTCGTCCTATACATATACAACTGAATAATGAATGAGTCAAAGCTAAATGCCACAGTTTTTTCCATTTTCGTCGTCGTCGTCGTCACTGTCTTGCCTCAGAAATAAACCCTGCAGGTTGCAGAGAGTCGACCCTATTACGCGGCTCAGCTATATGGACGGGCACTTCATCGTATACATGCGAATTCTCATCAGAAGCAGGTGCTGGCTTAAGGTATAAAGGAACGCAGACAGACTGACGGACAGACGGACAAACATACATAGAGACACACAGGCACAAGAAAACACACACAAAGACACAGCAACATGCACTCAGGCACACAGACACAGGCAGAAGAAGGGATAGGCACGCGGACGCAATTACAAACAGTCAGACATATACACAGAGGCATATCAGCCGTGCATAGAGGTAGAGACAGGAAGACAGTCTGCATTTTGGTTGTACTCAGAGTTCTTCACTTGAACGGCGTTAAACGAAGCGCTGCACTTGACAGCACTTGACATCTGAACATAGTAGATAACTTTTTATGCATCTTAACGCAACCATATCCATCCAAGTATGCCTATTAAAACCAGTTTTCTGTGATTTCGAAGTGGATTGATAAGTTATCGCGATATAAATATTTGATCAATCATCACAATGCTCTGTTCATAATAATTTCTTTGTCAGCTGCACGTATACTCACGACAATCATTTAACATCTAATTATATGGAAGAAAAGACTGCAGTCAGTAATAACAATGGTATATTTAGATCGTTTTTAGTCTGCGTGTATACGGCGCAATATGTACCTACCAAAACTAGCTATGACATGAAATTTTTAACTGTTCAGATATTTCTATCGTGTGACAAATGTGACATCCACAATTGCCTTGCAGTTGAGCGCTTACAATAATTTGCCTATAATGACTGCATGAATTAATCACATGCACATGTTCTGATGTTCTGTCCATATTTGTCTATCTGGACATTTGTATAGCGCCTCTCCCGTTCATATCTCTTGTGACAATCCAATGTACGACTGACTCTGTCCATTAGAATATGCTATACATTCTGCGTATTCATATTCCCAGGTGTTTCTCTCAGCTGCAGCGGTGTCAAGTTCCGCTTCAATCGTAGAACTCATCAGTCACATGTATGTTTTATGCTAGTATGCAGGGGCGGATCCAGGGGGAGGGTCAATCCGGCCATGGCCCCCATTTAAAAATGTCAATGTATCGTGCCTCCCTCCCATTTGGTTTCAACAAGCTTGTATTTGGTATATTTTCAAGGATTTGGACTTAATGACTAAAAAATGGTCATCAACTTTTTTGGCGGATGAAATGCTATGTTTTCTCCGAAAATTCCGCCAGATGACTAAAAAAGGTCATCAGCTTTTCTGGCGGATGAAATGCTATGTTTTTCCCGAAAATTCCGCCAGATGACTAAAAACGGTCATCAGTTTTTTTGGCGGATTAAATGCTATGTTTTCTCCGAAAATTCCGCCAGATGACTAAAAACGGTCATCAACTTTTTTGGCGGGTACGAAATAAAAAATTTCAAGACCCAAGTCCAAGAATGCCCCCCGTCCAAAGTTTCTGTTACCAGTTACTAGTTTTCAGACTGGCTGTCAGTGGGATGCTCTTCATTGGTTGCTCATAAATTTGTCCCATGAATCATGGGCCATGATGACGTCAGTCTCTCACAATATCTTATTAGGGAGACACTTCGATTCCCACTAACGCTGATGTTAGACAAAGACTGACTTGGTGAATTAGTTTGTTTGCCTTTCTCGTTCTCATTGAAGCAAACGTCGGTCTTTTCAGCCATTGACGATGACTTGGTCTGATCGTTTCTCCTTCTCAGCCAATTCAAGTGAACCGACCGACCCACCAACCAACCCACCAACCGATCAGGCAGTTCTACAAAAACGAATCTCACTGATCGAGCACTGAACCGTATGAGACTTTGCCAAAGAACCGAACGACCTGGCAGGGCCGGCCTTAGCCCAAATGGCGCCCTAGGCAAGGCATACATTTGGCGCCCCAGGCATATCGCCCTTAGATTCTCACTCAATTGTTCAGAATCTAAAGATGAATTAGCCAGAGCCGGTATACGCTCACAAGGTCGTAGCCAGGATTTTATTTCGGGGATTAATTGTTTTTTGACCGTGAATTTTGTGGTGCGTACACGCTGCGGCCGACTTTTTAGAAAGACATTTTCTGACGACTTTTGTTAGTCGTCAAGTTTTATGACGTCCAAAAAACACTATTTCCCCGCGATTTTCGACTATTTTCTGCTCAAAATTACATTACACACTGTCATGTGCTAGCGAATGCATAATTATTTTATTTTTACATTATTTAATTTCGGGGGTGTTCAAACACCCAAAACATTCCCCATGGCATAAGTTAAAAAATATTAAAATACACTCTTTTTGGAAATGGCGCCCCCTAGAACTTGGCGCCCCATGCAACTGCCTGCTTTAGGCCTACCTATGCCTAAGGTCGGTCCTGCCTGCCTCAGTTACTGCCCTTTCTTTATCGTCGTCCCTACTTAGTCTAGACTAGTTATTTGAATCTGAATAAAGGACAGACTAGCCGTAATGTTGTAATCTCATCTTCCTACTCAGCAAGGCCCACTCCCATTTAATACATTTCATTGGTTGCAACATTTTCACTATCGAAATTAAGCGTCGCGTGTTCTAACTTCTGTCTCCTAAAGCAAAGAGTAGCCTACGGAATGCCGTTCTTGAAATTGAATTAGGCCAGCTTGAACAGGTGCAATGGAATAAATAATTATTTACAATTCCTTCCATTAGCGAAATTCTTGAGTTTAAAAGAAATTACAGCGTAAAAAAATTAATTCGCCGGTGCCGCGGCGCCCCCCAAGGACCGCGGCGCCCTAGGCAACTGCCTACTTTGCCTATAGCTAAGGCCGGCCCTGCGACCTGGGTTCCCTTGTTACTCTCCAAGCCCCCTCCAGCACACCAACCAACAATGACCCGATCGCAGATAATAATGGCAGAATAATAGGATCGGTCGGTCGGTCTTCTGGGCGGACAGACAGACAGGCAGACAGACAGACAGACAGGCATACAGACAGACAGACGTGCAGACAGACAGGCAGGCGTTGCTTTGTAGCACACACCATGCACCCCGAGGCTGCAGACAGAATTAGCGTCGTTGGCAAAGAATGCATTTTTCATTTCCAAATTGAATCATTCAAGCGCAGTTCATTGGACTGACAGATCAAAAGACGGCTTATCATCTGCACTAAAAGCGATTCTAATTGATATCTTCAACGGGTGACGATGGACGTAATTTTCTGTCCGTTTTGTCTGCTACTCATCTGACTGACAGCATTTAACGATTCACGCGAAAGACCCGAAGGATAAACAGATCCCATGGTCATTGAATCGACGATGCAGGTGGTGGATATTTATAATTATTGGACGAATCAGTCTGAAAACTTTGGTTCAGATGCTCAATGGAACAATGAATTCAGATTGAATGAATGACGCTTACAATAATTGTACGCGCAGCGTGTTGCAGTTTATCCATAGGATCACTCGATCAACATTTTAAGATTGTTCAGCTACAACAAAAGGTAACCTACGAACGTGCGTGCATCATATTTCCGGCATGGCTGCCTACCGCGTGCAATAATTGCCCGGATTTTAAAAACCTTGGAGGCATGCTGTTAGATAGATCTATATATATATATATTATATATAATATATAATTTATATGTATATATTATATATATTATACATATTATAGCCGGTCTTTATCGCTCTGCAGTCTTGTCAGGTGTTACGAGACTTGAAAGAGATTCTCGAGTCATCGGATTTCACAGTCTTCTTGACTTTCCATCATGCTGCATCTATATATATATATATATATATAGTCGACTGATATCAGTTGCCATGGTGACGTCATACGCCTGCGGCCATTTTGGTTGGATTCGCTGCTCTGATAAACACGAAACCGGTGAATTATACGCTTCACGAATAGAGAAAAGGATTAAGGTATGTCGATCTTTATAGGCAGACCCTACTGTAAACAGTGTATGGTTCTTTACCCATTTTCCGTCGGCGTAGGTTAATCATAATTGGGGCTATCTGCAAAATTAGTTTTACTCTACAAAGGAATATAGGCCTAAAGATTCATGATGATTCGGCAGTTTATTACAAGCATGCGGCCATTGCGGCGGACATTGATTAAATCTGCTTTAAAAAAGCGAATAATGGAAACGAGTGTGATTTAATTTTTGGAATTCTTTCGGCGATGGGCTTTTTATGAATCCGAAGTTTACTCCCTTAAATCTGATCTTTTCCTCCTATATAATTTATCATGGTTCGAATACACCACAAGTCGCCGCGTAGAGACCCTGAGCAAGTTCTTCACTCACTATTGCTCATGAGAGACTCCACGTGCGCTAGTTTATATTCCGAATGAATAGGCTATACGGTTTCTGTATGCATTGGTCGTTTCATGCATAGCCTATATGCTCAGTTTGAACCTGTGCAGTTATCGCTGCAAGAAAAGCACTCACACCAGGCGGTTACTGTATCCTCTTATAATGTGTGAAACGATTCGGTACTGCAAGATACGCTGATCTTAAAGACTCACTTGACTTGGATCGGAATACACTTTAAGACTTTTGTTGCGCTCCTTTAACCTCTGGTGCCCAGCAGTGCTTAGCACCTCTATACAGTAATAACTATCTTGAGATCATATTATAGTGTCTTAAACGTCAATTGGTACTACTGTTACTGATGCAATGATATAAATCTATGACTTGTTACCCAATGGCACGACAGTATAATCAAAGTAGCCAGTGCACTGCATAGCAATCGATGCAATTTTTAGAGAACTAACTTAATTGGTTTGTGCCTGGGGCAATTTTCGCTTCAGCATATTCGATGACGTACCAGCTAGATTATATAATTATATAATTATATAATTATATATATATACATGCATGTATGTTACATGTAGCCTACAGAGAGGCTTAGAAACGATTAAACTATATTTTATATTTTAGCATATTTATTACTTTCTGAGAATTGATTCGTGAGTCGCGACGCAGCCTCGGTCAATGTTAGATCGAATAATTATTATGACAAACGTTATGGTCGTTATAAGCCAAATTGAGGCAAATTTTGTTAATAAATTAGCAAATTGGTCGCTTAAAATAATTGATGTTGATGTGTAATCGTCCGGTAATATTGCAGGCAGTACAATCTCACTTTTTAGATGATTAGGTTAATTACTTGTCAGGTTTTTACACATCTATTCATTTGAATATCGTACTTCTATTATAATAGAAGTACTGATTAGTCAAACGGTTATTTGGACTCTGCATACATGCAAGTCACCGAACAGCAAACACTTCCATTTAAACATCATCATCCGTATTGTTCTATACTATTCCTCCTCTTCCTCCACCTCCTTCTCTTGAGCTTCCTGCTGCTCGTCCTCTTCTTCTTCCTCTTCATCATCATCATCATCAGCAGCAGCAGTTGCTTCTACGTGTTGATAATTTGCGTTCCAACATAATCACTCTCTTCCGAGCATCATCACTTTCATTATCATCATCATCATCATCGTCATTATCATTATCATCATCATCCATGGACAGCATCATTAACAGCATCTCCATCATCCACTCAGCCTCTGCACTCCACTCAATCACCTGATGCATACTACCACCACCGGGATCATCCATTTCTCCATCTTCTCTTCTATCCATCACCATCCATACTGCTGCTGCTTCTTCTTCTTCTTTTTCTTCTTCTTCTTTTTCTTCTTCTTCTTCTTCTGCTTCTTCTTCTTCTTCTTCTTCTTCTGCTTCTTCTTCCTCTTCTTCTTCTTCTTCTTCTTCTTCTTCTTCTTCTTCTTCTTCTTCTTCTTCTTCTTCTTCTTCTTCTTCTTCTTCTTCTTCTTTTTTCCTCTTCGTGCATATGCCTCCAGCAGCAGCAGCAGCAGCAGCAGCAGCAGCAGCTAATCCGCACGAACAACGCTACCAGTTATTCAGTGCTGATCTATACATCGGCAATGAAGTGCACGCACTCACACACAGCCATTCACTGTATATACCCCAATGAAAACCAACGAATGCTCTCACTACACGCAACATGCCATTAGGCGTATATCATGGTGTGACCGTAAGCACCTGTGTGCATGCCCGCACCTGATCGCATGTGTGCGGGCTTTTCACTCTAATTATTATATGATACAGTGAGTGAGTGAGTGAGTGAGTGAGTGAGTGACTGAGTGAGTGAGTGAGTGAGTGAGTGAGTGTGTGGTGGTTGCTTTCAGGAGGCGACGAACGTCGGAAACTAGTCTGGAGAATAATTCTTCTGTCTCGGGAGGACGCTGTTGCCAACGAACGATGATGATGAAATTGGATGCGACGGTGATGCAGCAGCAGCAGCAGCAGCAGCAGCAGCAGCAGCAGCGATGGATGTCTTGGCAGCATCTCTCACCTGCCGCAATCATCTCCAGCTGCTGGACCTTCTTAATCATCGCTCAACTCGCATCTGCCAAAGGTAAATTAGTGCGCGACTCAATTAGAAAAAGAAGAAGTAGGCCAAAATGTATCATTCGTTCTTCCCTCTACAGCTGATGGGCGGTGTGCTATAATAGTCATGTGTGTAAGCTTACACATGTAGTAACTTCTGTTGCGTGGTATTTTAATATCAAAATTAATGTTGAATTCACTTTACTCATCGTTAGTGTTTTATTTTGTTCATATTGAAGTCACATTTTGAATTTTCTCATTAATCAGAGGTGCATGAGCCAATCTTGGAATTCTGAACAAGGTCATTTAGATCTAAATATCTCATTTACATGTAGCCCGACTTAAACGCAAATATGTGCCCAACATTTTAGTGAACACTTGCTTCCAGGCAATATACATAACATGTTCAATCTGCTCAAACGGTATAACGAAAGAAAGACAATCAGAAATGGGAAACCATGCATAGTCTATCTATTCAAACTCTAACTTACTTACTTAGTATTTAGTTCTTCCGGTGCAGGTCTGCACATCGAGCAACGCATCTCCTCCACTCGTCCCTTCATGTCCATCGCCAGTTGTTTGATGGTGATGATGATGATAATGCTGATGATGATGATAGTGATGATGATGATGATGATGATGATGATGATGATGATGATGATGATGAGTGAGTGAGTTTGTTGCGTTGTTCTGTTGCGCATGCTTCGTTTTACCCTGCAGTGGGTTGCAAGCCCACCACGGAACCCTCGTACTTTATCCTGACTTGAGACAGGCTCAGACTATTCTAAGATACCTTGAGGCAGAGCTCAATTATCCATCAAACATACTCATAGAAACATTTGAACTGTTTATAGCTCATAGCATTTAGTGCTAAGCTTATTGCTAATTAGTAGCAATGACAATAAAAGCATCAAATCTAGCCTGAAGGGAAAAGAAGAAGAAGAAGAAGAAGAAGAAGAAGAAGAAGAAGAAGAAGAAGAAGACAATAAAAGCATAAACATTTAAATGTAATTATGTGTGCATTCTCTTGGAATCAATACACTTCTGCGTCAACCTTTCATATTTTGCATTATTTCCATATTTATTACAGTCGTATTAGAGTACTCATTTTGTTTTATTTCCTTAATAAACACGTGAAATAGTCCAATGGCAATTATAAGCAGAACAAAACAGCATAATTATATAGGGACCTATAGGTTTAATTTACGGTAATAATTGCATAATCATCATCATCATCATCATCATCATCATCATCATCATCACCACCACCACCATCATCATCATCATCTTAATTTGGTGCATGTCATTCTTCCATGCAGGACCGCCGCAGATAATCTCCGCTTACCAACAGCGTCACGTGGTTCGATCCGGAGAGAGTCTACGACTGACGTGTCCGGTGGACTCGATTCCGCCTCCACTGATCACGTGGCAGAAGGACGGAGAGACGATCCACCTTGGCTGGGATCGGTTCCGGACGAACGAGGATGCACGCGTCCTTAGGATCAAGGACGTCGAGCCGACGGACTCCGGGGTCTTCATCTGCCGAGCGACGAACGGATTCGGAACAGTCGACGTCAAATATCTCGTCTACGTCTATGGTAACCGTCGTTTCCATAGCAACGTTATATCTGCATCACCATTGTAACCGTCGTTTCCATAGCAATGTTATCTTTACATCACCATGGTAACCATAGTTTCCATAGCACTGTTATCTTTACATCACCATGGTAACCATCGTTTCCATAGCAATGTTATCTTTACATCACCATGGTAACCATCGTTTCCATAACAGCGTTATCTTTACATCACCATGGTAACCGTCGTTTCCATAGCAACGTTATCTTTACATCACCATAGTAACCATCGTTTCCATAGCAACGTTATCTTTACATCACCATAGTAACCGTCGTTACTGTGACCATGACAACATCTTAACTTTGTTGCGTCTTATCATGTATACGCGCCGCATTCTCCGGTATCACCGTGACAATCTTATCTACGAGTAAACGTCTCAGTTTAGTCTTTGTTATGATAAAAAAAACATTTCAGAGCTAAATGTAGGGTATACCACAATTATTTAGAACGCTGCGTCAAGTCAATGAGTGTCTCATTGTTTACATTAATATTCTTCACCGATAAACACGACTCCTTATATTGATCATGCATCGGCTTGCCATCTCTAACTATAGAGTATAGTCTATTGGAGTAATTATGTGCATTGGTAGTATGCTATTGCAAGGTTCCCTATTGCAATGCAATTTCAACATGCCACTCATCCACTCTGTGGCATTGGCTATTGAACTCGTCGAAACTCTATTGCGCCTGAGCATTCAAGATTGGACTGCAGTCAGTGCAATGTGCGGTTAAAAGATAACTTAAGACATGAACTCTATAGCAGTGGTTCTCAACCTTTCAGACTCACGGACCCCTTTGAAATTTTGGGACCCGGTCACGGACCCCCAATAAAATTTTGCGCCATTGGCGCATTATGGCGACTGTGCGACTCTTTTATCCTAGGCCCTGTATAATAGTACATGTAGGTCTCCGTGTGTGCTGTAATATTATAGCCTATATGCCTCTGCACTCCTGTATAGTAGGCTACAAATTTAAATAACTAATAAGATTATATGAAATGTACTAGAAAAAACCTGTATTTTGTTTTAGTGCAAGCTTTAGGCACGTATATTTGAGCGCAGTCTATCTGCTCGAAACACTCAATTTGAGCCCATTTTAAACCGTGATCGATCGATAATTTTTATTTGTTACCAGGGTAGTATATACATAGGCCTATTCACAAAGATATGATGTTGCAAACAGTGTTACATTAGGTTCAGGATTTTCACATCCGAACCTAATGTAACAAAAAAGACAAGAGTTTAGTGGACGTGCCTTGATGAAATTAACCTAACCAATTTTATGACCTGATCTAAAATAGATTTCAGTCTGCGCTCTACCGACTGAAACAAACCGACCCATCTAAAACAGATGAATTTGTCATTAATCAGAGCGTTATTAGTTTCATGCTGCCATTGAAAAAGGGAAATATTGAAAAATTGACAAAAAATCTATCTGTTTCTATGTTTTTAACTAAGAAATGTATAATTTTCAGGACTTGCTCGCGGACCCCCAGGCACATCGCCGCGGACCCCCAGGGGTCCGCGGACCCCCGGTTGAGAACCGCTGCTCTATAGAGAGATATGATCTCTCGTTTCAAATATTATATTCATCGACGGAATACGAACTCAAGCACTCAAGAAAGAGAGCATCGATCGCTGTAGATCTGATAAATCTGCTACAAAATAACTCTTATCTTCTAGGGAACCCCCCCCCCTCCCATCACCCCACCCCATCACATGTTTGTCCCATTTTCAAAGAGACACAAATCTTCCTCGTCTACGTCATGGCTTCAGTTCATTTCTGATTCATTTTCTAATATTCCCAACGCAACATATATATATAATTTGTATATATAATTTATATATATATAATTATATATATATATATATAAATTATATATATACTGAAATCGATAGCGCGGAAATTATTGTCAAAACCGTTTCGCTCGTTCCACATAATTTATTTGTTTATTCTGTTGGCTATAAGCGGACCACAAAATAACCTCATAAATATACACGTAGACGCAAAATGTGGTCTATAGGCTAATAGTGCATTACGTCAAATATCATCACGCTGTCATTACCACTGATGAGTTTTCCTGGTTGTATGCGGTGTCCAAATACTATTATCGGACGCGTGGCATGTTATTGCAGCGCTTCGACTGTTTAGCAATGCTGCTGCGCTTCACAATTTCACTAATTGGCAGCCATCCTGATTGATGTATGAAAGATGTTTCCCGTTCACAACGTATGTATACGCTGCTACTATGTTTATACTAGCTGTTGTTTTTATGTTGTGTATCCGATTCGTTGTTGTCAGCTGTTGCATCTGCCTAGGCCTATCACTCTGAAAGCAACCGCAACTATATAGCTTCTGCAGTCAGTCCTTTAATGCACAACTGTTCAAGTACCGTGTAACTTTGATGTTTTACTTCGTTGCTGTTGATGTTATGTTTGTCTCGCTTTTACAGACTCGAATGACACTGCGATTCCACCAGAGAATTTTGATGAAGACTTCTTCGAGACGCTGCCGGGAAGAGAAGGTAAGAAGAGGAGACAAGTAGCAATAGCATCTACTCAACTTTCACAACCTTGATTTAGAATCTGTAGCTTAACCTATAGACCGATCACAGTGTGGGAAGGGTGAGTGCATGCACTCTTTAGAAATTGGAAACTAAAAGAGATAGAGTTCACCAAAGACTTGTCTCCATGTTACACCTGGATGACACAGAACTTGTGAATACAATTAAATCGCAGAGGGAACTCACTTACAAAGGCCTATAAATGTACGTATAGTTACTACAGAAAAGGCAACATACAAGCTTCAGCGGCAATTCTGCATGGATGTAAGAGAGCCAAAAAAAATTGCATGTCACTTCTTTTCACTGTCAAGTGGTAATTCGGGTTTTCATAATTTAATGAATATCCTTGTGATCCCTTGACTTCCATGTCAGAAAACCACTGTTGGTTTGCTGGGATAGTTTAATCTCTCAAGTTGTGGCCATGACTTCAGTTTTACTGCAGCCATGAGCGTCGCTTAATTTTTTGCCACTCAGTAATGAACCAAACCAATCAAAATCTTGATCATCCGTAACATCGAAATCGTGACTCGATATCATGTCCTTTTTTAGATCCACCGCAGTTCCTGCACACGGATCAAATGGAAGCCCACGTGACCCAGCACATCGGAAGCACCGTCCGCCTTACGTGTAAAGCATCCGGAAAACCGAAACCGGAAGTCACGTGGTATAAAAATGGCGTCGCGCTACAGACGGCGGAAGTGAATAACGACATAATGGACCGATGGATGCTGAAGATAGTCGACATCCAAGACACGGATAATGGACGATACGTCTGCAAAGTGGTCAACAAAGCTGGCGCCATTAATTTCACCTACAATGTTCACGTCACAGGTAAGCATTGTGTATACGCTGTCGTGTCTTCCTCGAGGACTTAACTCACTCACTGCAGGTTAAAAAAACATACTGGATTCAATAAATTGTAAATCATCAAGTTTCCAAATAAATGCTAAAACTGTATCGACAAAATCAAACTGTTTTCAGCCAAGAATTTATCTATGGCCCATAGTATAAGCATTGAGGCAGGTCTGGCTTGTTCTAGCGTGAATAAACTACAATCTGCTTTCAATGCTGTGTATCTAGGTTGAATCGTACAATATATTTTTATATATATACAATTATACATAGAGTTGTATGTAGAAGTTGCCATGCTGTCTAACTCTATTCATAATATCAAAGACGCAATGAGTTTATACGATCGTGATGTATTTTGCGTATAATTGCTTTTGAGACTCTGCATGAGACTGCAGCGCATGTGCTCCGTCTCATCTTTGGGAGCAATATATAATTCGTCTCGCTATCATCCATCCCTGGCCGCAGATTTCTTTGCTCTGCTGCGACCTGGTCGTCCGCCGACCCGAGTCACCACGCCGTCATTACCACGGTCCAGCATCGATCAACGTGGAAAACGTTATTGTCGCAACAATAGTTGTATTTGATTCTGTACAAAAGTTCGGTGAATTTCAGTATAGCATTGAAACACAATAGGTCTTTTTATATAATTTCTTACTTATAGGATGTGTTTGGGTAAAGCGCCTCTCTACCTGTGTGCTCTTATTACTAGTTATTAGGAGGCATAATTTCAGCTACCTATGGACTGACTCCGCTCTTCAAACTGTCATGACCTTCATGCTCCACGGTTTCGGACTGCCACAGCCCAGCATCGCGCCTTTGCCTCTGTCGGCCCTTTGCTGTGGTATGGCCTTTCAATTGCATGTATAACTCGTGCTCAGATTTTATCGTGGAGGCTTTGCTTTTTCTGTCCGTTGTCTTAAGACTTTTCTTATCTCTGCAGGGGTTCTTCGCACTGGGAGCACCTCTGATTAGGTTGTAATGTGAGAGGCGCTTTATAAATCCAAAAATAGAATAGAATAGAATAGAATAAGTATATACATGTCTATACTATGTACAATTGTACATTGTACACGATTTATAGGCTTCACCAGACGGAAAGCAAAGCAATAATAGAATCGGAGAATGGCCCGCATTTTCTTAATCTATTGTCGCTTGCGAAAAACCGAGACAATTGTTAAAGACAAAGTCCGTCTCGATTGAAAAGAACTAATGTTCTTCCTGGAGAACAATGAATGGCTGAAATATAAGCATCTGACTGAATTGTCTTGGTTAGACCATTGTCTCAAAACGTTTCATTCTTCTGCGCTGACGTCAAGCCTCACTGAAGCAGCAGCAGCAGCAGTAGCAGCAGCAGCAGCAGTAGTAGCGATCAGAGTACAGTACCTGGTCGATATATATACGTCGTCTGCTTCAGGCATTACTATTACAATCGTAATTATAATAAGATTAGGTCTATGATTATCAAAATATGATTAGAGTCCATATATGATTATCACCACCAACCAAAGTTTTTAAATCTAATCTCATCTTAGTGCTGCTCATCGAAAGGCAAAAAGCAATGGTTATGATAGTCAAGATATAGGCTGAAAATTAACGGAGTCGCCGTCAGAGCTCTTCGTTCGCCACAGAACCACATAACGCATCGAGTGATAATATTCCGATGATAATAAAGTTTGGAGTGCGTTTGCATAAACGGTGTTTTGAATTCAAGGCAGCATCGACGAACGGATGGACGGATGGATGAACAGACCGATGTGCAGTTGTGCACGATGATGCCAGAGTTAATGTGATGCTACTCTGCTGCCCTAGCCTCCTGCAGCGCTAGTGCGCTACACAAACCTCTTAAGAGGAGTGGGACTATTACGTGAACGCATCAGCGATACAATCAGATCAAAATAGGCAATGCATCATCTTCATCATCAACATCATCGTCATCATCATCATCATCACTATCATAAATCACCATAGCCATCATCATCATCACCACCACCATCATCATCATCGCCGTCGTCGTCATCATCATCATCATCATCATCACCACCACCACCATCATCATCATCATCATCATCATCACGATCACGACCACCACCACCATCATAATCATCATCATCACCGTCATCATCATCACCATCATAATCATCATCATCACCGCCATCATCATCACCATCATAATCACCATCATCACCATCATAATCATCATCATCACCGTCATCATCATCACCATCATAATCATCATCATCACCGTCATCATCATCACCATCATAATCACCATCATCACCGCCATCATCATCACCATCATAATCACCATCATCACCATCATAATCATCATCATCACCGTCATCATCATCACCATCATAATCATCATCATCACCGTCATCATCATCATCATCGTCATCATCATCATCACCGTCATCATCATCACCATCATAATCACCATTATCACCATCATAATCATCATCATCATCATCATCATCATCACCACCGGCGGTTGCTGAGGCATAGGATCCGTCGAATCGACTCTCAGTCTGCTCATTGATCCGTGACAATGCCATCCATCGACCTGCAGACAACAGACACCAACTGCAGCCAATCTCCAATACATTAACTCTCCTCCTATACAACTATAATACACGCATCTGTATACATAGCAACCGACACGGCATGTTCACATTGTTCAGTTGTATCGTATATACAATTATACATTGTATATTTGTATATATGTTTTTCCTATGGTGCTCTATCTATAGGTCAACAATAGACAAACAAATCTATAATTCACAAAAGGATAATGTGTGCATGTATACGTACGCACGTATGTACATGTATGATTGTATGTATGCATGTATGTATGTATGTACGTAAGCATGTATGCATGTAACTATGTATGTGTGTATATATGTATGTATGTATGTATGTATGTATGTATGTATGTATGTATGTATGTATGTATATTTGTATGTACGTGTATGTATGTATGTTAGTGTAAACGGGTATGGTACTATTTATGGCCCACAGTGTAGGCCTATACATGCATGTATGCATTCACGTATCTACGGACGTACGGTACATGTATGAGTACAGGTACAATACGTGCATGTGTTCATCTGATTATTATCGGTGTTGTTGTTGTGTGTAGATAAGATGGGTGCTGGCATAGCTGCTGCTGCTGCAGCTGACAACAACAACAACAACAACAATGGTGATGGTGGTCTGATGATAACCCTCCATCCAGACAACATCACGGCGCCACTTGGATCGACCGCCACATTCGTCTGCCAAGTACAGAGCGACAGCCTGCCACCTCGTCTTCAGGTACAAACAATAATCAATTTTATATATAATGCCACCACAACAACAACACTGCATTTTTATGTGTAGAATTTTATAGATATTTAACTCATCATCATTATATTTACATAGATGCTATAAGTCTGAACGTGTGTCCTACTGTAACTGTCCTCTTGTGTGTGTTTTTATGATGTAGGCCTATGTAATGACACGCTCTAGCGTTACGAAATTTTTTACTAAAAGTTCTCATGATTTGTATTCGTCACTCTGTAGCTATTTTTAGCTCACAGATTGCTTGGACATTTTGCATTTGCGGTAATTAATCCCTGAAAATATCCTTTATAATTGTCATATTTACATATATATATATTATATTTCTATAAATTATTTGAGCACTCATCGAGCACAATACACGATAACTGCGAGATACATATAGATATAGTTGCGGCTTGTGGGTCGCGGTGGTGTAGTGGGTGGTCCGTGGTTTGGAGCCGGATGGTTCCAGGTTCGAATCCATCTCAAGCCGCCGTGTGAGGATCTTGAACAAGTCCTTTTCCTAATTACAATTTACATGCATACTAAATGTGCATATTATTTGAGTATGTGTGTACACTGTACAGCTGTATACTTATTATTTGTTGAGATAAAGAAAATTTGTTTAGATGCAAGATTTTTGAAAGACGGTATACATGTAGCCTACAGTGGTGAAATTGGTGGATGTTATTATATGCATGCGAATAACGATCGATTGAATTATATTGTGATGACTGCATGTATATTTATGTATATAATGCATATAATATATATAATATATATATATGTATATTATCTATCTAAGCTGCGCATCAATGGCTAAATATCACAAAACATGCAGACGCATATGTCGGCACAAAAACGGAAAAAATTATGTTGTCTGCAATGGCATGTAATCAATAAATAAGATGATGATGATGTGGCCGTTGCTTATGACAACAGTAATTATAGACTACTAATGGAACAAGTTGGGTTGGGGAGGGGAAGGAAGCAAGGCACTGAACAGAGTACACATGTATCCTCCCTCTCTCTCCCATTCTCGTACAGTGTTATTATACTCTCTGCGGTCTCTGTCCGTCTCTGTCTGTCTCTCTGTCTGTCTCTTTGTCTGTCTCTCTGTCTGTCTCTCTGTAGGCTATGTTTGTATATCTCTGCCTCTGTCTCTGTCTGTCTCTGTCTCTCGCTCTGCCTGTCTCTGTCTGTTTCTGTCTGTCTCTCTTCCTTTGTCTCTGTGTCTGTCTCTCTCTATCTCTATCTCTCTCTCTGTCTGTTTCTGTCTCTGTCTGTGTCTGTCTCTGTGTATGTCTCTCTTTCTCTCTATCTCCTCCCTCATTACCTCCGGGTCGGAGTACATGCATCTAAATGTATGTATAGTTGTATACATGGAGCATCGCATTGGCAGAAGATCATTGTCTATGATAAGAACGGAATTTCTTATGTATTGCCTCAAGCGCTGAACGGCTGCAGAATGTCGGCTTTTATCAAAACTCAATAGAACACATATGCATGCAATGCCATGCATACATATGTATACATACATACATACATATGTATACATACACATACACGACATTACACGTGCTTACAATATAGGCCTAATACAGTAGAGCACATGCATACATACACGTGTAATCGTGTACAAACGTACAGTATAATATCAATCTACACGCATGCATGCATAGTGAATACATACAAACATACATACAGACAAACAG
>OX243813.1:13445758-13455758 GCA_945859605.1 Lumbricus rubellus
TAATCTACAGCATATAATGACCTTGTGGGCATGTATGCAAGTATGCATGCATGTACGTACTTACGTACGTAAGTAATTTATGTATGTAGACTATGTAAAATTGTATGTATGTATGTGTGTATGTATGTGTGTATGTATGTATGCATGTATGTATGTATATAATTATGTACATGTATGTATGTGCCAAGACATTTAGTACCTGGTACAGCGCCCTTATAGGATCCTTCAAAGGTGCTTCAGTCCAGCAAAGGGACACCTTGTGGAACTACTCACTTAGGCCTACATACTGGGTTTTCACAAAGAAGCATTACTACAGTCGCGCCAATTAATATAGTTATCGGTATATATATATATGTATATATATATGAATATCACTATTTATGCTGCAATCTTTATACATGCGCAATTTAAATATTAATCAAACAAATTTGTCTTTCAACATAGTACACAATAATTTTGTAAGATCTGTCTAAGCATCCTATAGAAGTCAAAACTGATTCTAGACGTAACTAGAGATGCGTCGCTATTTTTCACAGTTCTTCTTACAACGTGGTTTAAATTCCCACTTACGCCTACTCGCCCGGAAAGCAAAAATCTCTCTTCATCGATTAACCGACCCTTGTCAACATTGCACGATGTCGGCTTCCACCTTGGCCGATTCTAAACGTAACTACACAAACTGATATTTATTTAGATTGTCAATAACACGGAAGACATGCGTTGGGGTAAATATACGCTCAAAACGATGGCCCTGGTCTTCAAGTATCAGACAAAAAAATTCACGAGTATTTTCTAGATATAACATATGGGCTTTCGACGGAAGTAACGATGGATATGATGTATATCAACAACTCAAAGACCCGCGACTATAACAAATGCAGAATACGTTCTGTGTACACGACGTGACATTCGCCAACGGAAGACTTCATCTCATGAACGATAACAAGACGTTGGTGAAGAACTTTCCGAGGGTCGTGCGTTCAAGAGATCTCAGCGTCTGACAGATCGATCTGCTCTCACTTATTGCGCTGTACATATATGATGCATCCATTCTTGGCCATATTAAAATATTACACAGTGCGAATGCAGATTTGGAAAAATGTCGAGTCTCTGGGAAATAATTGCCATCTGGATTTTTTGTGCTTTTGGACCTACTTGTTGAACATCATCTGAATGAATTCTGAAACATGAAAACAAACTGTGATCGCAAAATGAATAATTGAATATACAGTAGGTGATGCCTCAGCAAATGTAGGCCTACAAATGAGAAACTGTATAGCTGAAAAGCATGACTAACTGTAAACGTGTTATCGTTACAATAATATGAAATAGATTTATCTCTTGTTTGTTTGTCCTAGTTTTATCGAGCCATGCGCACAGCTGTTGTTCGTTTGCATTGCACAGATTAGACCAGCGCCAAACGGTCGGTTAGATAGGTTAGAATATGCGCACAACAGGTAGGCATATTCCGCTAGCCATTGATAGCTTTATGACCTAAAGGACTGCAAAAGCGAAAGGCTGATAATTATACCTGCTGAGTCTTAGCTAGATATATTGGGAGATTAGAGATGGAGGAAAAGAAAAGGAATAGAAGGAAGGATACAAATGAGAAGGAAGAAGGAAAAATGACTAATAGACGATAGGATTAGATTTTAAAAAACAAGAGCTGAGAAGGTGAACAAAAACGAGATAAATGCAGAAGAAAATTAAAACTAAAACGAGCGAAAATAAAGTCAATGGGAGAAGAAACGAGAAGAGAAAGAGAAAAGGAAGACGTAGAAACAAAAAAGGAAAGACATTAAAAATGAGAGATGAGAGAAAGTTAGGGTTTAAATATGATTAAAAGCACTTTAGCTTACACATTGTCGTGTTTTCCATAAAGAAATCATGTTGATTGTATTGCAATTTTTAAGGTGTTGTCAGCAATAATGACTAGTCTATTAAACTATAGTCCTACTTACTTACTTACCTAGATGACGTTGCAAAAAACCTTTGCATATCGCTAATATTTTATCACAGTTATTTTATTTTTCTTCCGACCTTCGTAGTCGATCCTCCCATCTCCGTTTTTGTCGGCCAGTCTCATCATCTTCTTGATGTCCTTATCGGAAAGGTCTTCTCCCAGATTGCACATCGTCAGCTTCAGCTCCTTCTCGTCGATGTAGCCGTTCCCATCGATGTCAAAGATGCGGAAGGCTTGTCGCATTTCCTCCTCCTCGCTCATCCTCTGAGTCGTCTCTGAGTTCTGCCTCCTGTACATATTCGAATGGGCCATCATTCCAAGGAACTCGTTGAAGTCAACGGTACCGTTACCTGTCGATAATATGACAAATGACAAATTAATGGTTCAAGACAATTGAATAAATTATAGAATTAAATCAAGAGACAATGAGACCTGTAGAAAGCAGTTTGACATAGGCTAATTATAGCCTAATGCGTGCAAAAATTTGATAATTTTTTTTCAAGAAATTAGAGAAGTGGGGGGGCAACATGGGCGCCCGCACAAAGGGCAAGGGGGGCACTTGCCCCCCCCCCCCCCCTGGAAAATTGAAACATATATTTTTCTCACTACTACTCTTGGGGTTTATAACAAATTTCTTCATATTAGAGAATTAAAAAGCCTACTTTTAACTAATAGGCTACTTTTCGATTTTTTAAACAAATTTCCTTGCAAAAAGAAGCAATTCATATTAGAAATTTTAAAAAGTGAAACTGAAAATTTTACATCTAGAAACCTCTGTGAAAAATACCCATGCATCTTCTTAACTTCCCACTTTGCATTTGTTGTCCTTCTGCCAATTTTTTTTAACGTTGACCATCGTGTTTTGCCCTCTCCTGCAAAAATTTCTGCGGGCGCCCATGGGGGCAAAATGTTCGGTGATCTTTGCCGGAAAATTCTGATGACCTCTTTCTTTAGTCATCCGGTCGAAATGTGTGAAAAAGAAAAATATACCATTTTCCCTATCAAAAAATCTGATGACCTTTTTTTAATCATCTAGCTGGTCACGATTTCTTCGGAATATGCTATGACCTCTCTAGTCGTGCATTGATTTATAGGTTCTTGAAACCAAATGGGGGCGACCCATGCAATTTTTAAATGGTGGGCCATGGCAGGATTGCCCCCTGGATCCGCTCCTGCAAGCAGATACTTTTTCTTTCGAAGATTAAATGTCAATTCATCTGTAAAGTACTGTCAATCTTTGTCTTAACCTTCGCCACACGTTTGGGGGTCAAATAGACCCCCAGGGGTATATTTTCATCTGTAACTTTCTAAAATGTGGGCACCAAGAAGTTTCCTTTGGTGACTTTTCCTAAAAATTCCTCCTTGCCAAAATGGTATGAGTGACGTCATACGTTGACGCTTAGTTCTGACGCTGTGACGTCATTTTGGTGAGATCTTAGAGTGAAATTCATGTCCATATCATTAGTGTCCATACAATGAGGTGTATCTCTGCTTCTACGCAAGGTATCTTGAAGATTATTTTTTTGTTTCCAATGTTTTAGGGGTCAGGGAATTCACTCCAGCCACTGGCAAATGCCTGACCTTGACGGATGACCTTGAAATTCAAGGTCACATTATTTTTTACATGACCATACCTATCTATGCTACTATACCTGTTAGAACAACGAAGTCTTTTGGTTTCTATGGTTATTTGGTACAAGGAACTCAACAAAATATAAACAAAACACAACTGGAATATGTTATGTTACATCTTATGTTACATCGTTTCACTTCTCATAATTTGTTTATGACTTGTTGCCAGTGTATCTAACTACATTCGGTACAGGTAAATAATTGTGTGGAATGGTTACCACAAGCAAATTAACCACACGTGCTGCATCTGTGCTTCGTCTTGGTGTCATTCTTTCGATCACACATGTGACATCGTCCTCTCTGAGGAGTGATGACTGTGTCGTTCTGTGTTGTCGTAGGAACAGGCAGATTCACGTTTTCCAAAGCCCGCTTTATCGATTTTCTGCCGCTTACGCAGATAGCATGCGAAGAAGCAGAGATACACCTGAAAAATCCTGTGACCTTGAATTTCAAGGTCATCCGTTAAGGTCACGCATTTGGCAGTAGCTGCAATGAATTCCCTGACCCATAAAACATTAGAAACGAAACACAAATTATCAAATTCCATGCCCAGGAACTGGTATACCTTGGGGGTCATTTGGACCCCCAAGCATAGAAGACGTAGTTTTTTTGTTCGCGTATGGCGAAGGTTAAGCTGACATCACCTCTGACCCGAATTTATCTCGACTTCACATAACACAAGTCGTCATTCTTGTACACTGCGATAGATATTTCTATTTTATTTCTTCTATTTTATTTCTATCCAAGTTCTGATCTGTTCTTTTGGATGCATCACTGTATTCGCTTACCGTCTAAGTCGACCTGTTTGATCATGTCCGCCACCTGTGAGTCGCTCCTTTCGATTCGAAGGGCATTCATGACGGTACACAACTCCTTCGAAGTTATATAGCCATCGTTGTCTTTGTCGAATAACGAGAAACTCTCCCGCAATTCTGATCAAATATTTCAGATCACAAAATCATATTCAACACCAACTCTGAATAATATATTTAAAATCATGTCCAATATTTTAATTCATAAGAAATAATCAGCTGATTTATTGAGAATGAATTTAGATATTCTAGCAACATCGGTTCAATTAAAAGCAGACAGCAAATGTTTTTTTTTTCTTTAGCGCACTTGTTTCCAAGGTTACAGCCAAGACGCAATCACCGCACGCCGCACGGTCGTCCAATTAACCCTCTAGGGGCCGACGTGAGCTGCGAGGTGTAGCGCAAATTTGTTTTAAAATAGTTTCATCAACAGATCATCATCCAGGAGCATTTTTAGTTAGACATGAGTGACTTTCAAATCAACAGTTAACTGTCGTAGCATATTTTTAACATGTATGTAATTTTTTTACAATATAATTATGTGCACTTGTCAGATGCAAGTAAAAACAATCGAACCGCATCAGTTTTCAGTTTTACACACTGTCGTCATATTTACGTCTTAGCTAAAGCTCCCCGATAATAACTTCGGCACAACTCTTCTGATGACCTTCTAAAGAAACATTTAAATGACTTTTTACCATTGTCTTTAGTTCTTTACACACGCAGACACTAAAACTCTAATATGACCTTGAGTCAATCTCATTTTTGAACAACTGCATAATCCTTACTCGAGTTTCCGGACATGTGCCTTCGGCGTGCTATTCATGCGATTGATGTTTCTGCGTATGCTTCAATATGGAAATCTCTACAGTACCACTCTGGTATTAGAGTTTAATGATTGTCATGAGTTAATGTTTACAGATTCCTACTTTGAGACGTTTACGTAAAGATTTTTTGATGCAAAGCTGTGTCCAGCACAGCAGAGAACAGCGTCTGACTTCAATTATCTGATGGATGTAGACTTGAATGGAAGAAAGAACAACGCTTGATAAGAGAAGCCTTCCTTCTAGCCACTGTTAAACAGTCGATCAAAGAAGATCCACCCTTTGCGGTAAAAGCACGCATTCGTAATCAGACACAAAAATGTTGGATGCTGCCCTGTAGTGTAGTCACTTGTCAGTGTAGGAGTATAATACTATAAGATCCAGCCTGTGACATCGTGTGCTAATGGCTTCCTGTCCAGCTCATTTATAGTCGACCTGTGAATAATGTCGGAGTATGCTGGCATTGGAAATGGAATGCATGCAGATGGGATATGAGAAAATACACGGTGTCCCAATTGAAGTGAGCCCCTTTTTGTTTTGGCGATATACTTGTCAATTCTAAATGGAACTCAATAAAATTTCAGAGAATGTAAGAAGGATAAATTATCAATGTTTTTTGAAAATTTTATCCAATTCTACGAACAGAGTCCGAAGTTATGCACATTCAAATTTGGACAACGGAAATTGTAAGTTTCCAACATGTAAAAGATAGGAAATTATTGCTTGCATTACTTTCAAAATTAATAAATATTTCCTTCATATTTCTGTCATTTCCATGTTAGGGAACAATAATAAATATGGGTTTTCAGCAAAGATGATTTGATTTCAATAAAAAAATTAATAGAAGAAAGCATTACGGTGCAAAAGGTTTTTAAAGGAATTTCCTAACAGAAACCGGCCCATCGCAGCCTTATGAAACTCGCATACGTGACGTTGGCCAGGGACCTCTTCAAACAGCGAAATTTGGAAGAATGGAATCGTTTTGATCAAAGGGATTGTTGACAATGCAATCAATGAATGGCGAAAGCGCATTAGAGCTTAGAGCATGCATTCGAGCTAATGGAGGACATTTTAAACATCAGCTTTGAAGAACAGCCGTAACGCTAATTTCCTATCTTTTACATGTTGGCAACTTCAAATTTTGTTTGTCCAAATTTGAATGTGCATAACTTCGGACTGTGTTGATAGAATTTGGTAAAATTTTCAGGAAACATTTATAATTTATCCCTCTTTCACGTTGTAAAGTGTTATAGAGTTTCATTTAGAATTAACAGATATATCGCCAAAACAAAAAGGGGCTCACTTCAATTGGGACACCGTGTATATAGACTTTTGCGACCTTGGACCGCCTTTTGTGTCCATGCACGATTAATTGCACGTCCATTTGACAGCTATGTTATTGCAAGCGTTTGTTTACCACCACTTTATGTCTCCGTATTTGCTCAATATGTCTCTTTCATCGTGTCTGTTGGAACATGTCACTGCAGACGTACATGTAAGCTTATATCTCACTTCATATAATACCGCAATGATTCGGTGTCCGTTGTCCGCGTTCATACGTCCTCTGTCGGTATTTCCCCCTTGTATACAATGTACATATACATCTATTTGTCTTTCTCCTTAGCTTCCATTTCTTCCTATTTCTTCCTTAGTTTTGCCTCTGTCTTTTTAGCTGTCTTATTTTTTCTATCACGCAATTATTGTTAAGCTCTGCTCCATTTTCATTGCAAAGTATATTTTTGATTTTTAATACATTTTCTATCTGTCCGTCTCTGTGTCTGTCTGATGAACTGTGGATACATTTGGTACGTTTGTTTGTCTGTCTGTCTGTCTGTTTGTCCGCTTTCTGTCTGTTTGTATGTCTGTCCGCTTTCTGTCTGTATTATTTCTGTTTCTGAACGATAAACGCAAGTCTGCGATCAGTTATCAGTTATGGCTTACGTGCATAATGTATAATCTCTTAGACGATGAGTTGTTGGTGGCGGAGTGGTGTGCATTTAGTACAAACGGATTCAGGCAAATGGAATGAAGGTAAGCAGACTGCTTGAGTGTCAAGTGAATTGAGATAAGGTTGAATCTGTCTGGTGTTATTGTAGACAACCTTTTAGCAGGACTGCTGTGTTTAAAGTGAGTGGCCAAGATGAGAAGAGGAGGAAGATCGGGTGTGGTAAGTTCCAGAACCCGTCTGTCAGGGGGGCCGCCCACTATAAGGACATCGAGTGAAGGGCAAGAAGATACACAAAGAGGAACGGTCTTCAGGAAACAAGGCTGGCAGCTTAGTGCAAACATGTGAGTCATCTGTTTGAAATTGTCTACATGCAGAATTGCAGATGGAAGAGAAAGAAGATTCAAAGTAGCCGCAAGATGGTTAAAAAGTCTTCTATATGCTTCCATAAACATCTGAGATTAATTATTATTCATTTGGTCTTAACATGAACGAAGCACATAACTCTTGCTGTCAATCACTTGCCTATAATTTAAGGATATGATATTATACAAGACATCTTGCTTTGTTTATGCCTTTATTATCCTGCCATTGTCTGTCATAGGATATGATATTATACAAGACATCTTGCTTTGTTTATGCCTTTATTATCCTGCCATTGTCTGGCAATCAACAGCCTGTCTTGTTCTGTTTATCTGATAACTTATTGCCACCTGTGTGATATCTGATTTATTCGTTAGAATTTGCAACTACTGTTCAATTTGAATCAATAGCCACTTTTTAACTCGCAGCAGTATTTGCTGCAATAGCAGTAAAACTACTACTGCTATTTGCTGCTATTACTACTACTACTACTACTACTACTGCTGCTGCCGCTACTACTGCTACTGCTGCTGCTGCTGCTACTACTACTACTACTACTACTACTGCTACTGCTACTGCTGCTGCTGCTGCTGCTGCTACTGCTACTGCTACTGCTACTGCTACTGCTACTGCTACTGCTACTGCTACTGCTACTGCTACTGCTACTGCTACTGCTACTGCTACTGCTACTGCTACTACTACTACTACTACTACTACTACTACTACCACTACCACTACCACTACCACTACCACTACCACTACTACTACTACTACTACTACTACTACTACTACTACTACTACTACTACTACTACTACTACAAATACTAGTAATATTAATAGCAATTGTAATAATAATGATAATAATAATATATAATGATAATGATAATAATAATAATAATAATAATGGTACTAATAATAACAATAATAATAATTAATAACATGCATGTAATCTTAAGCACTTACAGTCATCTTAACAATTTAACATCTATGCATTCATGTGCGTGCTAAAAACGAGTTCCAGAATATAAATGATGTATTGGGATTACAAAATTATGATGACTGCATGCCAGCAGATTTGCCAATGACCTGCAGGCAATACTGGCAGCTGACATTGCAGACGCTGTATAAAATATCGGACGAGTAATTATGAAAGCAGAGAAAATGAGGAAATGAGGAAATGAGGTGATGGCCATAAGAAGAAATAAATTACAAAATCATCAACCTTGCTGTTCTTTTTGTCTGGAAAGTAGTACAACAAATGAATGCAACTGACGCGCTAAGATCAGAAGAAGAACATAAAAAAATTATTGCCAAGAGGCATTCTGGCGATGAAGAGAGAGGGAGAGACAGACAGACAGACAGACGGACAGACAGACAGATAGATAGACAGACAGACAGACAGAGCTAATGAGAGGAAGCCTCAATCAAAATTTGAAGAAAAGATTGGTGAAAGCCTTCTTGCGGAATGCAACAACAAAAGCTCATCTGAGTCAGGTAGGCCTACTATCGGAAAAGCAGAATGTGAAGCCTGGAGGATTTTGAAATATGGTGAATAGAAAAACTATATAGAGACAATGCAAGCCTACAGCTAAATTTTTCATGCACGTTGTGGGAAATCTCTCCAAATGATGAATTAAGGAAACGAAAGGGTCACGTATGACACGTAGACTAGAGGTTAAGTAAATAGCACAGAGTACATAAGAATGACGTCGTTGGATTCCTGAACCTGCCTGCTTGCGGGCAGAAATACGTAGAAGATAAATAGTATTACTCGTCTCGGTAACTTTCTGACACAATAATATTTAGACAAACGTGTTAGATATCATTAATATTAGACTTTTCTGCAACCTCTACTCTACAGCACATTTCTATAGTTATGTTTATATTAAGTTATACATGTAGATCTATGAAACACATTTGAATAGACTGTTCAATTTTCATATTAGATTAGATTAGATTATGTCATCATCGCCATCGTCAGCACTATCACCACCACCACCACCACCACCACAACCACAATCACCACCACCACCACCAACAACAACAACAACAACAACAACAATAACAACAACAACAAAACCGGCATCAAAACTTGAAGACTTGAATACGTAGTATAAGAGCAGCCGCAAGTCAACATTAATAATATTAATATCGTCATTGTCACTTTACCTTCTATGCATTCCGGCGGGAGAACGGAAGGGCTGTCCATTATGAAGAAGTCGTCTTTGCAAGTGTGTGTGTGTCTCAAATCACTCTACAACTATCTTCTTTGGCAACTGTTGAATCCTCGCAAACTGTCGTCAGATCCTCTCTGCAGCACAGTCTGATCAGTTAGTATTGCTCCTGAAAGGAATTTAAAAATCTCTTTATAGTAACTTCCGTAAACATAGCTGGCATGGGATTTGTTTTAATGTAGTTTGAAGATATCACAAAATGTACATTTTCCCAAATAATGCTAAAA
>OX243813.1:13460758-13495758 GCA_945859605.1 Lumbricus rubellus
AGCGTAACGTCAGAGTGCCTGCAAGAAAATTTTATAGCCTCAACATCGACCACTTTCTGCTATCAAGTAGCTGCAGCTTCAAAAACATTCTATATACCGAGCTTTGCACGTGACTGCACCTAGACTTATACACCTATAGCTTCGTTCATGTCAATTTGCACTTGAGAACAGAACTAGCTTGTCGGAAATTATCTGAGACCATATACAAACAATCTGTGTATATGGCACAGAAGGGCATAGAGTTAATGGATGCTTTGGTCGTTCGTAACTTCATGTTGGCGCATCAGGCGGACGCCCCTCAATCATAATCCAAGCCAGTGAGACGCTGCTGAGGATGATAAAGCCTTGCAGTGAATAAGAGGAAATCGTGTTTGGTTTTTGTTCACTGTCTTGAGTGTCTTCTATGGGCGCGGTCCCACTGGAGTAATACTGAAACAATAAACCCTCTTCAGATGTTTAGCAATTGGATTTCAGCACTTCAGTGCCATTTCCTTACGTAGCACTCTTGCTCAAGTTCAAACCGCCATCCAGGGTTATTTCTCCTGACTTTTTACAACCTGTGGTCGGGATAAAATAAGATAAAAAGTAATCTATTAGGGATTTCTCTTAAATATTACGTGGGCACTAATACGTTGCTCCCATTTTTACCTCGAGCACAAAGACCTGGAAATTGTTCCTTAAAAATCGAATGTACCAAGACATATGAAATAAGTTATTATGCTGATTTTATGCAAATTCATTGAATGCTTAACAATTCCTAAATAATTTTCAGGTGAAATACATTTTGTTTTATTTAGCATAAACCAATCGTGTTTGACAACTGGCATGACCTTTGCCAACTTTACATTGCTTTAATCGTCACATTGATCTCATTAAACACAGCTGCCTTAATAAAACTTGCCTTATACCATCGAGATAGTAGTGAGTTAACCAAGTTTGTTGAAAGTTTCGGCAGAAGCTGAAGCGCTCTGCTATAGATCGAAGTGTCTGTTGTTGCAGTCACACGACAGTGACGACATCCTTTGTCGCTTAACCCATTGTTAGCGAGTATACAATCATTAGACATTGATGAAATGATTGGGTGGCAACGTAATTAGGAGACGAATTCGATGATGAGTTGCGTGGTCCGATTTCAGCAAGAATATACAGGGTGGGCAAAAAAAGTAATCCCTTACGAATTTTTGCTAATATCTTGCATGGACAAAAATAGGAATTTTTCAAATCTATTTTTACGGTCTTGAAGGTAATTCATATCTACGTATAATAGTCCAACTTCATCGCCATATGTAAAACAGAACAAAAGTTATATCACTTTTAGTGAGTCCACCCACCGTTTTTTGACGATTCAAAAACGAAATGCAAGAAAATTAGGTTTTTGGCTAATATCATGGCCAGAAGTAAGAATTTCAAAATGAATCTTTACAGGTTTAAAGACAATTCATATTTACACATGATGGCCAGATTTCATACAAATATTTCAAACATAACAAAAGTTATACCACTTTTAGTGAGGCCATCCACCTTTTGACGATTCAGAAACGAAACGCAAGAAAAAGTAACAAAAAACACGATTTTATTAAGTCTCATCTCAAATAACTGTTGTCAAATGAACTTGGTAGTGCCTCACAACTTGTGTTCAATGTGCCCACCTCCTGTGTCAAAACTTCTTTTGAGTCTCTTTGCAAAGTTCTTGATGGGCCTGTTTATTAACGTGACATCATCATCATCATCATCATCAATATCCTTAGGCTCAATGCCCGTAGGTGTCCGACGCCGCTCTCTGTCTGAGTCTGTCTCGTGCCATGTTGCCCAGCTTCAACCGGTCCGGTCAGCAGGTCTGCTCCATACCATAAACATCTTGGAGCACCTAGACCACCTTGTCTGATTGAAGAGAATCGTGAAAAAGAAGCATGAAGGACAACGTGGGTCAATGCCCGTTGTGTCCCACGCTCTCTCCCCCGACTCTCTCCACCAGTCTGTCCTGACCAACCTGTGCATGTCTGCTCCACATCATGACACCTTGAAGCATCTGGGTAGCTATGTCACTTGTGCCGTGGTTTTTGCGGATTACAATCGTCTTGGTTTTTCACTGCCAGCGTATCGCCACCCATCTGGCAAACCTTCCTCCTTTTGTCCGGGCTTAGGACCGGCACAAGGACGTTGTTGGTTCCCTGTGGCAGAGGATGGATGCAGTTTAACGTCGTGCCCAGGACGTTAAGGTACCTGTCACGATTAACGTGACAGATACCTTATTTACCAATTTGATTGTCATCTTGCTAAGTGACTTCTCAGTGTCGTGCAGCAGCTGCAGCTACGCTGGTGCCCTGTTTCTTTTTTAAAATAGTAATGATAATGATCATCTGGCAATATCAAGGTTATTCTACAACAATTATTTGAGATGAGACTTAATAAAATCGTGTGTTAGCTTCTTTTTGCCGCGTTATGTCTTTGAATCGTCAAAACACGGTGGGTGGCCTCACTAAAAGTGGCATAACTTTTATTCTGTCTGAAATATTTTTATGAAATCTGGCCATCAAGTGTCGATATGAATTGTCTTTAAGTCTGTACAATTTCATTTCGAAATTCTTACTTCCGGCCAAGATATTAGCAAGAATAATTAAATTGGTTTTTGTTACTTTTTGTTGCGTCGCGTTTTTGAATCGTCAAAAAACGGTGGGTGGCCTCACTAAAAGTGATATAACTTTTGTTCCGTTTGAAATATTTTGTTGAAATATCACCATTGTGCGTAAATATGAATTGCTTTTAAGACTGTGAAGTTTCATTTTAAAATTCTTATGTTTGGCCAAGATATGGGCAACAAATCGTAGGGGATTACTTTTTATGGCCCACCCTGTATAGTCTATTGTGTGCATCATAAGAAAGTAATGTAGGCCTAGCGGTCTCATTACTTTTGAAAGCAACTTCTATTCTTTGCTATATATAGTAATCGAGAATTTCTACACAGCGCTGCTCTGGATGAATAATACTTCGGAAAGAGGATGAACTTCAAACGCTGACGACGGCAGCAGAGATAAAGAAGCCGCATAGCACGATGGAGGCTAATTTAGTATCTTTTGTAACCGTAGACACACGATCACAGGAAGCAATTATCCAGAGGCGTTGGCTAGAATGAAACGATACTCAATTGGGTTTCGCTTTATTTCTGATGATATTGCGGCGCTTTATCAATGGCTGCATTGACTTCTGAATCCATTCGATGGCTTCCTGAAGGGTGGCGACATCGAATAGTGTTAAAACGAACAAAAGGCAGGTGTGGCAAAGCCATCAACCTGCATGCATGGCTAATGACTCTACTGTCACGTAGCGAAAGCTTTAAAAGCAGAGGAAGAAATTCTCCCGTCAGTTGCGGGATCCAGTTAGGCTACTGGAGTCCGCTGCATGATTTTCTCTAAATAAATATATAAGTGATGGAAATTTTTTTGATTGCATTAATTTTGCGAGAGGCGCCTGAAAGACAAAATTATTGAAGTTCCTCGCCTTCACAAATTGCAAAGACCTGCAGAGAGTCTGTTTTAAGACGTTTTCTCTGTGATTTCAACGGACGAAGACATGCATGTATGAAGGTAATCGAACGTTGAAGAAAGTAAGATATTCTCGAAAGTTTTGCAAACGCACTGCGTGCTTGAAAAGAAGTCTATATGCAATTCTGTAGATGCAATTCTATGGATGCAATTCTATAAAATGCAATTCTATAGATGCAATTCTATAGCTGCAATTCTATAGATGCAATTCTATAGATGCAATTCTATAGATGCAATTCTACAGATGCAGTTCTATAGATGCAATTCTACAGATGTAATTCTACAGATGCAATTCTAAAGACGCACGTGTGCATTCGTTTATCAGCTAATTTAACAATCGAAAAGGAAACACAGATCCCTGCCAAAGCTCATATCCATCAATATATATGCACAGAAGTGACAGAACAAAATGACAGATCAGTCGACGTTGCTGAACTCCTATTCTCAAGCTCTCACGACACTTGTCGGTTGGAGTGTAAACACTAGCGATGAGTCATCACCGACTTCCGGAATTGTCCGACAAAACTTCACGGCCACTACTACTCCCATCAGAGGAGGAGGAGCTCCGTTGACGCAGATCAGTGATCCAATTGACAGCATAGACATCGTCTTCGTCGTCATTGGTATCGTTGGCATTGTTGATAACTCACTGGCGGTTGTCGTCATGCTGCTGCACAAACCTCTTCGTCAACGTCTGGCCAACTATTTCTTAGTCAACAAATGCGGTCAGGATCTTTTGACGAGCGTCTTTCTTGTCCTGATGATTACCGTAAAACAGAGGAGCCAGCTTAAGGGATTGGCGCTGGAAATCTACTGCAGACTATGGTACTCGAAGGTCTTCTTCCTCGGTCTCTTCACGTCCTCTCTGTTCAGCCTGGCCGCTGTCACGTTCGAGAAGTATCTCGAGGTTGCACGTCCGATCCAGCATCGCGTCAAGATGACGAGGAAGAGGGTCGTGTGGAGCATAGCGATTCTCACGGTTCTTGCGATCGGATTTAAGATGTCCTACATCATGAGCGCAATGAAAGTGGTCAACGGTTCCTGCAAGGGATTCCTCTACCCGAACTTTGCGGCTCAAGTGGTAGCTGGAACGGCGAATCTGTTCATCGAGTTTCTCATTCCACTGATGGTCATCGCCTATTCGTATGTCGGAATGGCGAAATCTCTTCGAAAAAGCGTACAACCATCGTCCATCGCAAAAGATATCCACCCTAAGATGATTCGCGCTAGAAGGAATATCATCAAGACTCTGATCACTGTTGTCCTTGCCTTCGTCATCTGCGTCTCGTTCAAGGAATGTGTCCTCACCCTGCAGTCCTATAACCTCTTCAAGGTCGATTACAACTCCTGGTGGTTTGGTGCCTCGCAGGCGATGGCGTTCCTGGCATGCTGCCTCGACCCAATTATCTACTTGATCCAGTACGATGCGTTTCGACGAGGTGCTAAGATACTTCTATCGAGGGCTTTGTCATCATATCGAAAGACAACAACGCCATCTGTCGACAGAGATGACACTGAGTCTGGCGTGAAGACAGTGCAAGTTTTCTGAAGCCTTTCCACGATTGGATTGATATTTCACTCTGAAATTGTCTAAATTACTATGACTAAGCATGTATAGTTGTATACTCAAACTAAAAGAGAACAAACTCTAAACAATGATGGAGCAACTCACTATAATTATAGAAGGATTTGTTAATACTCAATAGGAATAGGCTAATTATAACTATAGCCTAATAATAAGAGACAATACTTTTATAAGAATCAGAAGAGCATAGGGCCTATACATGCATTATGCAAACACAAACATACTAGAAGATAGGCTATAAGGCTAAGCTTAGACGTCGTCAATCAGTCAACGGTCGATTCTGGTTCAAATTTACCGAGAATCCTGTTACTCTGTCTAGTCAACTATTTAAAACCCGTCAGTTTGGGCGTTTGGCAGCCGCAAGTCTATTCGGGAAACTTCATGAAATATTCTTTTCATATGCCTCCTTCATGCAAACATGCAAACTAGTTTCATTAGGCTATATATAAGCCTGAAAATGCCACAAATCACACGATTCAACGCTATACCGTGCAGACGTTGGTCTATTGCGACCTTCGCAGCGTCCTGCCTCCAATAAATCTTTAGTGTAGGAACTTGTGATGTCGATATAAATCTGTACTAAATAATTGTATAATATGTTTTGTAATAGAAACCAACTTAGATCGCCGGAAACTGCAGTATATTTACATTTATAGGCCTGTTTAGTGTTTACATAGTCTTGTGCCAAACGAACCTACATCATACATGTAGTCCGTTATAGCTCTTAATTATTGTTTATTCAGAGGTTACTTTCTTGCAGGGCACAGGTATAATAGCTTACCTGGATCAAATTCTCAACAGCAGCTGTGTGTAACATGCATCAAGTGGAGTGGCCTAACCTACTTTCTTTAGCGCCGTATTTGTTAGATTACGTGGCTTCAACTTACATCAAGCAACAGGCTGGAAACTGCCAACCCTCGATTGGTGACCTTGCACCAAGTTCGCTACTAAACAACAATAAGCCTAATGTCAGGCATAATATTATAGATCAACTTTTGCTTGCATTATTTTGACTCATTCTGTCCTTGCTGGAGAAGTTTTGCGATAATATTATTCAGTAACATCGTCTGAAACTAAAAGGACAACTGTTTATATATAGGATGACTCTGACCATCCAATCATCAATGGAAGAAAGTTCAGATAGTTGTCAATTGTTACAAGTTACAACCAGTAAGCACGTGCCAACGACTGTTGCATTGCGGTGACCGGACAAAATGGTAGCGGACAAAATGGTACGGACAAAATGGTATGGACAAAATGGTATTGGGACAAAATGGTATTGGACAAAATGGTACGGACAAAATGGCACGGACAAAATGGTATGGACAAAATGGTAAGGGACAAAATGGTACTAGGACAAAATGGTACGGACAAAATGGTGCGGACAAAATGGTATGGACAAAATGGTAGCGGATAAAATGGTACTAGGACAAAATGGTACGGACAAAATGGCGCGGACAAAATGGTATGGACAAAATGGTATGGACAAAATGGCACGGACAAATTGGTATGGACAAAATGGTACTTGGAGATAAAGATTCTTAGACTTAAGCCATTTCATACATTTAAAAAACCTATGTTGCGGCCCTTCAAAAAACCAACTCATTAACTATTCTCTATTCCTCTCTACCACTCTCTCCTCTTCCTCTGTCTCACATGAATATTTATGTATATAATAATTATAATATATATATGTAATTCTAATCAGAAGGGTTTAAATTAGTGTGACATGGGGCGCAAGCTAAGCCGTTTTAAGGCTCATGCCTAGTGCCCCACGCAACAGGGGACTGCGGCGACCCATTGTAGCAGTGAGCAGTATTATACTACTAAACTAACAAGTGTAAAAAAATAACCCACATGCACATTGCACATAGAAGGCACATAGAAGGCACGAATGCAAAACTCTATAATATATGAGACTGACAGATTGAGGCGGAAATCGGGTTACGTTCAGTGTTCAATCTAGGCATCTCCCGAGCGGGTATCTCCACCCATAATTTATGTGACTACCCAAAATATTTTACCAAATAATAAGAGTTTTTAGTTGCAATTTAGATAATTGTATTACATGAACTCTAATAATATACCGTGACGTTAGGTCTATTTATTAAATTATATGATGGTGACAGAATGGTCTCAGAAGAGTGGACCTTGCGAAAACCCGTGTAATAGATAGGCCTATTCAACTCTAAATTAAGCAGGCTACCGGGGTAAGTTGAAAATCAGAGCAGGTCGCATCAGGGTCGTGGAATTCACAGATATACAGTAGGCAGGCCCTAATATGAATAAAGATGTAGAACATTTCAACGGACTTTGGTAGGTCACAGGCCAAAAAAATTAAGATAAATTTTTTTCATTTGCCGCGACCTATTCAAGCAGCACAGTTTTGCGATCGTTAGGCCTATGTCATAAGCCATATTTCATATACCAAAATGAGAACAATGTCGATCAATTCAATCCCATTTTATCGTGCCACTTTTTCCATACATTGTGTCTTCTGTGTCTTCTCATTGTGGACATTTGCATATAAGTCAAACTTCTTGAATATTCTTATCCTCCAAAAACGGGCAATACGATTTGTTGCAAAAATCCCTTATGGAGCATACACAAAAGCAGAATTCTTAGGTCTAAAAATACTACAACCAAATCAAAAAAGGCAATTACAGATTGGAATATTTATGTATCGATATACCCATAATCAACTACCAGCTACCTATAGAGATTATTTCAAATTCAGCGCTGATATTCGAGAGAGTTCGTTAAGAAATACAAACTCTTTATGTTCTCTTTGCCCGCACTAATACAAGGCTTACATCTATTAAATGTAGGCCTATTGGACCAAGAACATGGTATAGTATTCCTCTTGATATTCGCTCCCTGCAGTCTCTTCGTCTATTCAAACGGGAGTTTTCTGCCTACATCCAACAAGGAATGTAAACCTCTAGCAATCTGGGAAAATACTGTTAATATAGGCTACCTTCATTTGGGAGTGTGCATTTTTTTCTGTGCGTTTACTTCCGTGTATGTGACTGCACTAACTTTATTTCACTCTCCTAACTCACCTTTTATGTTTTGTATATATTATGCTAGTTAAGAATTTATTGTTCATGAAGCTGCTTTATTTTCCAGTCGGCCGTGCTGCTTATTTCTAACTTAATTTTTCTCAGGTGGCCTTGGCTAGCGGGACCTTTGGCCCCTTTTGGGTCTCCTGGGTGAGCCGACATATTAGATGACTGATGTATATACTATCTGTACTGAATGAGTTGGTTGCCGAATAAAAATGTTATGTCATGTTATGCTATGTCTGATATCATTTTCTCTAAGTACGCTTAGTACGGTACCATTTTGTCCATACCATTTTGTCCATGCCATTTTGTCCATACCATTTTGTCCATACTATTTTGTCCGCGCCATTTTGTCCGTACCATTTTGTCCTAGTACCATTTTATCCGCTACCATTTTGTCCATACCATTTTGTCCGCACCATTTTGTCCGTACCATTTTGTCCTAGTACCATTTTGTCCCTTACCATTTTGTCCATACCATTTTGTCCGTGCCATTTTGTCCGTACCATTTTGTCCAATACCATTTTGTCCCAATACCATTTTGTCCATACCATTTTGTCCGTACCATTTTGTCCGCTACCATTTTGTCCTAGAACCTTGCATTGCTGCTATCGGTATTTCTATAACAGCAACGCAGCAGCCTTGGCACTCGCTTAGGCTATTGGTGTATCAATTGACTATCAGCTGAACTTCCATTGATGATTAGATATCTATGTCGTTTTGGATTCAATTTAAGTCGAAAAATCCAACTGCAATACGTCGTCTCTGATTTTTCCGTTGTTCAACAGTTGTTCAACAGTTGTACAATAGTTGTTCAATAGTTGTTCAATAGTTGTTCAACAGTTGTTCAATAGTTGTTCAATAGTTGTTCAACAGTTGTTCAACAGTTGTACAATAGTTGTTCAATAGTTGTTCAATAGTTGTTCAATAGTTGTTCAATAGTTGTTCAATAGTTGTTCAACAGTTGTTCAATAGTTGTTCAATAGTTGTTCAACAGTTGTTCAATAGTTGTTCAGTAGTTGTTCAACAGTTGTTCAATAGTTGTTCAATAGTTGTTCAACAGTTGTTCAATAGTTGTTCAATAGTTGTTCAACAGTTGTTCAACAGTTGTACAATAGTTGTTCAATAGTTGTTCAATAGTTGTTCAACAGTTGTTCAATAGTTGTTCAATAGTTGTTCAATAGTTGTTCAATAGTTGTTCAATAGTTGTTCAATAGTTGTTCAATAGTTGTTCAATAGTTGTTCAATAGTTGTTCAACAGTTGTTCAATAGTTGTTCAGTAGTTGTTCAACAGTTGTTCAATAGTTGTTCAATAGTTGCTCAATAGTTGTTCAACAGTTGTTCAATAGTTGTTCAACAGTTGTTCAACAGTTGTACAATAGTTGTTCAATAGTTGTTCAATAGTTGTTCAACAGTTGTTCAATAGTTGTTCAATAGTTGTTCAATAGTTGTTCAATAGTTGTTCAATAGTTGTTCAATAGTTGTTCAATAGTTGTTCAATAGTTGTTCAGTAGTTGTTCAACAGTTGTTCAATAGTTGTTCAATAGTTGTTCAATAGTTGTTCAATAGTTGTTCAATAGTTGTTCAATAGTTGTTCAATAGTTGTTCAATAGTTGTTCAATAGTTGTTGAGAAAATCAGGTTTTACTTGAACGATCATATTTGTCGCTTGTATATCCTATTCAGTAAGTTCAACCTTGTAACATATTCTTTAGCCTAAACAGTTTACGAGCCATATCCAAATATGAAACTTGTATATCTTGAACATGACATTTTGTTACAAAGGTCATGACGTCCTAAACTTGCCTTGTATTTGCCGAGCTTCTGAGTGGAGGCACTTCACAAACTTTCACAAAACTTAGAAAGCCAAGTTAACTTATGCCACAAAGCATGAGATTGAATGCAACATATTGACCTAATTATAGAACACGTGCCTTTTGTGCAAGCTATTCTAACGAGGTTCCTCCGCTGCATGCAGGCGTGTCAACATTGAATTTAACGAATTCGCGGAAAACAAAGAGATTTGCTATAGGCTAATATTATTCAGTTTTCTAGTCACTAACGTCAATTGAAAGAGACTCTGGCTAATTAAAATTGTTGCTCGTTTTCCATGGACACAAAAACGCATACGAGAAAATCAACTGGACCGTTCACTGACGATCACGTACCACGGTATACCTAATGATTTCCTATCCATAGGTAAGTATCCATGCGTCAATTGTGCATCGAACATAGTTATTTTAGGCTTATAAGACGTGAGTTAGTTCCCGATTTCTATAGTTGAAAATCCTTTGTTGCATGTATAATTATGTAGGCTAAATCCATTTCCAAAGAAGGATGCACCAGCAAAATCAAAAATTAATTACCATTGTATTTACCATGAACCGCTGCCATCTCGCGTCAGATCCTTTGCTGCTTTTAAAACGAGGCTTATAATGGCCTAACCCGGTCTTAGCGTCTATCTATGACAAAAATCAATGGTAGCCTTTATAGGAGTAGCCCAGGGCCTACTATCCCCCCTGTAAGGTGGAAGCAACGCAACCCCCCCCCAAAAAAATTTTTTTGGCCTATGTTGCAAGCGCCGAAGGCGCGAAGCTGCGAGTGCCGAAGGCACGAAGCCCATAGCGACTAGGGGGTCTGGGGGAGCGTCGTAAGCTCCCCCAGCGGGGTCTGGGGCGGAGCCCCAGAAAAAAACGCATTTTTAGCTGTTGGCATTGACTAGAGCGCACGTTTTAGGCTCTTGTTTGCTAGCCGTTTATGAACGATAAAGTCATGAAAATTTCAAGAGGAAGTCGCTTTGCAGAGTCGCAGACTACCAGGATAACAAAGTCAAAGTTATATGTTAAAGAAACAGGACCTGGTTTCGTCTTTATAACCATAGAAGTTATAAGTTTGGGCTCATGACAAGTCTATAAGTAGGCTTGTAGGCTTACTATCATATGGATACAGGAAGACCCTTATATAATAGGGGCATGTCGTACTTGGGTGTTTTTCCGCTCAACAGACCCAAAATGTGTAATTTCCTATTTTTAAAACTAATTATATGAAAGCCTAGCCTATGCTTTGTGTATTTTGCGACCACTGTCTAGTTTTTAGCCACTCAGCTGAGGAATGGGTTTGGAGGAGGGGATATAGGCCTACCCTCCCCATTATCAACATTTTTTATTTCCATGCTTCAATGTTAGCAGTTTCGACTGTCAGACTGCTCAGAAGTCAGATTTTAGGATTTCATAAAATACCCCTCCCAATTATTTATTTATTTTAATTTGCACAATATATTGATAACATTCTAAAATTTCTCATTATGGGTTAACACTGTAGTAGTCTTGTGATGTTTTGAAGGGTCCAGCATTCAGCAAAATCTCAACTTCTTTTGGTATATCAAATTGAGTAGTCTACTGTCAGTACTGTTTTACAATGCTCTGCAACATCCATTTTGAGATCCAGACAAATCCCATGGACATTTTCCCCGAACCACTCCCCGTAATTTTCTCTGGATTCCACCAGAGCGTTTCAATAGGACAATTCCCCAGAACATTTTCCTCAAATGTAGGCTACCCAAGTGTAAGCAATTTGCATTTGTTCTGACTTCAATAGTGCTTTTATGTTTGAGGGTGGAATTTATAAGCAATTTGCTTAACTTGATTTTGAACTTCAGTTGTTGAGCAACAAAGCTTTTATTGCTTGATTAATGTTTAGGCCTACTTAGACAGACTAAACACCTTTACCAGAAACAAAAGTACTAATTTACTGTTGCTTCTCAGCCTCATATCACTAAAATTCATTATTAAAAATCGTTAATTTTTTTTGAGACCTAGGCCTATATTATAAAACCAATGCAGTGTCAGTAGATATAAAATATACTCTAACAGCATTTTAACAATAATTAATGTAATTAATTATGAGCTGTGAGAGCGAGAGCCAAACAGGTGCAGGGGCAACTTTAAGTGACTGTAAAGCAAAGGTTATGCTAAATGAAGATCTACCCTTGAGATGGCGGGAAGAACGTTCAAGAGGATTTTACCGTGCGTGTGGGGGAGGGAGGGATGGTCCAGAGGGAGACGTTGGGAAGATGTCCAGAAGGAACTCTCTTATGCCCATCTATCGTTAGAGGGGGGATTTCCCTCTGGCAGACTGGCACAAGTTGGATCAGGCTACTTACTTCCCCCCTCCACGTGGCAGGCCCTGATGGGTGCGAATGTGATGGAAGTCAGGGCTTTTAAACATGCAGTTGTAAAAAAATGTGCAGCTCTAAATGGATTTGTGCAGTTGTAGAAGCACTTCTTAGAGTTAAAAAAGGTAATTGTCTTACGATTGGAAGTAATTTACCATGGAGAATGGAGAAGGAAAGGAGTTGTGCAGTTCTAAAAATTCCTTAAAAACAGCCCTGATGGAAGTGCAGGGACAAATTTAAAGGAGTGTTAAGCAAAAGTCAACTTAAATGAAGATTTACCCTTTGTTATGATGGGCAGGAGAATGTTCGGTGAATTTACCATGAAGAAATCCATGACAGATACTAGGGAATACCGAGGGAAAATGTTTTGGAGGAAATCTTCTATACTCAACTTTATCATTAGGGGGGGAAACTTTTCCCCCCCTGGCCCAAATTGGAAGCAGTCTGATTCCATCCCCCCATGGCGTAGTAGGCCCTGGAGTAGCCTAATAGTAGAGGCGCATCATAAATGTTTTAAAACAATACAATACAATATTCTTAACAGATTGCCTTTGTGAAACCGATCCAAAGGCGCAGGCCCATAGTGTTAACTTAAAATTAGTTGAACCGATTATCTGTCTCTGTTATTTTGTCTGTCTCTTTACGATGAGTAGGCCTATCTCCTTCTCTGTCGCTAAAACGACATCCTAAAATGTTTTTGGAGTGTGGAAATTCAAGAAAAACTCGGTAATAGGGGGTTCCCCTCCCCCTCTCGGTGCTTCGCGTCTCGGCGATCGTCCTTCTGCCGCGCGGTCGTGTACCGTACCCAAACCCACGAGCGGCAATTTATGATTTAGCCCCCCCCCCCACAAGAGCTGAGACCAAACTCCGCCCATGATGCTTACAATCTTTCGCTGGCTTGCTGCGACAGAATGGCGGTGTTTTCCGTATTTAATTATATTCACTAGGCGGATATAGTATGGGTCTGATACATGGTAATGATAAATAATTAATTATTAACTAGACCCACATCTAGCCTATAGCACGGGTGTTCACTGAATGCACATATCAATTAGGCTACAGACGTCGGTTGCACGTTCGACAATTATTAATCATCAGTCAGATAATACTCAGATTTCATTGTCTAAACACAATTATTTCTATGTAATTCACATATTACAAACAGAGTTCTGTCAATCTGTAGAACCACCGGTTGTTAAAAATATTTTTCTGGTTAATTAGCGCATTAGTTATAAGGATATGTTTCCTGTGGACAGTGATCATTGCTAGCTTTTCTTTCATCGCATTGAAATGGCAACAAAGGTCAACCTACTAAAAAGGAGCCAAGCTATTCTTCAAAGAATGCTAATTGATAGACGCTACAGGTATATACATAAATCAGCTAATTAGCAGAGAAAGCGACTTCATATCCACTCATACAGGTGACAGACTAGTAATTTCAGTTGCATGCAGTAGCACACCGAATAGAATTCGGAAACTCATTAGGTTCTCGTCACTAGTTCTGACAGGATGATATTATTTCTCAAAGGCTGATGAATTCGGCTTGCAAAGGTAAGCAGTAATAGGTCAGCCGTTTGCAAGCTCTCTCTCTCTCTCTCCGCCGACCACTCTTCTCTGTCTCTCTGTCCTCTCTGTTCTCTACACGTAGACTATATTTATAACTTGGTTGCGGCTGGTTTTGCAGCTTATTAACTTCAGACAACAGGTCTTTTCGCTGACGATTGACATGACTGGAGCAAAGCGTAGATCTACGAAAATAACTCAGCAGTTAGAAGGGTAAGCAATATAAGTCAGTAGATCCCTGCTAATTGCTAATGTCTAGACTCTAGATCATGCAAAGCCTGCTTTACACTGTACAGTGATAGTGCTTTACACTGTACAGTGATGATGTTATGCTCTGGCATGGTAGAGAGAGGCAGGCAGATGGATTGAATTGTAGGCCTATGTGTAGGCCTATGCCCAACTTGCCTCTGACGAAGTCGTTCACAAAGATTTTTTATTCTCGTGCTCTTTTAGTTAATGTCTCATTCCGCTTAGTCCTTATTCGATCGGTTTATCAAAATATAAAACATTATTATCAAAGTATAATAGAATTATAAAATAACGAAAATTTAATTTAAATCCAAATTCAGACGCAGCAGGCATAACATGATTTGAGGAAAAATCTCGATTTTTATCAACTATTATAGACCTATAAAATTATTAGTCCTGTATGTATATTAGCCCTTCTTTCTGTCATGCATGATAAACCAAGCGAATTAGGCTACTGTGGGCGTCATATTTTAATGAAATCCATCTGATGCAAACAAACAATGTAGGTTGTCGTTCATAAATTAACTTCGTCTATCTTATGAACTACTGCGATTAATTATTAGCTTCCGTCCATATTGTCTCTAAAGGTTTTACCCCCATAAGATGACTTACCGGATCATATTCACTTTCACTTTAAGTATGTACAAATTGTACATGTACTACGATTAGGCTACATAAAATGTCTTTAAGGCGTTTGTTATTAGGTTGAAGTCGCAACGACCCCAAATTACCAAACAGTTGATTCCTGATTCGCTGTGAACTCTGTCTGCTTCCCCTTCAATATTCATCTGATGCCATAAAGCAACTTTGATTTTCTGTTCACGAAAAAGATATTTTTCAATTTACGCAGTCATTTCAACAACCAAGAAACGAATCAGACAGCATGGCGTTGATGAGAGAATTCACCCCATCATCATCAGCAGCAGCAGCAGCAGAAATATGTCAAACCCCGTTGAGTTTCTTTTCATCTCCAGTTCCTACTCGATTCTCCTCTCTCTCCACCTCCAGCTACTCCAACTCTTCTCCATCAACACCCAGTCCGCCACACCAAATTTCCACCGCCATACGTCTTGCCTACATATCCGTCGGTGCCATCGGTGTCGTCGGTAACCTCCAGATCAGTGTCGTCATGCTGACGTATAGACCCCTTCGTCGACGTCTGGCCAACTACTTCCTGGCCAACCAGTGCGTCATAGATCTTCTTCTCAGCCTCATCGTCATCTTGATGTACTCCGTTGACGTGTCCGATGTCGTGGACGGCGTCCGTGGGGAAGTGACGTGTCGTCTATGGAAGAATCGATTCATCTTCTTGGGCTTCTTCGCCTCATCGCTGTTCAGCCTGGTGGCTCTGTCCGTCGAAAGGTACATCGAGATCGTCTATCCCATCCAGCACAAACTCCGCATGACCCGCCGAATGGTCGTCTACTCCCTGGTCGTCATCAACCTCGCTGGGGTCATTTTCAAGATGTCGTTCACGGTACCCGTATCCAAGATGGTCAACGGTGTCTGCGTGTCTGGCTTCTTTCCGAATTTGTACGTCAAGAAATTCGTCGGAGTGCTGAACTTCATGGTCGAGTTCTTCCTGCCGTTGACCATCATCGGGTACTGCTACGTGGGAATGGCACGGTCGCTGAACAGGAGGATTCAACCGATGGCGAGAAGCAAGACGTGGAACGACGCGAGGAAGAACATCCTCAAGACGCTCCTCTTCATCGTCCTCGTCTTCGTCGTCTGCACCACATTCAAGCAGATCGTAACGCTGCTCTACTTCCTCGACTCCGTCTCGTACAATGGCATTGACGATCCGCTGTTCAACATGTCGACGGTTCTCGCCTACTCCAACTGTTGCTTCAATCCTCTTGTCTACTTCTTCAAGTACGAGGAGTTTCAGAGAGGCGTCCGATGGTTCTACCGTCCACGCTGCGTGCGGAACAGGACAGGGGCTGTTCCGCCGCAGACGAATGACGACAGGGAAACCAGAATAATTTCGGAAAGATTCTAATTTAATCGTCGCTCGTTAGAACTGAAGAAAAACAACTCTGTCGCAGCGTAGAACATCAAAAAGACACTTAAACAATAAGCTATTCAATATATAAATAATTATTGTAGCCTTCAACGTAGAACGCTATTCGTATTAGAAACGAACGATGAATTTTATGGACCATGGTTATGGAGGAAATAGACATAGATGACAAAGACTACGATTAGAAATGATTAGGCGATATTGTGGTGTACATTAAAGCAGTGGATTTTGCCCGGTTTCAGTAAATAAATTCGTGACTTTATACTTTAATGATTCATAAAGCATGTCATCCAGATGAACGTATTTTTGCACTTGATGAAACGTACGTGCAAGCGCTGCTAATTTGTAAAGGATAGCCTATTGTTTTAGTCTAATATGGTACTGGATATTGTCTTTCATCACAAACCATACAATTTATATATATACATGTATATATAGTCTATATATATATATTCCTGCCAAATTAGCTGATGGCCTTTGTTTTTCGAAGATCTCTTCTTCTAACAGCAAAAAACTGAAACTGTTTGGACATAATAGGTGTCTATCTGCAGAATGAAAGAGGACAGAAAGATCAGGACTTTGATACATGATGTTTGAGAATAATGGAGCGCACCAATAAAAAAGGAAGACCGCATCGAAAGTGGATGACATTGAGGAGCAATATGGAGCAGACCTACATAAGCTGTGGACTAGATTGTAAGCTGTTTTTTTAACCTACGCCTAAGGTTTCTTTTATAGCTCTATATATGCCGATTTCTAAACGCTGTACGTCATTCCGCATATTTCGATGTAAGCTTACAAAGACTCACACACTGGGGTGCGGTGGTGTGGTGGTATGTTCGGTGGAGTGTAGGACATTAACCCTCTATCCGGGGGTTTTGTCCGGGTTTTTTCCAGGGGTTAATGTTCGTTCCCTGTTCGGTGGCATGTGCCCGGAAGTTGAAATTCACCTCTAGCCACTGTGTCGCGACCTTGGACAAGTTTCGCACTCAGAATTGTCTCCTTAGGTCAAGAAGCTTAATACGCCGGATTCGCGACCCGGCTGGGATATCTTAGCCCAATAAATGATGAGAACTGGTAGTGCGATTAGACAGGACCTGGTATGGAAATCTGATCAAAAACTCATCGTGCGAAACTCCCATGTGGAGTAGGCGAAAATTATCAATAATATTATTAACTTACGAAGCAAACTTTAGTGCACATGCACTGCTTGATTCTTCACAGTGGGCAGAAAGATCTACTGGGTGCCGAGATTGCCAAGATATTCACACGCGGATTCAGATCCAAGTGGCCCATACCTAAAGAAGTTTGGAAGCCGCTAGTCTAAGAGCCTCTTGATTAGGCTACAGCCATAGCTGGAACCTAATTTTTGTACAATGATCAAAATATTACAAGTGTTGATCAGCTATCACTTGTCTATAATCACATAAATCGAATTCTACTGTGGCGGTCAATAATGTCATTTGCTTATCTTGCAACTTAGTTAACGTATATGCAATGTGAGAGAGGTTGGATAAAATCGAAAGAGACATTGAACACGAGATCACTGTTGTCGATCAGCTGTTAAACTCTTCTTTATTGAAACTCAAAAGACAGTATTCGAAACTCAAGTTACAAGTGCTCTATAGTTCGTTATGACACTTGGTGAAGGAGGAGGAGGAGGAGGAGGATACAAACGGGATCATATTTCGGAACAGGGAGACGGATGGACGGACGGAGATGATGGGGGTGGCACCAGCCCCGAGTGCAACTGAACCCATCCAAGTTCAACTGTACCATTTTGTAGCAGCGAAGATGTCGTGGCGTGGCTCGCGACTGTTGATGATTGAATAAACTTAAACAGTCCTTTGCAGTAACGTTTGAAACAGAACAACAGCCGTCTTCAAGCAATCAAAGTGTGCAGCGTGAAATGTCTCAGTAAGAAATATTGTGGTTACAAAAAGAAAGCCAAAAATCTGAATCAGTAGAAACCAGAGATGATTTTGAGAAGACTAACAACATTTGCATTTATTTCTAACAGTGTCACAGATTATTTCTAATCGGGTAAAATCGAATTTCTTCTATTGGCTTTAGTCAAGGTAAAAAAAACCACTCAGGTTTGATTGCATAGGCCGCGTCTGTACAACAACCGCTTTGCTCCAACTGTAAGCTCAACAGAAACGGGATCTCAGGAATAGACGACACTTCCACGTGTTTCCTTGCCATGCTAACGACGACAACGATGATGATGATGATGACCGATGGTGAGTAGTTTGTAAATCATGTTTATAATATTCGTCATCGGAAAATCTGTCGTTGAATGCAACGAAATCTCCTCTGCTGCAGTCGCCAATCTTCGCAATGCTACAAAATGTTCTGTCGAAAAAGATCAAGTAAAGTTCTGGAGTCGTCCTCTTCTGTGTTGCGGACACGCGATGAAAATATGAACAGCTTTACGGTCTTTATCGAGAGTCAGACATTTCGGCTACGCTTCTGCCACTGGAGAGATAGAGACAGAGAGACAGAGACAGGGAGACAGAGATGGGAAGAGGGTCGTTTGAGAGTTAGAAGGACGGAGTGACAGAGACATGGAGACAGAGAGCCAGAGAAACAGAGTGGCGGACAAACAGACAGATAGAGAGAGAAAGAAGCCGAGGATAAAGCCCGTATTATAACACAGAAGGATTATTTCTCAGAGGAACGACGACACGATGGCTTGGTGACGAAGGAACCACGTGACTGTTTCTTATTTATCGGAAGGTCCGGCCAGTACCTTAGTGATAAAAGCTGCAAAAGAAAAACAAAGCCGACATAAATGTCCAATTGATAGACCACATGTATTATACAGGCCATCGATAATAATATTTTAATTTCTTAATTTAATTGACCTTTTTCTGATTGTATGTTCTGCTAATTTCCATCCATAGATTGTCCAGATCGTTAAGAAATGACTTTGCAGAATGAATCATTGAGCTAACCAACCAGTGCTGGACGACACTCTGGTCTTTGAAGACTTAAGATTCAGAGAAGGAAAATTATCTTGACAATGTATTGAAGAATTATTCAGCATTTGGACTTTGACATTATCACCTATCTAAACTAATTAAATAATTTCAGCTCACAAGGTGAATCTAATGTATTTCAGTCAACCAGAAGAATCTCTATAACATCTCATCTTTCTGGCCAGAAATCGAATGCATGCATGCACACATTGCAGAGTATGCGAAAAGCATACATTATCTATGTCAGTGTATAACTGGAAATTATATAGCGTATTGTGAACCACCTTCATTAGCAGTGGAGCTTAAATATTGTTTCTGTGCCCTGATCGAAACGTTTCAGATCTTTCTGCAGAGAAGTTAATCTAGTAAAAATATTTTATATGAGGTCCAATATATCGTTTCAAAATCTTCATTTTGGTCTCTCATTTCATCTGGCGGCGTTACTTTTACTGTACAGCGCCCATGAATAAGCTGGTGCCCTACGAGTGGCGCTTTAGAAGTTTGGAGATAACGAACTTGCTACTGTGACTGGTAACGTCCCTTGCTATTGTGTGCAAAACTGTGCATGGACCTTGAGCGAGTCTATCACCACAAATCCACATGCAGTTATTGCTACAGTTGCAGAAATAAATTATCTTTCAACTTCTTTGATAACTAATATTTTGGGTCTCCTGGATAAGCCAACATGTTTGACTACTACGATGTAATTACGAAATGTTATGAAATGGTTGCCGAATAAAAATGTTATGTAAATGTTATAACTAATATACAACCCGATTTTTCTGTTTCGGCTGAGAATGTGATGGCGCTGCAAAAATTGCATTCTGGACGTCATCATCCATCGCAGAATTTAATCAAACGGAAAACATTACATTACATTAGGTCTATTACAATGACGAGCGTGAAGAAGCGGTTGGCTCAGCTTTACCGTAGTCTGTGTGTGTAATTTTCAAGAGTGGCGCTATATGAGTCGCGATCAATTTGCATGGATGTAGTGATGGGGATGACGAACTTACTTTCGTATTTGATGTTTCCGTCCAAATCTTCTTCTGTTCCTGTGAATTTTAGGATCTGGTCGAAATCGGCGTCAGCGAGACGGTCAGCTACACAACAACAACAACAATCAACAGCATTAATTATTATCACTTTGACCCTGCTACTCATGCACATTGCACACCCACGACAACCTTCATAAAAACACTGATGATGATGATTATGGTGGTGGTGGTGGTGATGGTGGTGGTGTTGATGATGATGATGATGACGGAGGTGATGATGATGATGATGATGATGATGATGATGATGATGATGATGATGATGATGATGATGATGATGATGATGATGATGATGATGATGATGATGATGATGATGATGATGATGATGATGATGATGATGATGATGATGATGATGATGATGATGATGATGATGATGATGACGACGATGTTGATAATGATGATGATAATGATGACGATGGTGATAATGATGATGATAATTATGACGACTATGACGACGACAACGTTGCTGCTATTGATGTCTTGTCGCTTATGATAACTTTAAATGCAAGGTTTGTAATGTTAGGAGCATACATGCATATACATCGCACATCAAGCACCTTCCAGAAGCGTTTCCTCCTCTTCCTCCTCCTTCCCTTCTCCTCCTCCTCTTCCTCCTCCTCCTCCTTCTCCTCCTCCTCCACCACCACCATGCTATCTCCTTGATTTAAACAAATGGAACTCAAGGTTGGCAGCACCTGCGCGCTGAACTAAAGTGATTGAAATCGAACTGCGTGTTTTTATAATTGCAGGAGAAAGACTCGAAACATCCCACAGATGAGAACTGAATGAGTTGGCAGCACGAAAGCGACGAAGCGAGAACCATGTAGATACCAGAGGCATGCAGCAGCAGCAGCAGCAGAAGCAGAAGCAGAAGCAGCAGCAGCAGCAGCAGCAGCAGAAGCAGCAGAGCGAAGGGTTTGGCGATTAGTCTCTGAACAAGAAGTATCTGCGGTCGGTCGTTTCTGATCCGTCCAAGCGAGATGTTCTTGAGGCAAATCCGCTGTTGTTGTTATAATATTATTAGAAAGCCATGGATGGCAGCGTTTCTCACTTATAATGTAAGTTTAAATAATGAGATTGTGGTTTTGTCGTGTTGGGATATTACAGGCGGCAGAATGATGACACGGTTGAACACTTTGCTCATCCTGTTTTGGTATATTAATATTAATAGTCTACTTATCCGCGTCAGCATCAAGGAATGAAGTAGACTAGCAGCTGCAACTAAATATCAACGAGGTTAGAGCCCGTTGATGCTATTCATCAACTTCACGTTGATGATGTTGAAAATCATGTAAATTTGATGATGACCTTGGTCCTTGTCATTCTCATTGTTGCTATTGAGGTAATGGCTGCTACTGTTGTTGTTGTTGTTGTTGTTGTTGTTGTTGTTGTTGTTAGTGTTGTTGTTAGTGTTGTTCTTGCGCATCGTAATGATGATCTCGTTATTGTTTGTGCTTTCGCTGTTATTGTTGCTATCGTAATAATTGTTATTGTTGCCGTCATTGCTGTAGTTGATGCTGCTATTGATGGCAAGTTTTATGAGTATGTCAGTGAGTAAGTATGTGAGTAGCCTTTCTTTTGCATCTGACAGATGCACATTCTTGTTGTTGGTTGGTGATGACGACGATGATGATGATGAGCTTAATCTAATCATGCATATACGACTTATGTCACTTTATCCTGTGTCACATGGCATTATGACTTGAGTGAATTCGATGAGCTGAAACCAAGTGAGATGAGATTAAAGAAGATTAGATATGATAATTAGGAGTGCTCACCCATCATCGTCACGACGTGCCTGATTTCGGCCGACGCAATGAGACCTTGACCTTCACGATCAAAGGTCTTGAAGGCCTCCATGAAGTCGGCGAATGTTCCTCCGTCGGTGTCGTTACTCGCTGCTTTGTAACATGGAAGAATTTCTTCGAATTTGTACTGTTTCTCACCTGATGATGAAAACGTAGAAAAGAACATTGCAAACAGTCGCATATGATGAATATTATACACGTTAGTTAGACCTATTGTGATCCCTTTATGAGTGAAGGGGTTGAACGAAGATATAATTATAATTGATCGCATACAATTGGTTTGAAGTATAAACTAAATATATTTGATTATCAGTTTAAAATAGTTGTAGGCTTATCGTTATAGATTTTTTTTATTACATCACTAGGCCTATATGTAGGCTACTTGATATATTTCGCTATATTTTCAATTACAGCTACAGTTTCTAGGTTATATACGGTAGGGCCTATAATAATAGCCCTATCGCAGAGAGCGTTTCACTTGAAGTGACGACACAATAGGCTAATGTCATGCCCGTCTCTTATTGCAGTTAAAAAATTGTAAATGACATACACGACTGCACTTCAGTTTTCTACTGCCTGAAACAAATGAGTGAAACGAGTGATATAACTATTAATTTACCAAATTTCTTCGTTCCACCATACGATTCGACCTGAGTTTGAGTTGGGTTAAGACCACAGCATCGCAGGAAATCACCGAGTTTAGCAGCGTCTACCAAACCATCACGACCATCCCAGAAATCAAAGAGGTCGAACACCTCACGCACATCTAAACAAGTCGGAAAGAAAAACACATAATTATTATTACGACACTGACGGTGTTCTAAATTGTAGCGCGTGTTCTGTCTGCTGTTTAATAGAAACAACGAATAATTTACTTGTAGTCTACATCTAGCATAATTATTGCTAGAAGAAGGACAGTCCCTTGATATAGCCCTGGAGCAGCCATGGCATGAAGTTTCATCGATTTCGTCTGCTTAACCCTTTCATACGAGGAGGTCGACTGGTCAGTCCTCTCCCTTGCCGCCTCATCTTTACACCGACTGTAAAGTGTGTGTGCCAGTGTACCAACTAAGCTGAGTTTTCAACGGACTTAAATACATGGAATCATTAACACTTAGGCCTTACTGGTAAGTTTTTAGGCAATTTTTAAACAATGCATGTCTTAAGTAGGATACCAGCTAATTGGTTAACACGTTAAATTGACGTCTAGGCAATGGCGAGTCTAATGCCGCGAGTAACTCGTTAACACAAAACGTCAATGGTCCAAGTCTTCTAAGACGAGGATTAATTTTAATTAACAGATCGGATTTCAAACGCAAAATCAAAGGTGTAAACCTCTAAGGAAAACTTTTTCAATTAGTCGCATCAAACATTAGAAGATAGACTACGTGCAATTTTAAGCAAAAGATCATAATGAAATTGTATGCTGATTTATATTTAAAAAATAAATCCACGCGAACTATCAAAGTCTAACTCTATAAGCTATGCATGCGAACAATTTTCAAGTAGGCGTAAGCTGTGTAAGACGATTATTTTCGTGAATTTTGTCTCACAATCTTCAACTGACTACTTTTAAGGATTCCTGGATTCAGACTATCAATGCGAAATAATTAAAAGTGCGAAAAATGCTTCTGAACTTAATTCAACCGCCATGCACATTGCACAAACTTCACGAGTGCTCCCTATTCTGACCTCGCCTCTGAACTTTGTCCGTGCTACATGTGCTAGTGCTACATGAATTTCTATGAAGATTATGATGTCGAAAGTTGGAGCAATTTCTCCTTTCACATCAAATAGATCTAATATTACTAGGTTACAGGATATAAATCGCAGAAATCAAAGCCCATTTGTATTTTATAAGAGCAAATAAAATGAAAATATCGTACCGGCGCTGGGTGTGTGTGTGTGCAGTATAATTGTTGATAGCAATGATGAAAAGATATAGGCCTACCGAGCGTTTATCTGTCTTTCTTTTTTACCCGTCGATATTTCTGCGTTCATTGTATCTATCTGTATCTCTAATTCTCTCTGTCTTGCGGTCTTGTATTCTTTCATTCGCCCCATCTCCAAACCATTCGCTTTCTTTGACTCTCACTCATCGCTGTCGTTGTCCCGCTGCTTCAGTTTTCACTCTTTCCTCCCCCCCCTCTCTCTCTCTCTCACTCATTCATCTGCTCTGTCCTTTCTTCCTTCTTTCCTACGTCCATACCTTTCTGCATTCCTTCCTTCCTTCCTTATTTTCTTTCTCATTGCCATCTTTCATTCCTTCCTTCCTTCCTTTAGTCCCTCCTTCATTCCTTTTTTCAGTCCTTCCTTCAGTACTTTCTTAAGTACTTCCTTCAGTTATTCCTTCAGTACTTTCCTCATTCCTTCCTTCAATACTTCCTTCAGTACTTCATTCAGTCCTTCCTTCAGTCCTTCCTCTAGTACTTCCTTCAGTACTTTCCTCATTCCTTCCTTCAATACTTCCTTCAGTACTTCCTTCAGTCCTTCGTTCGGTACTTCCATCAGTACTTTCCTCAGTCCTTCTTTCAGTCCTCCCTTCAGTCCTTCCTTCAGTTTTTCAGTACTTTCTTCCTTCTGTCTTCTCTTCGTCTGTTGTTTAACTGTCTATCGTTGAATTAAACAGTATTCTCAAGTAACCAGCCGGTAATTGACGTTGAGCTGGTGGAGAGCGAAGCGTTGCCCGCTGTCTATTCCCGTCTACATAAAACAGTCAATCATTCAGGGGCCAATACATCACCATGTGACGATCGAGGCCAGTGTGTATACCAAGGGTCTGCTGCTACTGCTGCAGGGCGTTTCATGCGAATCCCAGTTCAGCAGAACGTCTAGCGGTAATTCCCGACCAGCCGCAGTGGGTCTATAATCTACAGCAACGCAGATGGCTTATGGCTCTGATTTCTAATATTAGTCTCCGCTGGCGAAACGGACCACACTACACTAACAGTGGCTCCATATCCTGCATATTATGAAAGACGGATTTCGTTCTAAACCCAACGATCAATTAATATTATTATTCATTTATTTAAACTATAAAGAACAGTTGAAATATTGTTCGATTCGCCTTTCTCTGTCTCTGTCTGTTTCTACCTCTGTCTCTGTCTCTGTCTCTGTCTCACTGTCTGTATGTCTCTGCCTGCCTGCCTGTCTCTCTCTGTTTTCTCAATTCCGTGTTATTTAGACTAATCCCTCATTAGTCTCCAATGTTTCTTAGGTCATGAAAAATTTCACAAAAGAAAAGACAGCCCATGCATAAAAACAACAAAGCGCTAATAACACTGAGCACCGGGATTGACGACACAAAATATGTTAAACACAGTAATAACGAAGCTACTGGTAGGCTACACGTAAAATAGATAGGGGTCTACAATTTATCCGCAGCAACCAGAGTATATAGGCCTGCGTATACAATCATACATATACTATACACACACAAACACACACATATAATATGTAGCCTACAGCGTACGCTAATAAAACAATTAAAGTACCATGCCAAAGTTTCGCCAAAAAACTGAGAAATCGTGCGAAAGATGTGAACGCAGTTTCGGGTTCTTCTATTCGTTTCAATAATGATAATCGGTCCTTTGATATGAGAAGGAGATCTGCAGTGGAGATGCCTTGCACAGGAAGGACGTACCAGCTATTATCATAGAAATCAAAATAACGGGAAGATAACGGATGACTTTCCGATCCAGGAATAGTTTACAAGTTTTAAAAGTTCGACCAAGTGCATTCACTTTGCTGATAGGAACTGTTCGCTTTCGTTAAGTTCATAGCAGACGACATAATTTGGCGCAATCTAAAGAAAAAGTCTAGCATGCGGCAATCAGCAACATAAGTAAGTAAGTAAGTGAGTGAATGAGTGAGTGAGTGAGTGAGTGAGTGAGTGAGTAAGTAAGTAAGTGAGTAAGTAAGTAAGTAAGTGAGTAAGTAAGTACGTAAGTAAGTAAGTAAGTAAGTAAGCAAGAGGGTAAGTAAATAAGCAAGTAATTGAGCAAGTAAGTAAGTAAGTAAATAAGTAAGTAAGTAAGCATTCAAGTAAGTAAGTAAATAAGTAAGCAAGTAAGAAAGTAAGCAAGCAAATAAGTAAGTAAGCTGGTTCTGACCAGTGCATCCGTGAGTCCGATTAACAGCTTGAGATAAGACGGATTATAAAGCGGATTTCTAAGTTCAAAGAAAGCAAGCGCACTGCTGCTGCTGCATGGAAGAGAGAGAGAGGTAATTGTCCTTGAAGGGAACTGAGAACTGTGGGTAGTGCAGGACTGAGACGACTTCAATGTGACGTCTTAGTTGGCCGCGAATATTTAATTCCTTTGGCATCTGTGCGATGGGAACATAGGCAGACAGAGATAGGAAGAGACAGAGAGAGACAGAAAGAGAGACAGAAGGAACGAGAAGGGGACGAAAAGAAACAAAAAGAGAGAAGCGCTTTATTTAGCGACACATGGTCTCCGCTTGGCTCACTGCTCCGATGGGCGAGACGCTTAATTGAGGGATGAGGGATGAGGGATGAGGAGGCTGCAGAGGAGGCGACGTCAGCCATCGACTACCTGAGCAACAGGTGCTTCATCCTCCTCGTCTGTATTCGAGGCCGTTCGCCCATCAGCCGCCACCGCCACCGCTGCTGCAGCAGTCAGGCCTGGCAGGCCAACGGACTTTTAATAGGTCTAAGCCACCGACGCCTCCTTCATCATCTTCAGCCTCCGCTGCTGCAGCAGCTGCTGCAGCCGAACTCTCGACCGCAGCAGCAGCAGCAGCAGCAGCAGCGGGATGCGTCTTATTTATAGTCATTCCTATCAACCGGAGACACAGAAATGCGGACCAACTGCAGACGAATGCAATCGGACACCAATGCTTTCCATACACACACACACGTATATGTAGGCCTATGCATACATATGCATATCCATATACATATACAACATATGCTCACATACATATTCACATATATGCACATATACAATTGTACATATACATATGCAATATATGATCATATACATATTCACATACATACACATATGCAATCAAACATATACAATATTATACGTATATATGTATTATGTCGACAAAATGACCTATATATATATGTATAACATCTGTACAAATAATCAACACATAGATGTACGTTCATGTGCACATGTGATATTATGTAGGAATGCAAGATGGAGGTCCGTTGTTTTCAGCTACATATAAGTAAACTTCTGGGCCTCTCAATACCCGACCATCCAGCCGCTGAGAATTGAGACACAATTCTACTGCAACCTGTTTGAGTCAATGTAACTGACTTCCCATCCACAGGAATGCAGGCAGGCAAGCAGGCAGGCAGGCAGGCAAGCAGGAAAGCAGACATACAGACATGTGAACGGTCAGGCAGGCAGACAATGCGGTAGATAGATACGCAGACAGTCAGACAAACAGACAGCAGCTAATGATTCCAATCGTAACGTCTTATAACCAGATTGTATAGTAACAGCCTTGGATTTCCCCTCTAGCCAGTTGGCTCGCTAATGGTGAGCCACTTATTCAACAGGCTGCGGTCGTATGAATGTCCAGCCTGATTAGGATGAAAAGGAGTTTAAAACCTCAGAACACGTGCTAATTTACATATCTATTTTCCTGATTTTTCTAACTTTTCTCTGTATCTGACTCTTTGTCGGTCTGTCACTGTCTGTCTGTTACTGTCTCTGTCAAAGCCTTAGAACACGTGCTATTTTACATCTCTATTTTCTTTAGTTTTCCAACTTTTCTCTGAACTTGTCATTTACATGCATTCCCTTTTTCTTTCCTATCTCTTGCTCTCCCTTCCCCTCATTTTTCTCACCCTCGATCTTTCTCATAGCTCTCACACTCTGTCTATTTCCATATCTAGCTTCTTTCGCATTGTCTTCTTTGCTCTTCTCTTTCTCTTTTCCTTCGCTTTCATTCCTTCCCTGTCATTCTCTTTCCTGTCATTTTTACATTCCTGTCACTCTCTTGCATTTTTACATTCTTTCCCATCTCCTTTTTATTCCCTGTCCAACCGTTAATTGCTTTTCTCTTGATATCTTTCTCATCTGTCTGTCCATCTCCCTCCCTATTCATTACCTCTTCATTTCTCTCACTCTTGCTGATTTCGTGCTTTCTTCTCTTTCTCTCAGTCTTCCTCCATCCCTGCTTGTACGTAAGTTTTTATGTCTGTCTGTCTAACTCTAGACAACATTACCAACAATTTGATAAGAATTATACAGTCGAAAGAGATCGCGTTGTGTGCCCAATACCCTCCCATAGTGTGCGTGCATGAAACAAGGATTTAAGCGCAGAAGTGAGCTCCTTTTTATATGTTATTAATCAGACTATGAAGGACGAAAGTTGTCTCCATTGTACACAAGCTATAGCCTATTGAAAATAATAATATTCCTTCACTGTAGAAACCCTTATATTCGATTTGTGTGTCTGATGATTATTAATTGCTTTTGTCTGCTATTTTCGCTTACCTTTTTATATTTACTGATGTCTTTAAAATTATTGTGTAATGTGTACTGCTGATGAAATATATTGGGCATACATGTAAACATTTAGACAATAGTTGTTGAAATCAGCAAAACTTTATCGACTTATTTTGAGACAAAAGTAATCATCATGATAAATATAATATTTATCACATTTAAGATAATTATTATTCATAATAATTGGTGAAAGAAACATAGTAATCTGTACGTTACCTTCAATATCGCTTGCACTGAGATCAGACTGAAAATATAAAACACAAGTATTGTCAGACATTTCTGCATATTAAACATAATAAATCTGGAAGTGTGGGAGAAAGACATTTCAGTTTTCACTGGACAGTAAGGTATAAGAATTCCACTGTTTTATTCTTGGTGGATTGGCAAGTTATTTACTTACTTACTCATCCACACTATCGCAGAGATCTGTAGCAAAATATTGAGAGATGCGATGTGAAGGGACAGTGACTACCACCTAATAAACCCTTCAGGTTGGATCAACTAGGTTCAAACATTGACTCTGTTGAATTACCATGTCAGTTCTGATGGAAACCCTGTCCGTAGATGACATAACCTTCTGACCACAGACTGACAGCTAATTATGAATTCGTTATCAGCCACATCGCTCTATCTGGACATCCTTTCGTGGATACGTAGACTGTTCGGCTTAGACTGTTCGGCAATTGCTGCGTAAGTTATCACTCTGTCTTCGGAACTAATAAACGTAGCTTTAATAGTCAATGCTCATCTGACAGCAACGACCATATTGGCCGCCAAATAGCTGTCAGGTTCCACCACTGGCACAAAAGAGGTTCATTTATAGACCCAATTAACCTGTCTGTCTTGGCCGTGTATGGCACACAGGTCTAGAAGATTTACTTTAAATGAACACAAAAGACCGCTTTGATATCTATTGCAGTATCCAATAGAAGAATCCGATACTAATTAAAACATCTTAAATGGCTTAGAATTATACTTTGCAACCGCCACAAACTTTTAAGTTTTAACCACTCTTCAAGTCTTCATATCGGATGTCGGATAAAAGGAAAAGAAGAGTGGAGACTGCTCTATACCCAACGGCATTCACTTCTTCCTTATCGTTTTCAGTCTTAGCCCCTTTATCTCTTCTGTCCTTCTTTCTCTTTCGATTTTTGTCTGCCTTGGTCTTTCTCTCTATCTCTATCGCTCTCTCAATATTGCTCTCTGTTCCTCTTCTCTCTCTCTCTATTGTCTACAGCATGTCTGCCGCTCTCTCTTCATGCCTATCTATGTGTGGGTAAACCTCTTAGTATCTGACAACGTTATCAATGTGTTAACATTCTCATTGTGTCGCCGTTTCTGTCTGTCTCTCTTTCTCTCTTTCTCTCTTTCTGTCTGTCTGTCTCTGTATGTCTCTGTTTCTGTCTGTCTGTGTCTGTCTCTATCGCTGTCTCTCTGTCTCTCTGTGTCTCTCTGTGTCTCTCTGTCTCTGTCTGTCTGTCTGTCTGTCTGTCTGTCTGTCTGTCTGTCTGTCTGTCTGTCTGTCTGTCTGTCTGTCTGTCTGTCTCTCTCTCTCTCTCTCTCTCTCTCTCTCTCTATGTACTCCTTTATGAAGTTCCGTTTCCCGCATGTTTTATCCGTGATCCAACGCAGTGCGTGTACGGTGTGTCCGTCTCAGCTTCTGTTCAAGAAGTGTTTCTGAGGAAATTGAAGGAAAGACATAATTATGTGGATGTCCCGCAACCGATAGGCTCCTTATCTTGCATCATCACCTATCGTCAATAAACTCAATCAAAACTGATGATTAGGCCTATCGATGGTCTCTGCAGACATTTCGCCGATTTAACTCCAACGATGCAAATAATATTATAAAACGATGCTAAGATCCTGCTCCTGCTTCTTACTCTTCTAGTACAGTATTAAGTGCTAAGTAATATGATGTCAAGTGAAATGATTCTTAGGGGCTAGAACTATTGAGCTGAGGCCATAATTAAGCCTTTCTAGTCGCCACTTTCTAAGGTTCAACGCCCAACCAAGGTCAAAGATCAGTACTCCAAGTTAAATCCGAAAACTTTATATAGATGAAAATAGGAAATTCAGATTGCTGTTGAAAGTTTTGAATTCCACTTGGTTAGCCTATATAATCGCTCAGAATCACTATTTCTGTAGCGCCGTATATTCCTTTTTAAAACTTCGTTTCATTCTAAGTGATTCGCTCTTTCGTTCTCTTGCGTTGGCTATAATAATAATTGGCGAATTCCAGACAAAAGCAGAAATAAATCATGTGGCAAATTATTCGTTTGATTAAGTATGTAGGCTAGCTAGACCTCAATATGGCGCCTTTTGAAGTTGACCACTTCCCAGAAGTCTTTATGTAGGTCCACAGTAATTCCCTAGCATGGTGTAACAGACTGAAATTTGATTAACGGTAATGAATTATTCATCTTAGCATTAGCTCTCATGAATATGTAAAACAGCAAAGGAAAGAATCGATGGCGACCCTATTGACTCCTTAGTCAATTATCTGACTTTTATGCGTGTCTTATTGCTTAGAGCCAACCTCGGAACCGAACTTTAGTTTGTCTGCTATTTCTTCAGTCAGACAGGAACAGCTGTAGGCCTACTGATCCAAATGCCGATTGAACTATATGGCGTAATCAATTCAGATTCTCATTTAACTCCTTTTTTATGTCAGAAAAGTTATCGGCAATTATGCATAGAGTAGTCCTAAGTTGCAGTGACTGCATTCGAGTTAGATCTAATCATTAAGTTAAGATGATTTATTTCCAAGCAGAATTATCGTCCCAATGTAAAGTGATTCACATGCTAAGTACATGTACTTCACATAGCATTCAATTCCCGTAACATGGTACAAGAATCCGAAGCTCACGAGTTTTTCGAAGACCTCTCAACTTTTCCTTCAGTTAGTTGTAAGAAAAGAAGATTAGAGAAACCGATTGTTAGAAATCGGAGACCGCTGTTGGTGCTTACCATTTCGATTTGTCCTTCGTTAGCAGGGTGTCGCAACTATCGATCGATGTACGTCCGAGCGTGTCTACCGCTGAGAAACTACTGGAAGTGTGAAGTTACAGCGGATCAGACCGAGGATAAATATTAGCGTAGGCCGTCTTGTCCCGTCCACCGCCAATGTCGACTATTATTATATCACGGGCCGGTCCACGACCCGAGTTAGCCGCACAGGGGGCGCAAGAAGTTTACTTATCCAATACTTTCAAAATCTTCAGATAGGTAACACGTAGATAGGAAAGTGTCATTATTGGGACATGTCTCTTTAAGTTGGGGTGATTATGAGTAGTGGAATTAAAGAGGGTTACTATCGGGGTGTTGGTTATTAACAACCTGGCTACCCTCGCCGATGGATTTGCCTTGCCTTACAAGGGGTATGGAGTCTGTCAGTTGCGATGGGACCCTTTGACGGTCGGCGGCGGTGGAGGTGGTGGTGGTGGTGGCTCCCGCGGACGGGCCAGACCGCCGCTAGGTGGTTCGGTCGGTCGGTCGGATGGTCGGCGGACGGGTCGGTCGGTCGGCTCAGGCGAGGATGCGGTGGCGGCGGAGAGGATATAAACAAACCAACAGGTAGACATCATCGCATGGATGGATGGATGAACGGCGGCCTTGCGTCCTGTACGGCCTCCTACACTCTTCCTTCCTTCCGCTGCTCGCTTCGCCCGCCCGTCCGCCCGAACGCCCGCCCGATCAGACCTGCCTGGTAAATATAATTATACTGCAAAGAAAAAGGATGATTAATATTGTCCGCAGGACTGTAGGCAGACGGGCAGACTGACGGACGGCCAGCCAGACAGAGAGAGGACCAGCCAGAGGACGGCCAGCCAGAGGGAGAGAACACAGGGAGGAGGACCAGTGTTGGTGGTGGTGGTGGTGGTGGCGTCGCTGTTATTAATAGGTTGACGATCGAAAGGCCAGAGCAGAACAAACGCCGCTAGATGACTGTGGGACGGGCCGTAGACAAAGTGAGGCCTTTGAATATACTACAATCGAATCTTCACCTCAGCTTCTGTATCGACCCACGTTTCTACCACCACCACCACCACCACCACCACCACCACCACTAACACCACCACCACCACCACCACCACCACCACCACCACCAACAGCATATGACCACCAAGTAATATTATACACTCGCCGTCGTTTTTTATTCGTCCTCGCCAGAGCACACATCGCCTCCTTCATATCACTTCTTCTTCTCGATTTAGGCGCCATATAAATATAATTATCCCAATGCAACTTATCGTCGAATGCCTTAGTCTTAGTTGCTTTCGTTATGAACTTTTTTTAACCATAGCCTAACTATTATAGTTAAAACACAAGGATATAAAGGTTTCACCTTTTTACAGTTTCATCATCATCGTCAGTGTCGTTTTCATGGCAATGATGATGATGTTGATGATGATGATGAGGAGGAGGAGGAGGAGAAGGAGGAGGAGGATGATGATGATGATGATGATGATGATGATGATGATGATGATGATGATGATGATGATGATGATGATGATGATGAAGCATCACAGATAATGACTTTCTTCATTAGCCCGACGTTTCGATTATGCGTTTGCTTTGTCACTAAAAGCATTGGTTTCTCTTTAAATATTTGTGAAATATTAATGAAATCTGCGGAATGAAACAGAGAGCTTCAATGCTGAATGCATTTAGGAGAGAATTAAAACACGATTACAAACAGTCTTGGCGTGAATTCAAATCGAGCATAGGAGAAACAGACGATATTGCATGCATTGGTGGTGGTTCTATTCCTCGTGTGAGGAGCAACATGGAGTCATGGGTGGACAATGGACATGTAGTGTGATCTTTCGTTTCGATCCCACGCAACAAACCTTTGCAAATTCTCTTTCCATCCAATCAGGGCAATATTATGTCACATTGAATCTATGCTCTTAGCAAAGACATCCAGCCAGCATCGCTTGCCATTAGACCTGGGAGTGACTTTGGTCAGCTAATCTGACCCCACTTGACCCTAAAGTGACTTGAAGTCGACTTCTTGGAATCAAAACTAGCCTACTTGACCCGACTTGGCAGAAAAACAATCGACTTCCGACTTATATTATAGTATATATGTTATTGTGCATGGTTTGGGGAGACGTCCGATCCGCAGAGTATATATACTATACGTAGTCCGTTGATTCGTCCTTTCATGTGTGTGTGTGTGTGTGTGTGTTTTCATCCTATCATGTGTGTTTCCTTCTATAACTGATTTTTGAGTCTAAGTCTGTGCGAAGCACATAATATGGTTGTCATGGACACGACTCTGTTGTGTTCGACCAGTAAATTCAGAGAACCGAACAAAACTCTAATTTAGAGTTTAGACTTTAGAGCATTATGTTTGCAGACAAAGGAGCGAGAAAGAGATATCCCGGAAGATACACACACACACACAGACACACAGACACACGCACACTAACGCACACATACAAACACACACACACACAAACACACACACAGACGCATACACAATTACACATATACGCGCGCGCGCACACATACAGATTTACTGAGACAACGATAATGAGAATTTCCAGAATGTGCAGCATTAGAATGCACGGTGTGTCAGCGTCTTTGCTTTCTCAGCCTCGGCATATGACGCTAGCTCTCCCATCGTGCCGTCTATCACTGCATGATCTCTCCGTAGGCATAGACACAGCTTACAATCAATGTAGTCATTTACAGCTGAATCTGCTACGGCTGCTGTTGCTGTTGTTGTTGCTGCAGCTGCTGCAGGCGATGCAAGCAAGTGAACATCGCGAAACATCTTTGAGCTCTGTTAAAACGTGAACCTGCCATCTTTCGGTTGATATCCCAGCCAGCGCTGCTAACCACCAGACTAAAGCTGTTGAGAAGCTATATATTATTTAAATAGCTTTGCAAAATATCTATGTAAGCATATACAGCAGCGGACGCATTGAGAGCAGCACCGTGCAGAGTAAGACTTTCTGTGAGATTTGCAAATTATCTAATATCCCAAAGTCAATTCGCTAGACCGGCCGAGAATATGCAGGTCATAATGGCACGCAAACCGTGCATACGTGTAGCCTATAGGTCGACTTGCATCATTGCATGACGGTGATAGGTTCGCATGACAGATTATTGCCAGCTTATGTACACAGATTAGAAATGAATTCTTTTTAAATCTCATGCAGCTGAAAAACAATAACAAGTGACGAAACCATATTATTGCCATTCGTCAGTGTTTGAGAGGCGAGAGTGTCAGATTGACAATTAGTTGATTTATTCTGGACCAGGCAATAAATATATCTACATGTATCTTCTATGGCAGTGGGCAATGGGCATGCATTGCAGAGATCGCACAACTTTACGAGAATCAATATCATGCCGATGATGTTCATCTAAATGGTAATTGTAAACTTCTCATTTCTGACGACCTATACCTAAAAATCTAGGCACAGGGCACTTGCTTATTCACGAGCTCTG
>OX243813.1:13503258-13515758 GCA_945859605.1 Lumbricus rubellus
CCCACCTCCTCCTCTGGTCAACCAGTCTCGAAAGAACCTCTGCGTCCTCTCCGTCGGATTCGTCCTCGTCTTCACGGCCTTCAGAGCCATCCAGAACCTCGAGTCGACGCTCAACCAGCCTAGTAGACTCGGAGTCATTTCGATGGCGCTCCTGCACGGAACGATGTCCGCCAGCTGCGTCATATCTCCCATCGTCGTTCGGCGATTGTCCTCCAAGTGGACGATGGTCCTTGGATTGACCTTCTACATATTCTGGGTGGCAGCCAACTTCTATCCCCTCTTCTACACCCTTATTCCGGCCTCGATCGGCGTCGGATTCGGTCAGAGTCTCGTCTGGGGCGCGCAGGTGTCCTACATCGGACGCTTGGCCACCGCAGACCAGTCGAGTGGCGCCGTATCGAAGGAGGCCAGACTGAGCACACGGTTCCGATGCAAAGGGTTCTTCCTCGCTTGCTTCCAGACTTCGCATCTCTGGGGGAACCTGGCCGCGTCCCTTGTTCTAGCCAACGACCACAGGGGACGAATGGCCGCCTTGGCAGGGGTCGGGGAAGGGGTCTTTCCGGACGATCGGAAGGTGGTGGAGGAGGCGGGGGCAGGCGAAGGAAGAGGAGGAGGAGGAGTTGTGGCGGCAGAGGAAGAGACAATGGAATTGCCTATTGTCTGCGGAGTCTTTGACACATGTCAACCATCCCACGTCGTCATGGCGATTAACCTGTCGTCAAATTTTGGTCAGTAAATATAAAATTGACCTATTCATGTATTTGGATTTAATTAAAAACTTATTTATCAAATGCGATGTGAGGAATCTATTTCCTCACCGTGCATTATACTTTCATGCGTAAGCAGTAGGCTCGTGTGTATACTTTGTATCTATGGAGATTTATGACATGTATCCAAAGCCTCTTACAATCATGTTCAAAAGCTTCTACATTAAGTAGACGTAGAACTTGGCTGACGTTTCGCGGTTTCATTCCTCGTTTGGCTTATAACGTACGTCTTCAACAATTTACAACGACGTGACAGTTTATCTCTACTATATCGAGTCACTAAGCAGTAACTTCCAGTCATTAAGTCATTTTGAATTTCTGCGGTTGCATCACAAACTCACAAACAACACTTCAGCAATATTCTCATCACTAGACCTTGAGTAGCCAAGCTATTAGTGTTAGATAAACACCCACACTTTGTAGCAGCAATTCATTGAATATTACGACCCACTCTGTAGGTGCCTTGCCTATGTTTGCCCTTCGGCTTGGAACGTTCTTTCCAGTCTGTTGGCCTTGAGTTACTATCTTTGTCACCTTCCCAGTTTCAGAAGCGCCATTTAAGACTTTATTGTTCACTGACTCAGGTCGAGAGCGCATATTAGCTCACAATGGTGCTATATAAATGTTCGGTTACAATTACAATTAAAACGTAGCACAATATCAATGTTAAAAACGGTGCAAATTCATCAACTGTTTGAAACGTTTGAATTAATAAACAACGTCATAACTGAGAACTAGCAACATAAATTGTGCATAGGCCTATTATACTTGTCACATTACTCAAAATCAAATTAAAATCAAAATCAAAATCAGTTTATTCTAAGAAAGAACAACAGACAAACAAAAAAATAACCAAGGTATAGACAGCAAAGGAAAATTGTAGCCTACACATGAATAAAAATTAATGTTCATAGGACACCTTGATTGTAAGAACGGTAAATACTCAGCAATTATTAAGTACAAACGCAGTTCTAAAGGTAACAGCCTAAACAGGGTTGGACCCCGATCTACAATAGGCAACTGTTTACATTGATAGGCTTCAACTGTTCAGATTTAGGCATAGAAATTATTGAATTAAACGGAAAATGAGAGTATTTTAGAATTTTTAGCAACACTAAGTCCCAAGTTCTATATCAGTCCTACAATTCAGAATATTGATCAACTAAGAGGCTAACAATGGTGAACCATAATAGTAAACAATGTTATTGGTGAACACGAATAAGTACGAATAAAAGCATTAATATGAATGTCAGTAATGGTATTACATAATAGCAAAGCAGTCGATAATAACATCACAGTGTTGCCTTACAGTAGCGAAGCTAATAATAGCAGCATTTAGAATTAAAGGCTACAGGCAAATTTGTTTGATCCTCTTTACGGAAGGAAGACAACAACATGTGGCAGTGATTCGTGACAGAGTTATAATGCAGAGGGCAAAGGATAATACTCGTGTTTACAAGCTGTCAATTTTTATTCGGGATTATTTTGGTTCCTGTTTCTGTCATCTGTCATCTGAATTGACGAAGAAGGATCAATTGGCAGATAATGGATGAAATCCTCGCTTTCATGTTCCTTCCTCTCACTCTGCTATCTGTCCTCATGTATCTCTAAGTACCTTTGCGTATGTATATTTCTGTCATTCACTGTTTAGATGCTGTTGCAACTCGTTTTACTGGCGACCGATCTGTTCTCATTTGTTCCATTTCTTGCTAATGGACCATGCAACTGTGATTTCCGGTTTATTCATTCTGTCCTTAATAAATGCGCTTAATAAATGAGCTACTTGAAGCAACTTACCTGTTCCGCTTAGCAAAACATAGATGAGCACTGGAGTGCTGATCATCACCCAAGAGGGTGCTTTTGATGAGTTATGAGTAGCGTCTGTTCTGTAGCTCCTGCACAAACACAAACACACAAACACAAACACACAAACACACACACAACAACAACAACAAACACACTCAGACACACAAACAAACACACACACACACACACACAAAACACATTCGAACACAAACACACACACAAACACACTCACACAAACAAACACACTCAAACACAAACACACACACAAACAAACAAACACACAAACACACACAAACACACACAAACACACACAAACACAAACACACACACAAACACACACACAAACACACACACAAACACACACAAACAAACAAACACACAAACGCACACAAACACACACACACAAACAAAAAACACACACACGCACACACAAACACAAACACACACAAACACAAACACAAACAAACACACACACACACGTGTGAATCGCTTGTTCGTTGTAGAGGTTGGCGGCGGTGCGTCGCAGGAGGCAGTCTTTCGTCTCATGTCTTTCTACATCAGTCTCGTCTTCGTCGGCTTCGTCGTCATCCTCCTCTTCCTCGAAAACATCGAAGACAAGTCGGACGAAAGAAAGTCACTCGTGCAAGTAAGTATGAGGAAGATGACGACAACAGATATATAGCATAAGCATACAATAATTCTTTCATTCATTCCGAGAAATTATGTAACGCCTCTCCGAAAGACCTGCTCATAGGTGACACAGCCCAAGTACAGCTAAAAGCCACATTTGGCCGACTTATGAAAAGCAGACGAGTTTAGCCTAGGCATCAATCGCAAGACTGTAGTGTGAAGCCATTCCAGGTGGCGGAACCCATAATCGAACAGACGCTGCGCTGTCAGATAGAAGTACGAGCTCGCGGAACCAAAAAGTCCACCCCTTTCTGAAGCGCGAAGAGTTCGATGGTGTGCGAGGCCAGACACAGTTCGACAATGATCAGACAAATATGATGGAGCGCAACCAAGAAGACATCGCCAAACAAGAACAGCAACTCGACAGAAAATACGCAGAGGCTGAGAAAATAAAATTGTATAGGCCTATACAAAAAGGTATCCCGTAAACCTCCTGATCTGTGGAGTATAGCGTATACAACTATATACACGCAGCCAATATTATAGCCATCACCTTTTTCCTCTTTCAATCATTTCAATAGATTTGTGCGTTCGAACTTATCAAATCGCAATGCGTGCACGCTTACAAATCAAGATTATACATCTACCTTTTGGGCCTCTATATAAGAATGCCATAATAAACGAATGAAGCCACTTAATTGTAGATCTATGCCTACATCCTTGCTATATCTATAGGCCTACTTGCTTGATAACCCTGCAATCACCTCTTGCAGCACAGTAACCTTCCAACGCATCTGACCGACAGCTTATATAATATAATAATTAGATCTATATAACTATATATAATATTACAGTAAGATGGTGGTTTGGTATGAAGACAGTTCTCCGTCAGCCTCTCTGGTTTTATTGACCTCCGGGGATTAGTTCTCAATGTAGCTTCAGGCTGTACATGCGTTTATGTCGCTCACTCTTCTTTAATATCTTCGCAGTTCTACCATAAAATTATTCATCTGAATTCATTCGTCTTTGGAGAGAAAAACAACCGATACACTCACACATCGGTGAGGATCCAAATAATAATTCACAATCTGCTATCACGACTCAAAGGATCCGCTGTGGTGTGCTTCATCGCCTCTGGTGCTATTCACATTGTTTTAATATTTCAACGATGAATTGCATTGGCCTCCCATCAGGGCCGGATTAAGGCATGTTCAACATGTTCGGCCGAACAGGGGCCCCCACACTTTAGGGGGCCCCCACAAATGTGATAAAAAATTTTTTTTGCAAATTTCGGCCAAACGACTATTTTTCAGAAAATTTCGCCAGAGGACTATAAAAAAATTTCATCAACTTTTTGGCGGATGAAATGGTATGATTTTCAATTTCGCGAGATGACTAAAAAAAGGTCATCAACTTTTTTGGCAGATGAAATGGTATGATTTTCCCGAAACTTTTGCGAGATGACTAAAAAAAGGTCATCAACTTTTTGGCGGATGAAATGGTATGATTTTTTGGCGGATGAAATGGTATGATTTTCCGGAAAATGTGAAAAATTTTCCCGAAAAATTTTCCGCAAAAATTCCCGAACAGGGCCCCCACAAAAATTTCCAAACAGGGCCCCCACATTGCTTAATCCGGCCCTGCCTCCCATTCTCATTTGGTATACGGATTCTTGTCATTAAAATGTTCCTGACTTACCGCGAGCACCTGAAGAAAACAGCAGCCAAGGTTGGTACGGTTGGTACCATAAACAACCTGCTAAGCAAACACGTCGGCACAGACTGGGGAGCCCATGCCCCGACCCTTCGCAGTGCGGCCTTGGCCCTGTGTGTTTCAACGGTTGAATACTGTTCCCCAGTTTAGGCCTGCTCTAACCACACTAACCTGGTGGACGTGAAGCTGAATGCGTCGATGCGTTTCGTCTCGGGCACTATCCGACCCACCCCGCTACCGTGGTTACCAGTATTACCGGAAGCCACGCAGCGATAGACTAATGCTCTCTGTAATAATAATTATCACAATGTAAAAGGCGTCAACACGCTTGTGCCAGTTTCGAAATCTTACCATACATACTTACTTACTTTCCTGCTAAGGTGGACGTACATACGCTCCTCCTCCTCCTCCTCCTCCTCCTCCTCCTCCTTCTCATTCTATGTACACCGATTTCATTTGGAGTCTAACGATAACATGATTCGCATCTCGACAAGTCTGACGCGTAACGATAAAAGCATGCATGGAAATTTAATCGATATTCTCATAACTCAACCAGAGACGACGCCTCGTGCGATGCAGAGAGAAGACCTTATCCAATGTTGTAGATGGGGTGAAACGAGTCTCGTGTTCACTGTTCATAGTAGATGGAGGGAACACGGGTCTCATGTTTATAGTTGATGGGGAAAACGGGTCTCGTGTTCATAGTTAATGGGGGAAACGGGTCTCATGTTTATAGTTGATGGGGAAAACGGGTCTCATGTTCATAGTAGATGGAGGGAACACGGGTCTCATGTTTATAGTTGATGGGGAAAACGGGTCTCATGTTCATAGTTAATGGGGGAAACGGGTCTCATGTTTATAGTTGATGGGGAAAACGGGTCTCATGTTCATAGTAGATGGAGGGAACACGGGTCTCATGTTTATAGTTGATGGGGAAAACGGGTCTCATGTTCATAGTTAATGGGGGAAACGGGTTTCATGTTCATAGCTGATGGGGGAAACGGGTTTCATGTTCATAGCTGATGGGGGAAACGGGTTTCATGTTCATAGTTAATGGGGGGAAACGGGTTTCATGTTCATAGTTAATGGGGAGAAACGGGTTTCACGTCATAGTTGATGGGGGGAAACGGGTTTCATGTTTATAGTTGTTGGGGGAAAACGGGCTTCATGTTTATAGTACTGTTGATGGAGGGAAAACGGGTCCTATGTCCCAATATAATTTATTCGCTTACATTTTTCGTGCATTATTGAGTGCCTCCATTAATTAATTTAATTAATTAACTCATTCAGCTTCATTGCTTTAACGGCACACATTTAATGATGTCACACGATTCCTATACCTTTTCATGTGTAGTATAAAAAGCAGCATGGTATAGTCATGGTGAAGAGACGAATCTTTCTCTGTGATGTTGAAGTGGAATTAATGTCAGTGCATGCTAATTACAGCCTAATTATTGTATATTCATAAAAGCAATGCCACGCAGAGAAATTCTTGCTGTTCATTAGTAATTTATATAGCGCTGGTGTGTAATGTACCAGAAGGTATTAACCGATGGCACTCCAAACCCATGCTGTGGTTAGGTTCAACATCCTAAAGAACTGTGTTCTTGGACAGAGAGAGAGACAGACAGACAAGACAGACACACAGAAAGTGACAGAGTGAGAGAGAGTGAGAGAGACAGTGAGACAGAGAGACATAGACAGAGACAGAGAGACAGATACAGAGACATAGACAGAGACAGAGACAGAGACAGAGGTAGCCTATATGTTAGACGAGCAATTTGAAAAGAATTAGGCTACCTACATCGATACCAATCTGCAGATTTCAGGCAATTGACACAAATTTTGAAAGACCAACGTACATGTACTATGTTAATCAATTGAATATAAAACGCTCACTGTTAGGCTTAATCATAAAATTCTCATCCAATTGCTAAAGAGTATAGACTATAGACTAAAGGCCTAAATGTAGCAGTTACTTTTACTTACTTCCTCGCTTACTTCATTGCCATTACAACTCGTAAATACCGTACGCTGGTTACGCCAGTCCCAAGCCTGACTAAAGGAGGAGGGTCAACTCATCATCTTTGCTATGAAACAGTCACTCACTATTATATAATAGGTCACTGTTGAAATCATTTGCAACTCCACAGCGTATGAAGGCTGCAGCTGACGACTGTCCACCTAATTGGACGCAATTATTTAGCGCCTGCACATGGGACGAGTGTGGGGAGACATCGCTATATTATGCAGTGAGTGACCTGATTGGCATGAGAAGGTCGACAGCTTCAGTCAAGCCCATCAGTATCGACTGTCTCATCGTGTGTCAAGTTGGAATTAGACAGAATGAATAAGTAATTGACCCATGCACATAGTAGACCGTTTCGACATTTCGATATAGGTCAGGTCACTTCTGCCCTGAAGTGGTCTTGTTGTTGGATAGAGCATAGAGAGTATTATCATTCCAAGTAGTGTAAATTGTAAAACGCTGGATTCTTTGTGCATTAAGAAAATTTGGCAGGTATTGAATTGAAAATGATCTAATGTAAAAAGAAAGAAGTGTTGGTGGCTTTAGCGTTTATGCCGCTTGTTATGTGTTAATAATTCTGGTCGACTTGTAAGATGTCCATGGGTTGGATTCGAACCTGGAACCCACCGGTTCCATGGCACCAAACCGACCACTACACCACCCCGTCCCACGAGTAATCAACCCGAACATTTGATAGTCTTTCGGTATAATGCAGAGTTTAAGAGACTATTTCTATAGATGAACCACAGAATGAACATCGACGGCTATATGCAAACACGATATATTGCTGAACTTGATGCCTTGTAAAATGTGTCCTTGAAAAAAAACAGTTGAGATATCAGCGAGTAATTACACCTTTGACTTCTCAAAAGCGATTTCCAAGAATAATATGACCATGCTCACATTGCTCACTTCATTGCTCAGTTGCTCGCTTTACTATAGACGGCACAACTAGTAGCCTACGTCATAAATACTGCGCACCAAAAGACTTTACTGCAGGTCCCGAATGGCATGGCGCTCCATCAAAACACCGAGAAACGTTTTATTGGCATTTAAGTATTCTGAAATGTGGCGAGAATTCTTTGACGAAATTGCTTTCTGCCTGAAGCACCGGCAGCGATCGTAATTCTGGCTTTCATCTACCTGAAGTAATGCTTTTCAACACCTCTGAATGCCTGATAAACGACAAAAATATCCAAGTGTGTCAGATATGCACAGGCAATCGGCCTACTTCCTTACTTGGACCAATGCTTTTCTATTCAGCATGCAGGCATATAAAAGTACCATATAGCACTGCATTATTCGTGAAAAACAGGTCTGCAGAATTTATTGTAGTATGCATGCGGTCAAGGCCGTAGCCAGGATTTGATTTCGGAGGTGTTTCGTCGGCGGAGAATTTCTGACGACTTTTTAAGTAATCGGAAACAGCTTTGTTACCATTTTTCGCCTAATTTCATGTTTTTTTCATTATGTGCTAGTGAATGCATTATTATTTTGTACATTTTCAATTTGGGGCGGGGGTGTTTTCATGGTTTTATTTCATGGTTTTTACATCAAGTGCTAGTAAATGCATTATATTATTTTTTACATTTTCCAATTGGGGGGAGGTGCTCAAACACCCAAAACACCCCCTATAGCTACGGCCTTGCATGCGGCAAACTGCAGAAGGCTTTGTTTGTCGTTATGCCACAGCAGGTGATAACTGACATTCGTGAGCGATCATTGCAATAAATACAGAGAGCAGGTGCATGTTGGGTAATTCTGTAAGGCATCGACATAATATTTGCTTGCAAAGAACGTCTTAAGCTGGCTCTCCGAGTCAACGCAAGCTGCATGTACAGAGTGACACATAAAATATCACACCGGACGGTCAGTCAGTCCGTGTATGTATGCATGTATGAAAACATAATTTTGTATTCTTGTCTTTATTTAGCTGAGCATCAAAACAACGCTGATGAAAACCGCGTCTCTCTCAAACCGGTATCCAAGGCTTGGAGCACTTTTCTAGTCTTTAGCCTTCATAATGATATGATTAATGACATTGTTTGAAAATCTTCTCATTTCTGGTCAATCCTCGAATTGATGAAGAGGATAGATAAATAGAACAACGTTTTTGACACTGTTGTTCATTTCTTCAGAGAAAAACGGTTCATAATAATTGCTGCTGTAGCTAGCAATGCTCTTCTAGGCCCCCCAGAAATTTGCGCAAAGAAACTGAAAAAATTGCGCTCCAAAAACCAAAAATTTGCGCCAATTTTGCGCAAGTTAAAAATGATAATTTTCGTTAGTTTTTCGTTTAATCAGTGTACCAAAGTATCTTTCTAACAGTATTTTTTCATTTAGTGTAAAGCTTTGGCGTTCTAGAAATTAGAAAATCAAGCAAAAATGCAGTTATAAAGTTTCTATAACCATGAGATTAATGTATTCAGACGATTGCAAAGAATTTTAATCTTGCAAAATTTACGCCCACCAAAATCTGCACTCATTAGAAATAGGCCTACAACTTCAAGATGGTATTAATTATAAATCATATGCCTATATTATAATGAATCACCAATTTACAAAACGTGTTGAATAGTAGCCTTTCGTCTTCGTGTGCACGCCTGACGCCTATATAGATTAAATGCGTTCGTTCTGTCATAAGCTGAGACAGCACGCGACTCTGTCGTGTGACCGCTTTGAGAAACTTCGTCTAACATATTTTATTGTGTGGCCGTGAAGTTCAGGAATTTTTACACTTTAAGTTTGTGCATTAAAACCTAAAATAACGATCTTTAACTAAAAATTCTTCTATAATTTCGTCCCATTCGGCGGCCGCCACTTTGATTATCGCCCATCGGTTTCGTTGTTATGTTAAACTGCCGCGCGCTGAAGTGATTTTTAAGTCAATCAAAGCCCAATTTAGATAAATTAGCAAGATTTTGTCAAAAATTGCGCCAAAATCGCGCGGATTGGCAATTTTTGCGCTGTTGCGCAAAACCTGGAAATTTGCGGAAAAGTTGCGTTGCGCAAGATCGCGAATTTCTGGGGGCCCTACTCTTCACGTCTGAGCAGCTGCTACTGCAGAACTACACTGTGTCCGCGATAAAGTAGAACCCACAATAAAGTGTCATAACTCGGTCAAAATGTTCAGGATTTGCCTGAAATTTTACACACAACAACAGTGGCCATAGTTACACGAGATCCTAAAGCCGATTAGAAATATTCGTGAGTTTGTCAAATTTATGAGCGTTTGAGATGCAGCACCGAAAAATGCAACTTTCCAACATGGAAAAGCTGAAAAGAAGTAAAATTCAGCTAAATATGATGCTCAAAATGTCATTTTTGTTCACGAACACACGACCATAGACGTAGAGGCTACTGTTTGAAGGTCCGATCGATGATCACCTGGTCAAACAGCTGCCACTCTTCAACCTAGCAGTCCAGACCTCGATCCGGGTGCATGTACCGGAGTAGCGCGTTTTTCGTTCCCGTATTCATGACATCGATAAGCGTAGGGTGCCTACGCTTATCGATGTCATGAATACGGGAACGAAAAACGCGCTACTCCGGTACATGCACCCGGATCGAGGTCTGGACTGCTAGGTGGCCACAGCTACGGATATGAAGCCGAGTGTCTTCCGGGACAGCTACTACACTACTACGTCTATGGTCGTGTGTTCGTGAACAAAAACGACATTTTGACCACCATTTATAGATGAATTTCGCTTCTTTTCAGCTTTTGCATGTTGGAAAGTTCAATTTTCGGTGCTCCATTTTAAACGCTCATAAATTTGGCAAACTCGCGAATATTTCTAATCAGCTTTAGGATCTCGTGTAAATATGGTAAGTGTTGCTGTGTTTAAAATTTCAGACAAATCCTACAAGTTTTGACCGAGTTATGACACTTTATTGTGGGTTCTACTTTAACGCGGACACAGTGTAGATGTGTAGGGAAATACAAAGACATGACTGTATTGAGGAAGCAGAGGTCTGAGAGCTCACGTAAGAGTGTATGTCTGCATGTTCGTGCATATATATGTATGTCATTTGGTTATTTCTCTCTATAGGTCTCCTGCATAAGCACATATGGAGCGCCTCTGGTTAGTGTGCACTTCAAGAGGCGCCATATAAACTATAGAGGCAATACAATGCAACACGCATACATATATTTGTGCATGTATAAATGTTCGTGTCAGTGTCAGTATGAATTTGCTTTGCAGACGATAGTTACTAATCTGCAGAATCAGTTTCGACATCGGGCATATCGATCTTTCATCCCCGTTCTAATCTTCAACGGGTTCGAACATGGATTCATTTATTCAGACTACACGAAGGTAAATACGGCTCTTAATCATAACATATAGCAGCAGGAGCAATAGCTGCAGCAATAGGTGGAAGATAGCAGTTGCTGTAGTGGCAATAGCACTGGTAATGACAGCAGCATTGCTAATTTTTATGAGAGTGGATAGTACAATACCGTTGTTACTGTTATTGTTGGTGTTATAATTACCACCGTCACTATCACTACCAACACCACCATTACCCCAACATCACCACCACCACCACTTCCATCACCATCACCATCATAGTTACCCTAATCTGCTTTACTAGAGGCATATTTTGTCCATCGGAAATTAGGAGCATCATTTATACTGAGGTGACAAGTTTTCTTCGCTTTTGGCAAAACTGCTGTGAAAGCTCTTGGTTGCTGTGGAATAGTGTGGATAATAGATGCTGTAGAAATGCGTTGTCTCGAGTCATTTGTACAAGGTATAATGACTGTGGAGAAAAGCCGGGTCTTCTTGATTTAATGGGCTGCAGTGTGAAGATATTATCGCGGCGAATCAGTGTTTCGCAATATCATCCAATCAAGAATTGATGTGAAAAGCAAGTCAAAGGCGAAGGAAAGCTTGTTCAATTAGGCGTCTAAGTTGCAGGCGTTGAATTTATCCCATACTCAGTGTGGCTACCACTCTGGTTTGTTTCTCTCTCTCTCTCTCTCTCCCTCTCCCTCTCTCTCTCTCTCTCTCTCTCTCTCTCTTTCTCTCTCTCTCTCTCTCTCTCTCTCTCTCTCTCTCTCTCTCTCTCTCTCTCTCTCTCTCTCTCCTTGTCTCACAATCTCTCTCCGTAAATCTTATGCTCATTTAATTTGTCTCCGTCGTTTGATCGGCACAACAATGGATGTCCATAGTATATATATATATATATATATATGCTATATAAGTATACAGGGTGGCCCAAAAAAAGTGATAACACCTCGTATAATGTACTATAATTAGTTCAAATCTGTTTAGACTGTATCCATAATAGCTGAAAAAGTTCAGTAATTTACTTACTTAACTGTTTAGTCATATGACATCATTATTACGACAACTTTCGGTCGACATTTTTTATTTTTTATTTGCCAATCGTCAACTTCTGCGTGTTTTGAAGATATTTTAACCAGAATGACAAAAATCACAACAAATTCTGATTAAAATTTTGCGAATTGAGAAACATTGGAGTGCAAGGCAAATGAAAAATGAGTTTCCACACAAAGCCTATAGGGTCCGTCGGGTTATTAAATAAATTGA
>OX243813.1:13518258-13643258 GCA_945859605.1 Lumbricus rubellus
AACGTATACAATGGAAAACGGAGGACGATGAGATGTTGGAAAGCATAGTGGAGGAGGAGAAGGTGGAAAACATGATCGAGAAGGAATAGAAGATATGGTGGCAAACATCTTAGCTGAGGAGCAGTATGAGGGAGGTCAACGAAGACATGATTTAGTGCGAGGGGAAGAAGGAAGTAGAAATACGATGGAAAAGAAGAATAAGAATTGTGAAAAGATTGGTGTAGAATGAGGAAGAGCGAGAGAAAGAGGAAGAGGGAAGAAATGACAAGATGAGAGGAAGAAGATAATGCGGACGAGGAAGAAAGGCGGGTGATTGAAACGATAGAATAAGTGGAGGAATGGGAGAAGGAAAAAGAAAAATGGGAAGATGGTGAGGGATAAGCCAGATGAAAAGATGGATCGACGGAGTACAGAATATTGATTTCAAACGCAACGTTGCTGCTGTGTATACCGAGTTTCTTCACGCCAGGGATGGCAAGCACGACAGACAACCCGGTTGCATTCTCCTCCTCCTCCTCCTCAGCCTCTGCCCTGTCTTTGTCTAGCCCTCTGTGAGTGCCTCTGCTTATGTATGTGCATCTATCCACACCATGTATCTGCCTGTCTCGCTGTGTATCTTCGCCTGGCCCTCTATCTCCGTCTCTTTCGCTGCGTCCGTGTCGGCTTCTGCCTCTCTCTTCTGCTGACACCTGCTTTTCCTTACGTCCCGGCGTTGCTTAATCGGGTCTACAGCTGGTGCTGTTGGCCGACTCCAGGGAATTCCTCCATTCTCCGGTTTTACAACACAGACATGGATACTTTGGATAGCTATAGACTCGATCGCATGCAGTCAGTGACGGCTACATCACGCGATTGGACATGCAGACACACGGTCACACAATGACTGACAGTGCCATCAGATAAACACGCACGATTGTGTGTATACTGTGTATTGTACCATTCGTAATTATGGCATCTCACGAGAAACCTTTCGAAGGGCTGTCCATCATAGTGTATGATGTATTATATGCGTGTGGGCAATACACCCAGTTGGCAGAAAGGCAGACAGTCTATAATCCTACTCGCCAGATACAAGTAAAATTGACACGGTGACAGATGTAATGCAAGAAAGTAAAGCAGACAGACTCGCAAGCAACTAGACAGGCAGACAGACAGATAGATAGACTGACCGAGAGGCAGGCGACCAGACAGACAGATAGACAAGCGTATATTAACCTAAGCACAAGCAGACAAACGCTGCAGCAGCATCATGCAGTGCCGGTGTTGTACACAGAAGAGTATTTATGACGACTGACGGCTGAACACCACAGGATAAGAGAGCATCAAGGATGAAGAGATATAAAAAGACACACAGGCAGACGTACGATGAACGAGAGAGGGAGGCAGGAACACAGAGACACGTGAAGGCAAACGGAGGGCATAAGTCAGTATCAAACGCTTCATACTTATAGGAAAGCAAAAGCCCGAGGTCATAGGAGCGCCAGCGAAGACACTCGAAAGACAATTCATGTTCAATTGCTATTATTCTCGTATTATATATTGCATGTTTGTGTATGATGAGAGCACTGCCCTAAGGACTTGCACATGCAATAAATAATATTATGTAGGATTATTGTTATCATAAGCATACTTGCTATAATTATGTTGTAGGCGTTCATATTTAGATGAGACGCTGCTCAGCATGAGAGCTAAACTCAGACTCTGACAACTGCTGCGATGACATACATCTCTGTAGCAATCAATGTAAATCATTCTCATCTAATTACTTCAATGCAACGACACCTTTCTTTACAAACATCATCGAGTATATTAGGCTCAGATGCTGACAAGTCGAATTGCCTTCAACTTAGCCTACATCAGTGTTTTTTGTTTAAATCGAAGCAATTTCTAGAATTTTCAGCGACGAAAATAGGCCTTCGATAATGTATCTGTAATTATTTGGAACAAAAGCGTCAGCTGAAAACAATAGGCATAACAATAATATGCCAGAAAAAAGCGAATAATTAGGCTGCATACTTGGAGTCTAAGCTTATTATATTTCTTTGTGGCCTTACATCCAAGGTTCGCGGAAACGTCGGATCGCTGATGACCTTGAAGGAATTTTAATGGAAAAACGGAGAAGCACTCTCTATATCCACAGTTATCTGTTTATCAGTGATATCAGATGTTGGCCTTATCGGAGGTCTGACTACTATAGGAAGACTTAATCAACAGAATTAATTAATTTCGGTGCAGTAGTTCAACTTGGCTACCGTGAACAAACCGACCGTGAACAATCAGGATTGTGATTAGCCGTGCAATGGAAAGAACTGACCAAGTGATCATTCTTTCTTATATGCCAAGGTCAAGAAAAATGAAGTCGTAAACACTTCATATGAAACTCATGGCTGCCCCTCAGGGATTGCTTCTCTTCTATAATTATTGATTCTTACAACATCTTAGCAAAACTTATAGACTCATTCAATCAAGCAATCAATTATAATATATATGTGTACTGTATATATATATATATATATATTAGGGTGCCAATAAAATACACAGGAAAAATAAAGTTTTGATTTTCTGAGGTCTCACCATTTGAAAATGTTCCTTTATATATGGAAGATATTCAGGGAAAAAATGAACAAAATACATGAACATTTAGAGGCTGCACAATGCTCCTGAAGTTTTATATAGTTGTATGTGCCGTAATGCTAGTTAATTTCTGACATATTGGTCTGTCTCAATATTGAAAATTATTAACTCTGTGGATTACCATCATTTCTGGTTATATCTGTGCTTTATATCAATTCTATATCATATATATGTTTTATATTAAGTGTTTATTTAATAACATCACTAGCACACTAGAGAGAAAGTAAGACGTTGAAGTCCGGGACCCGTTGACTTTAAGGTTGCGAGGGATGAAGACCGTCGTTGTAAGAGAAGGTCACCACAAACAGAAGGAAAAACAGAACAAGGAAGTAAGGTAGACCTATCATTAGGTGACAGTTCTATTGAAAATCCAGATAACAATACAGGCTGTGATGGAAGCAGTACAGCTGAAGATGAAGACAGAGATGTAAAAATTCCTGTGGTGAAGGAAAGGACGACAACAAAGCCAAAAGTACACAGAATTAATCCTGATGACATTGTAGTATCAGCACTGGATAGAACACACATGTAGGTATTGGACAGAAAATTTAATGCAATATTTATCCTGGCAGCTATGACCTCGTCTCTGGGCCATCGGGATTAATTCTTAACAAGGAATCCGTAGGTTTGGCACGAATGCAGCATCATGCATCTACTACTTCAATAAAGGAATCATCTTCCTTTGATGGTATCCCTGGTCCTCTGATGATACACTGGGATGGTAAGATATTGCCTGCTCTATCAGATACAAGACACCGTTGATCGGCTATAGCAATCAAAGTGCTACAATGGAGATGGTGAGATGAAGCTTCTCAGGGTCCCACAGTTATGCATTTGTTCTGGTGAGGCACTGCAGACTGCAGCAGTCTTTCAAGTGAATGATAAATGAAAACTCAGTGAACGTGTCCAGCTGATGTGCATTGACACGAATGCCAGTAGCACAGACAACAAAGCGGGAGCTTGTGTCACATACTGCAGCAATAACTTCACAAGCAGCTCATTAACGTGGCATGCAGGCAGGTATCATGTACACAAACCAATTGTCGCAAATGCATTTTATACGCTCAGGACATGTTCTAGTGGTCCAAATGTCAGTCTCTTTGAAACGTTTTCTGCTGCTATGATTCACATTGACATTATTTTCATCCTATGAACTCAAACCGCTGAAAGACAACTTCATGGTATTTTTTGTCAGTAGCTGCAACAGTATCATCCAAGAGATAACTCTAAGGAGTTGTAGCATTTGTCGCCGTTGTTTGTAGTAAATTTATATACCTTTTCCTAGCAATGCAGGCATCCGTATCAACACACCTGGAGCTTACCACAGGGCACGATGGATAGGAGATTTTTTAGACAATCTTAAAATTTATATGTTTCGCTCACAGTTTCGTTTGACAGCTTCTGAACTGACTGGGCTTAAACGTTTAACATGTTTGTTGTTAGACTAAAATTATTTCAAAGCATGGCACACATGCACAGCATCAACTTCTGCTCTACGAAACGACTTACATCATTTCGTTGAATGATCTTGTAGTCTACCGTTGTTCAAACAAGTCCGTTGCTGATGAAGCCTTAAAAACTTTCAAGCGCCATTTGTGGAACTTGAGTGAATCACTTCTTGGTCTTGCCTGTTTTATCCTGAACTTTCTGGTATGGAAAAAGGCGATATGGCTACAGCCCCTAGTAAGTTGGGTGAAGAAGATTCTCCGGTTCGAGTGACAATTGACAAGAATTGTATCTCTGAAAAATAGCTGTCTCGTTTTTGTGTCACGAAACACAAAGATATTTTTTACTTTCATGGATATCCTACAAGATTTCCTTTTGCAAGACTCAGGTTTTTGGAACCCCAGTAAAGCATAAAATCACAGCAGAGTGCAGGGCACAAGAGATGAAGGTGGTAAAAAAACAGCTGAACGGGCGTCACATTGAAACAGATGTTCAAGTCCGCCAACACAAACCAGGAGGAGCAAAACAATATCTGCTCCAGGGGCTGAGCCATCACCAGCACTTTCAAGCACCCAAAATAAGTTTGCTCAGTCAAAGACTGGGCAACCAATAATATTTATTAAACACTGAAGAGACGAGGAACTCTGCATGTGTATCGTGCACAATGCACAGCATTCTGCTATACATAGCGGCCTATGAGATTCCATAATTGTAGATTTTTTTAAACTTCAGAGGTGTTGTGCAGCCCCTAAATGTTGCCTGATTGCTTCAAAACTTTGTATGTTTCAGCTTTATGGCTAAATGAACAAAACTTAGGGGTGAGACCGAAAAAAACTCAAACTTTGTTTTTCATTGGCACCCTAATATATATATATATATATATATGGAACTCTTTTAAGATTCCTACTCAGAAGAGCTCCCTACACATGCCTAGCAAAAGAAGGTAGCTATAGGCAGCAGATGGAACTGGTAGTATAAGTAGAGTTAGAGAGAGAGAGATGGTGCATGCATTGCAAAAACGAGATCGTTCCTTGCTGTCAGACCAGTCATACTATGGATCTACGCTGCATTGTATTAGTGAAATCGACTGGAGTTTCCCCTATTGCTCACCATATCTGTCTCTACTATAACCTTAGAGATAAGGTTAGAGTAAAGACTTATATGATGACATTGATGAGCTAGAGATAAGATTAGTCAGCTTATGATGGCTATGCCTTATCCAATCGTCTATCCCACATCATCTCATATCTGAATTTACCTCATAGGCCTATTGCGTCATCTTACATCACCATTCATTACTTTACACCATCTCAATATAACATTTCAGTACATGTAGGCCTATAAGCTTACCGCACACAATCCGTCTTACCAAACACCAATCAATGAATATTCTTAGCATATTATATAACATTTAATATCTAACGATTCTAATGTCTTAGACAGCATTTTCTTTTGTCATCTTCGTAGTCGTTTGTGTCGTGTGCGTTGGGATCTGAATACATCGGTTACAACATGATCGCCCTCGGTCTGACCAACTCCGTCTCGTGTCTGTCCGTTGGTCTCCTCGCAAAGTACGTCGCTCGTGAGGTGCTCGTCGGCATCGGAAGTGCCCTGCACATCGGCATCATGCTCTTCCTCGTCGTATGGGTGCCAGACCAAAGACAAGCCGTCGCTCTGTTCGTCATCTCTGCTCTATGGGGAATCTGCGACTCCATCTGGCAGGCACTCTGCAACAGTCAGTATATCTGTCTCTCTCTATCTGTCTGTCCCTCTGTCTCTCTGTCTCTCTATGTCTGTCTATCTATCTGTCTGTCTGTCTGTCTGTCTGTCTGTCTATCTGTCTGTCTGTCTGTGTCTGTCTGTCTCCATGTCTCTGTCTCTTTCACTCTTTCTCTTTCTCTCTATATACATACATTGCTCCCTCTCTGTCTGCCTGTCTGTCTGTCTCTGTCCGTCTCTGTCTGTCTGTCTCTCTGTCTGTCTGTCTCTCTGTCTGTCTCTCTCTGTCTCCATGTCTCTGTCTCTCTCGCTCTTTCTCTCTGTCTCTATATACATATATTGCTCTCTGTCTATCTGTTTGTCTCTGTCTGTGTCTGTCTATCATTGTGTTACTGTGTCTGCATCTGCCTCAGTGTTTACCTCTGTCATTGTCTCTATTTGTCTGTATCTGTCTGTCTCTCTGTCTGTCTCTCTGTCTATGTGTCTGTCTGTCTATCTGTCTCTCTTCAGTTTTTTTACATACTTATATCGTGTCTTTCGGCTGCTGCACGATGATGACGATGATAATGAGGATGACGACGATGATGATAATGATGATAATGCTGATGATGATGTTCCGTCTTACGTTCATGCTTCCAGGAAGACTGACATTTAGCAAAGCGAGATCATTTTGACCACTCCAGTCTTTTATAGAAGTGTGTGTCCTCCATTTTGGTCTTCTCCAATCCCTCTCGGTATTGCTAATGACGCTCTACAAAATGGTCGTCGTCTCCCATGGCAACAGAACCGATGAAGTTCAGAGATCGGTGCCATTGTTGCTCTCTTCCTCATTATGCCTGATAATATTGCTGACATTGTTCGAGTATAACAGATCCAGAGTTTCCTCTACGGCCATGCAGTTCTTATTTTTAGGTTCTCTATGGTTGACCACGTATAACGACTGTTACAGTATACTGGCAGCGCAAACTAAATGTCCATACAGAGCTGTACTTTAGTAGTGAACTGATTTGTATGGCGCCAGATTTTTATCCAGGGATACCACTATGCACAGAGATTATGGCGATGTTATCAATTCACCGCTTGATCTGTTTCAATGGAATTGCAGCAAACAATGAATGGATGTAATGATGGTCAGATCTAGTGTACATGTATGCATGGATGCATACAATACGGCTACAGCCAATACATCAGCTCCTACGTCCATCTGTAGGCTACGAAATGTGCTTTATAAACCAGTGCATATAGGCCTACAGTGTAGCTTATGTTGTAAAATATGTATGATGTAAATTTCATAAATTTTTCAGCGATGCAAAAACGTTGCGATTTGAAGATCAGAGCAACTGCTGGCGCTATATATAGACTATATATATATAGACTATATATATAGACTATATATATATAGACTATATATATAGACTATATATATAGTCTATATATATATCAGATCTCGTCTGCTGTTAAGCATGATGATGTTGGTGGGATCAGTTTCGATTCTACACCGCAGAATACAATGAGAGACATTGTATAGGCTACAGTTGTATACATTACATGCAATTGTATACAATGTATGCGATTTTATGCATTATATACTTTGTTTACAATGAATACAGATACATGCATACATTATATGCAATTGTACATGCATACAATGTATGCGATTGTATACATTATATACAATGTATACAGATGTATACATTATATGCAATTGTGTACAATGTATGTAATTGCATACATGACGAATTGGCGATGTATAGATAAGGAGAGTAAGTTATAAAGCGATATTGGTTTGTGTTGAATGTACAGGCTACACCTATAATGCCATATTATATATATATATATATATATATATATATATATATATATAGCCTATACTCCCCTGCATCGCATTGCATGACACACTGCAGCACTGCGTGTATATATATATATATATATATACAAATTGAGACTAAATATGTCATTCGTATGCGCAGGTCTCATCAGTCTGACGTCATCCGATGACGATGACGCAACAACATTCCAGAACTTCTGCATGTTCCAGAGTCTCGGAACGTGTCTGGCGTTTGCGTTGAGCACGTTCACGTGCGTCGCAGTCAAACTCTACACGCTCATCAGCCTTCTCATTCTATCCGTCGTGTCCTACAGCCTCACGCAGTACCAGCTCAGCTTCAAACCGACGACCACAGACGACTGTTCAAACGACGATGACGTCACCAACCGACCGAGAACAAACCACGTTCAGTCGTCACTCTGACGTCAGATATGATGCCTCCGACCAGGGCCGGATTAAGAAATGTGAGGCCCTGTTCGGAAAATTTTGGAGGATCTTCAATCGAAAAATCTGATGACCTTTTTTAGTTGTTTGGTCGAAATTTCTTTAGAATAGGCCCCTATACCGATTTTCCCGTCCGAAACAGCACAGATGCTGACCCTTTTTTTAGCCGATTGGTCGAAATTCCATCAGAAATACCCATTTTTTCCTCCAAAAATTATTTTTCGCATGTGTGGGGGCCCCTAAAGTGTGGGGCCCCTGTTCGGCCGAACATGTTGAACATGCCTTAATCCGGCCCTGCCTCCGATAGTATTCGTAATCTGCGGATTTCTTATGCGCCTATAAATATGGAAAATATGTTGAGAGAAGATGTTACTTGCTGTGGCAGTCAACAATATGGCATCTGAATCAAGTGCATCGCAAACTATCTAAATCTGGACGAATCTCTGTTGAGTAGAACTTCCGCATTTGTAAGTAGAACTTTGTTAGATCGGTTGCATGCGTATTACACAAGTCATGTAGACAGCTTTCGGAGAGGTTCGCAAAAGGGAAAAGTCATAGACAGTTGCTCGGGGCCCCTGATTTTGGTAGAATACGGCAAATATTATTGTTCAACCAAAATGATTTCTTTCTCTAGTCCTAGTTTGTGTAGCTTCTTTTTGCTTTGTCTTTTGGCTCTGGCTTTTTTTCATTAGGCTACTCTATGACTATGTGATTCCTTTGTAGGCCTATGCTAAAGTTTGGTTAAGGTCATCGTATACATTCAATCGATAATTTAGCAATACAGGCAAACGGACAGGGAAACAGCAAACGGCACGTGCTTCGCAGCCAGTATTGCCAACAGAGCCAAATCAGTTGACCGCAGCATACATGGTTCAAGGTCAATTTTTTTGGTCTGGTCAATCCTAGCATTAGAATTCGTAGACGGCAAGTCACCAACAAGCCAATATTATTCTTGCACAACCCGTTAAAACTTGACCAGCCATGCAGTATTATACATAATGTTATTCGGGTCGTTGATTGTAAGCGACCTCAGCATATATATATATAATATTATATATATGTGTGTGTATATATATATATGGACGCAACGCTTTTCGTCGCATGCAGGAGCCACTGTTTAGAGAGTAAGTGGTGGTCGTCCGACTCCTAAATTATTCATATATCCCATCCACAGCACCCGAGACTCTGATCGTTATTTATGGGACTGGTCGTTTCGAAAGGACACGGACTCTCCGGGGGTAATTGCATCAGGATGTTTAGGAGGGGTGGCGGGGGCGGGGCGGGGCGGAGCGGGGGCGGGTGTGGGGCGGGGTGGGAACAGAATTTCGCATGCTAGGTAGACGTATTTATCTGGGTTGTGTATATACTCTAATAAAGTATACATGTATCATTGCGACATCGGTCGATTAAACGTCATCGTGATGTTGTGAAGATGCTTGATGATGTAATCTCTGAATGAAGGCAAGACCGCTTTCGTGTCGACAAGATCTGAGTCACATGTAAGGCCTACAATTCTACATACATGTGCATGTATATAAGCAATATAATGTAAAGGCTATACTATACATTAAGTACAATCAGTAAACCGGACTAGACTGTTCATTGTTCAGTGCAATCATTTACGCCGCCTGGTTTGTCCAATACATGCAATACACCGGCATTTATCCTAGAGTTCGTATGCCCATGCATTAAGTGCAACAGTTCTGAAACTAGAGCTTTGACCATGGCACTCTGGCAACAGAATCTGATGTTATTAACCGGTACACTTTGTTCTTGGTTTGTATATATTATCTGCATCAGTGAAACCTTATTGTGAGTTCTTGCGAGTAGACATCAGTTGGCTATAACTAAAAGAAAAGCCGTTGTTGATGTATAGGGTTAACATAGTGGGGTGTATAGTATACCGATAAACAATCTCGTCTCGACTGCATGCATAGTGCATACTACATCAACAGAGACAAAGCCAAATGCCTGCAGAGGTGGATTTCAAGCCCCACTTTCAGACACCAGATCCTTTGCCTGCATGTATTGTAGGACCTCGTCTCCCCCTGGTTCCCATGGAATGAACTTCATCCACCAGTTCGTTTCGTCATTCTCTCTGGTAGTCTGTCTTTATCTTTCTCTCGCCTCAAATCCTGCCCACTGATTCTTCTGAAAGGCTCTTGCTGAAAGAATCTCTTTATAATTGGTCAAGTACAATACAAAGTATACAATACAACTTTTACACGCAGGCGACGAGAATGGTCTTGAACATTGAATATCCGTTGATTATTCGAATTCCCTGTATAGCCTACACCTTCCAACTCAAATTGACCGTCCCGTAGATTGCCAATAATTATGCTATTCACGCTCGACCTGCATGCATTGCATGCGCGATTCTGCAGTGATTACAGAACTGAGATCTGTAGACTTAGACTAAAAAGTTCTGAGAGAAACGTCTGTATCAGATCTGTTAGTGCATGTTCAATTTCCTGATCATACCTAACCCGTGTGACGGCAGATATATGATACCTAGTTAGTAACTTAAGCATATAGCATGTGTATAATGTATTTATTTACACGCTATGTCGTGTCTTATCCCTTTAGATTTGCACAGCGCAAACAGTATATGATCCTCTGTATACGAATGTATACAGTTCATTGCATGCGATATTTTAGTCGTTCAATAATTTTGATATATTTTTTAACTATATGTGTAGCCTTAAAGTGTAATTCTATTCAATAAAGAATCCGCAACCTGAGACTAATGAGTAGAATTCAGACAACTCAAATTATCACGCTAGAGTGAGTTCTATGGGTGTGCACATAATTAGAATCGAAGCAGCAGAATAGACGACTGAGCTGGTCTCTTGTTTATTTCACATGCTCGTAATATCGTTATTAAGATAGCCATGCTATTATTATTAATAGGCCGATGAAAAGCGGTTCTTTGAGAGTCGACTGTGTGTATCTAAAGATGCAGAGCTGTAGATTGTAGATCATCGTTGAGTAAAGTCTAAGAAAGGTTTCTTAAGAAGTTGGCCAGATCAGTCATCTCCTGCTGTTCGGAATACTCCAACAGACTCATATTCACCTGCAGCTGTCCACCTTCTTGCGCTGGTACCTGACAAAGTACATAATATTGACATCTAAATATGTACACGTATGCATTTTGAATATCTGTTTCATCACATGTACCTGACAAACATATATTTAATATTATTAATATTGACATCTTATACAGTACACGTATGCATATTGAATATCTGTTTCATCACATGTACCTGACAAACATATATTTAATATTACTAATATTGACATCTAAATATGTACACGTATGCATTTTGAATATCTGTTTCATCACATGTACCTGACAAACATATATTTAATATTATTAATATTGACATCTTATACAGTACACGTATGCATATTGAATATCTGTTTCATCACATGTACCTGACAAACATATATTTAATATTATTAATATTGACATCTTATGTACACGTATGCATAATGCATATTGAATATCTGTTTCATCACATGTACCTGACAAACATAATATTGACAGCTTATGTACACGTTAGATGCATATTGAATATCTGTTTCATCACATCTTATGTACACGTAGGCATATTGAATGTGTGTTTCATCACATGTACCTGAAAAACATAATATTGACATCTAAATATGTACACGTATGCATATTGAATATCTGTTTCATTACATCTTATGTACACGTATGCATATTGAATATCTGTTTCATCACATCTTGTGTACACGTATACATGCATATTGAATACATCTGTTTCATCACATGTGCAAAATTGTGCATGTAGGCCTACATTCCGAGTTTTTCATGCTGACAACCAAAATCGTTAAACAAATTCGTTTTGTATATATATATATATATATATATATATATATATGTTAAAGCTAGAAAGGATTATCGATCGACAGACAGTTCCATGTATACAAATACAATTTATATATATATATATATATGAAATTTATTAAATATATAGTTTGCAAATATATATTTATACCTATATGAATCATATATTATATATTATATATATATGCCTGATGATGACTGGAGGATTGAAGCAGTATAGAGTTGCATGGATAGGACTCGGAATGCGCTGTGACTGTATGGAATGGGCAGAGGTATATATATGTAAATAATATATATACCTATATATATATATATATTATATATATAATATATATATATACCTCTGCCCATTCCATACATATTATATCCGTGGCTTTAAATGCATTTGCACACACAACGAAACACGCACAGCACACATCTTTTGTGCGCACGTAAATGACATTTCTCATCTATTTGCAACGTTCAAGAGATTCAGGAATCACATTTAAAAAGTTCTCGACCGTTTCCGATCATCTTACCGTGGCATTTACTTGCTGCTGCTGTTGCTGTTGCTGTTGCTGCTGCTGTTGCTGCTGCTGCAGCTGCTGCAGCTGCTGCAGCTGACTCATGCGACGATACTAATAAAACAGAATTTTCCAGGCAAAATAAGATCTTCACAGAGTCTGTATTTAAAAACTCTGCAACCATTCATATAGGCCTAACAAGGAAGCCAATAACTTGAGAGAAAAAATGAAGGAATGGACTATACACTTAGGCATTATACTTTTAGTAAAGTAAAGTCCCATCCAGATCCATGAGGAACATAGGGAGGCGCTTATCTCCTATAGCCCTGAGCCAGCAATGGACGAACCCCAAGGTCTTGGACACGGGGCCAGTGTATCGCAGGACTTGCTGTTTACTTCCCAGCTTACGCCGGTACCAAAATATTATTAATTATACTGCTTGGTGACAGAGGCACGTGTGCGTGAACAACTTGCACAAGGTCGTTACCCCGAGTCGAACCCGCAACCTCCCGCTCCGTGAGCGGACGTGTTACCGGTCCGCCACCTATTATTTCCATATTATTCCAATCTTCGAAATCATACTCATCTTTTCCCATCATCAGCATCGTCGTCGCCGTCGTCGTCGTCGTCCTCGTCCTCGTCATCATCGTCATCATCATCATCATCATCATCATCACCACCACCATCATCATCATCATCATCATCATCACCACCACCACCACCACCACCATCATCATCATCAGCAGCAGCATCATCATCATCATCACCACCACCACCACCACCATCATCATCATCATCATCATCATCATCATCATCATCATCACCACCAGCACCAACACCATCATCATCATCATCATCATCATCATTACATAGATATGTATATGGTCGTTGCCATCAGGTATCCTACCACGGGAATTGTGATATCATGCGGACAAGACTTTTCACTGATTAGATAGATGACAAGGTCATCTCGTTTCAGTCGAATGCTCTCACGAAGTAGCGGCTCCTGAAGGTTGAATTTGGCCAGCAGACCGGCTTCAAACTATCCACACGCATGAAACAGAAGAAAACAAGCAACGATAATTAGCCCCAAAAAAATCAATGACATACAAATACAACGCTGCTCTGAAGGAGCATAATGAAAAGACGCTATGTGAAACGTTTTTGCTGCACACGTACATAAATATATTCCTATGCCTCTATATACAATTATTATACATTCATACATGCATACACAAATACATAGACTATATAGGCCTACATACATTAATATATACATACATACACGGGGCGGATACAGAAATTTTGCAAGGGGGTCAAAATTTATAACCTTGGATCCAGTAAATTTTTTGCTGATCCTGGGCAGAAAAATATGACGACTTTGTTTTAGTCATCCGATCGAAAAATTCTGAAAACATACCAATTTTCCATCCAAAAAAATCTCACGACCTTTTTTTAATCGGTAAGCCAAAGGAAGCAGGAGCGCCCCTGGGCGACCTTGCAGACTGACAAGTCACAAGGCCAGAACGGTTTTTGAAATATGTACATGTAGGAGGTAAGTCAATCAAGAAAGTTGCCAGAAAGGCCAAACGTGGTAGAAAGCCGCTTTTAGCTGTACCGAACGCACGCTCACATCAAACAATGCCAAGCGCGTGTATTTATCGCGGATTCTAAGATAAGACGCCGTAACTCGCGACTTGAGATCGGATCCAGGATCAGAGGGCGATGGGAAAATCGGTGGAGACCAGCCAGCTGTAGCATCACGGTGTATGTCTACATGACTAACGCAGTGAATGCTTCCATCAATGCAACTGGCGAGAAAAGTGGAGTAGTTGAGCGTCCGCTGTATACATCTGGCACAACCGAGAAAGTCATTTGAAGGTCGACCATCAGAACCTCTTTGGTTCCCCAGAGTGGCAGGCAATCTTTTGCTCTCTTATAAGCCCGGTCCGTTTGCCTCTATGCATTGCCGAGATGTATAATAAATGAATGCTTTTAACGATAAAGATGCCTTAGGATGATTTAGAAGGGACTCCAGAATTGAAATTTTTGCTTAAACTATGTTTTATGCTCTTGTGGGAAATTAATTTTTCACGCTCGCAAATTGTTTTGATCAGCAAAACACAGAAATGTTATTGAACATCTCGTCACGTCCTCTAGCGAATATATCGCGAGACTCGTTGCTCTCGATTTATGAATGTTTTTCAATTAGGACTCGACCAGAGTCACGTGACAACGTCGTTGGTCACGTGGCACAGGCGCCATCTTGCGACTGGAGCTGTCGTCTCTCAGCACTCAGCCTAAGGTCATAGGTCGCAGATGCAAAACAGGATATACATATCATAGTGTCTTGAGGATCAATTCCAATGACGGGAATCGAATCAATCGATATGTCGTTTGCGCATGCGCACTGGGTCGGGTCTAGTCTGCCTATAGATATCTTACATGCACTAAATCGATCGGAATAGTAAATACACAACACGCGGCAATCGTCTGCATCAACGAACAAGAAAGTTTTAAGGCGTTCCAGGAAGCATTTCCAGGAGACCAGGAACTGTGAAGGAGAGAGATTATAGTTAGGCTACTATAGAGGCGATGACTGTATTGCGTTCCCAAAGTCGATCGGAATGCAGATTAAGACATGGACCAAAGTAGTACCGTACCGGTAATGGAATGTGTATAATATAGGTGAAAGATTTATAACGTGAATGGAACGCATACAGCTGACGCAGATGCATGGTGAAAGCAAGATCTGGAAATTGAGTTGACCTGGCCAGTGTAAAAGATAGAAATAGAATCCAACAGGGCCTATTTTAACGTGCCGACAGGCACGTCCGTGCTTTGAGATTACAAAAACGTGCCTGAGGAATTGACGGTCCGTGCTTGATCGCTCAGGCACGCCTGGCACGGCACTTACTGAACTTGTTTAAAGTTGTTTTAAAAAACACCGCCAATATATTTAATTTCTTTAGGAAAGTTCGAACGGCGTTCCATACATCTATTTGGGCTCATGACGTCATGCAGCGCGTTAAACTTGTTTACAAACAGCACCGAGAGAACGGGACGCGCAATTTTGTGACTGATGTAAAAATAATATTTAGGCTACAGTTGAGTTTTCGTTATAATTCATAATTGTTTATTGACATTTATTATTACGATATTAGGACTATTAGGCCTTTCGGTCAGTTCAGTTGTTTTAGTTCATTCATTTGCGAATTTCACGATGAGTAAAAAACGGGTTGCGTCGTCACCTGGAAACGACATACAGGCCATGTTTAAACGAATGACGAAGAGGATTCAATCCAATATAATATGCCCAGGTCACGAGCAAAAGAGAAGTGGATCTGGGGAAAGCTGGAATTGAATAGAATCGGTGTAAATCTTATTGAGCTGGAGGCGACCACGAAACATATAAATTATATACAATTAGGGATGTTAATACCGGTTTTTTCTTAAAACCGGTTTTCGGTTTTTCAAAACCGGTTTTAAACCGGTTTTCGGTTTTTAATTGTCTCTCGGAAATGTTATATAATTCAAATTAAGCTATGTAGATTATTACGTAACGCAGCTTACGCAAGGTATGTACACGCAATCCAGCATTAGGCCTAACGACGATATCTTTATTTTCTAATTAGACTCTATTAGAGATTCATAATTTGCACTGTAAGTTTCTATTAAATCTTCATCATACAACTTAAATTGTATTGTATAATTTGTACTGGATTGTAAATGAAAGATATTCGTTATAACCTCGTGTCTTCAGTCTTTACAAAACAAAACGGAACTAAGCGATTCACACTTAGCCATCTAAATATATTACGGTACTTACACCAACGGCCGAAACTAAAAAAAAAAGCGATTTCCAACCAAGTCCTTGCTGCCTATAAACAAACCATAGATTATAATATACGCTCATCTAAATATAGATATCGAATTATCGATGCTTTCATCGGACAGGCTGCCGGCCATATTGGATGAGATTTGGAAAACAAGCATACGCTAAATCAATATTTCTGGCATTTCTAGTAATTTTCACTGCGAGTCTGCGATATTAAAAAAAAATAAATAAATACGAATACCGGTTGGTCAATTATGAAAACCGGTTTTCGGATTCAGAACCGAAAACCGGATTTCCGGTTTTCGTTTAACATCCCTATATACAATAGGCTATATGCGTGTATTATATGTCGTGCAGACTGTGTTTAGTTTTCTTACGGTGCAGCTGTCGAAGATTCGTTTGATTTCCGCGGTCGGTGAATTTGTTTCGATTGCAGATAATAGTTTGCCGTAGACTTCGTAGACCTCGGCCTTCACACCATACTTCATGTTCTGCTCAAACTCCACCAAATCGGTTGGCTAAAATTGAAGCAATTTGTTTCATCTATAGAGTTCTTTGCATTAAAGAAGGATGGAGAAAGAGTTTTATACACAAACGATGAAGTATATAAGATTCCTGTATTATAGAAAGAAAGTAGCAGGACTTCAATGACAAAAATAGAATAGAAACTATAGTTCCAACAATCCTCGATCGTTGGCTATTTTTCGAGTTGCTACATAGCGAAACGAGGTTAAATTATAATTATTTGTGCATGGACTTATCCAAGTGTCCAGCACAACACACTATGAGACACACGGCAATCGATAAACAATCAAACATGTAATAATATTGTTAAAGGCAGGCACTTGGAGCCGTTTCATGTCACGGATTCTTCAATTTTGATTCATTGATTCTTCAATTTTCATCAATGTTTCACAAGGAATGTCTGTTTGTCTGTCTGTCTGTCTGTATGTTACGTACATGTATATCTGTCTGTATCATCACATCCAATTTACCCGGGCGTTTCATCCGTCCGTCTAAATAAACATGAAATGGTCTACAAGAACCTCTGAGATGCTGAAGCCTTGAACAGGCTTTCATAAAGTCAATAAAAATATCTGTCCAGTGACGTGTTACGACCGACAACAGCCCATAAAGAGCAGATGAAGAAACGAGAAAACATCGTCGTCATCGTTAGCGACATCGTTATCGTCGTTTTAGCGTCATCGTTATCGTCATCGTCATATAGTTATCGCTATCGTCATCGTCGTTGTTATAGTCATCGTCGTTTGTATCATCATCGATATCGTCATCGTTATTGTCATCGTTATCGTCATCGTTATCGTTATCGTCATCGTCATCGTTATCGTCGTTGTCATCGTAATCGTCATCGTTATCGTCATCGTTATCTTCATCGTTATCGTCATCGTTATCATCATCGTTATCGTCATCGTTATCGTCGTCATTATCGTCGTTATCGTCATCGTTATCGTCATCGTTATCGTCGTCGTTATCGTCATCGTTATCGTCATATATAGTGAAGATATAGTACAACCTACTCTGTAATCTCTCCATCGTCTTCCTCGTGGTTTGTTTCTCGTAGGTGTCGGGGTCTCAAGCTGCCTCACGTAGTCATAGACGGACATATTGTTCTGTCCACACAAATACATGTACAAACATTCATCTCATTCATGCAGTTTGACCATTGACCAACGTCAATATTATGAAGGAAGAAGACTACTAAAATAGCGCAATGTCAAACGAAAAGGCAACACGAGTGTAAAATGCTTGAACTACATTATTAATAGGAAGAAGAACAACAACAAGAACAAGAACAACAAGAACAAGAAGAAGAAGAAGAAGAAGAAGAGCAACAACTAAAGCATTGGTCCTGCACTTTTAATTGGACATTTTCATAATCCCTTCGTTATTAGCTGATTCCCCAAGCACATTTTCCCGCTGTCTCAACAACTGTACTTTCTTTTCTTTGGGTCTTTCGGTTTAAAGTCTGGTTTTGAAGAGAGAGGTTTCTGCTGAACTTACGACATCGACTAGATTAGGATCGGCTCCTCCATCTTGGAGCAGAGGCCAAATGAGATGTCTTTCCTTCAGACAGACGCACAGATGCAGCGGAGTTCGATTCATCTACAATAATTACACACCGTGACACAAAACATAACATCAGATCTACTTCAATGTTATTGTGAGACAATCCCAATCTTCAACGCAATTCAGTCAGTTGTATGTACGGCATTGTACGTACTATGCCTATAGTATTTTTCACCATTTGAATAATGCCATTATTGGAAATTTCACAAGCGTGCTGCGTTTATGGCTATCCATTGTTCTCAATGATACGATTTAGAATTGGAGCAACGTCTTTCTTGAGCGTTTGCTTTAAGAAGATGCCCATTCTAAGTGGACGCAGGCCGGTCGAAGCACGTGAATGCTGATAACGAAAGCAAAAGTCCACAAGGCTATCATGCAAAATTAGCATTATAATCTAAACGCAATTTGGCTTACACTTTGGGTGGAAATGTAATTTTTTTTATTTAGAATTTTCCTAAATTGACTGGTAGGACACTGCATGGAAGCGCCTGTGACCGCTAAGAATTGAATGAACTTAGAACGGATTTGATTGAACTCACATTATCGCGACTGTTGACGAGCACATGATGTTGTTCAATTAAGAATTTAACAACTGGTGGATGGCCATAGAGAACGGCGATATGCAGCAGCGTTCGACCTCCTTTGTCACGAGCTAAACACACAGAAAACAACAGCCATCGTCTAATCATAAACCCGTCAGCTTATTCAAGCACAATAATTCATTCGCTCCGTCTTACCCCAACGATTCCGAACTGTCACGAGGAAAGACAAGAGCTAATTATTAGCTGTGATGGGTCATTTTCCAGAATAAAAATGATTAGTTTGCGCTTAATAGTTTCTGTGAAAAGCATTATATAAATTCTTTAAAAATGGATACAACATATTCCACGAGTTCCTATAGCACTTTCTTCTCCTATCCTTCTTCCACATTTTTGTTTGATCATCCATGGTATTGTGCTATTGTGACCGCCTCTGAGTCTCCATTGAAGATGAGTAAGTCCCTGAATATAGGCTACAGTTTAATTTTATATTTCCTAATCGCATCGTGTATCATGGCGGCCGACTGGTTAAAAGTTAGAACGCTTTGGGTTCGATCATCATCCGAGGCTGCTACAGAACTGTAAAGACATTGAGAAATTTGAGAGGCAAGTCCATGACTCACGGTTGCTAAGCGACATCGATGAACTTTTGTATTGCAAAGTGCAGTTTTGAACTTTGGAATGAAGAAAATATCAGTTACATAATAGTTTCATTGCTGTTTATCTTATCGCCATCGAATCTTTTTACTAGAAGCGCATCATCCTTCGTCCTGTTTCATTCGCTCCGTATTACCCCAAGCACATCGACTTAACCCAAGCACATTGTATCATTGTTTTACCCCAAGCACATCGACTTAACAGAAGCACAGTGTGTCATTGTCTTACCCTAAATAAATCGTCTTACCCCCCAAGCATATTGTGTCATTGCCTTACCCCAAGCACATCGACTTAACCCAAGCACATTGTGTCATTGTTTTACCCCAAGCACATCGTCTTACCCCAAACACAGTGTGTCACCGTCTTACCCTAAATAAATCGCCTTACCCCAAGCACATCGTCTTTCACCAGAAAGCTTCGATACGGAGACGAGATCTCCTTCTTTAGAGGCGACCTGCAGTTTGTCTATGTCATTCTGGAAATAATAGACAACAGCGGAAAGAATTACCGAAAGCCAATAATTGCTTTTTAATCAGTAAATTCTGAATCATAGAGATTCTGACCTAATTTAGAAAATGTAATTGTTGGCAAAGCGAAGAATTCATTTCGAATTATTAATAGGTCCAATACTATTCATTTAATATCTTATATAGAAATCCAGAGTTCAATTCTAATTAAATGTGGAAATGCATAGTTTAATTCCGGTTTAATATCTCAATTGAATTCGCAGAGCACATTAGTGTCGATCACATACCCAAATCATTTGACCTTTTCTGCCTGTGCGATTAATCGCCATTATCATCGATGCTAAATTAAAACAGACTTGTAGTGTAAGTTGTTACTAATACTTCAATACAGTTAACAATTCATATAGCGCATATATTTTCCAATCAGCAGAGCGATAATAAAACGGTTATTTTTATTTATTTTATTTACTGAGAATTTTATATAGCGCTCCTTCAAGGTTACTACTCAGGAGCGCTCCCAGTCCAACCCCGGTCGAATAAGACAGTCTTGAGAAGAGAAAGAAATGAAGTAGAAGTAGAAAGGCTAATAGGTATTTGACGAAGGATAACAGGGAGCTCATTCCAGGTCGCAGGGCCAGCCCCAGAGAAAGCACGGCGCTGCCTGATTGCAGTCCGTGAGCGTGGAACAATAAGTTCCGGTTAGTGAGCGAGGCTTGAATCTTACTTTGTACTTTTCGTATTCTCGAAGAAATCGCAGGACCTGGTCGTATTGCTTGAGCTCGGCAATCTCCTGAGCGGTCTTGTTTCGTTTAGTTCCTCTGATGTCCACCAGGTGATCGTAGCCATCCAGCAGCAGTGTCTCCAGTTTGTACGACTGGTCGGAGTTGACCAATTCCAGAACAAAACTGTCGATCATCTGACGAATCTCATCCTCGTTCTCCACCTTTCCATACAAACCAAAGAGAGCAAGTTGGTAGTCGGTGAATTTCAGAACAGCAGCGTTGTTAACCCTTTAATTCCGAGATGGTAGTGAATGGTATGGGAAATCCTATACCCTCCGGCATTAAAGGGTTAAACTTGTTATCTGTTTCTTGAATTGTTTTTCTTTATTTTATTTGTCCGCCATTGTAACAATAACATTTATTTTAATGTCGTCGTGTAAGAAATACGATGCTTTAATTTTTCGAAAATAAGTGAATTGTATTGTATCTGAACATCCGATTGTGTGTTACCTGGATGCATGCATTGAAAAGAAATAATTATGGTGTATATATCATTCATTAGCATGCCTGTTACCTGATATAGAACAATATTCTTTTCTGAGGACTCTTACCCTGTAAATGCTGGCGTAGTCCCTTGCCGTGCATCCATCGTAGTCACGTGACGCCACGTCAACCCCGCGATCCAGTAGAACGGATATGACGTCCATCTTTCCCGCCGCACGATCCTTCTGGACAATTCTGTGGAGAAGAGTGCATCCCAGTTCGTCCTTCATTTTCACGTCGGCGTACTTGGCGACGACTGCCGCGATGTCGTTGCTCACGTGATCACGGAAAGCCCAGAATGCCGTCGGGCCACAGGGGGCGCTCTCTGCCAAAAAAACAACACATTGCAACATATCTTCTAATTCTTCTGAACTTTCATGCATGCGCCCCATTTGGACGACCATTGTCTTTCTTTGTCTTGTCAAGTCTTACAATTTCTGTTGCACGGTTTTCACATTGCTTAAGGCACTGATCGCTGACCTATTCTTATTAAATACATGTAGTGGTCTGAAGCTCATTATGTTTTAAAAACCGGAACGAAAGTCGATGGGTTAAAGGTAAGTTTTCTGTTGCAGTAGGTCCCATAGCCTGATCACGGTAGCATCCGCGTCTCCAAGTTGATAGATATATGGTCATTGTATAATTGATTAAATTCATTTGTACAATGCCAAGTAAAGAAAATCGTGAAGTGTTTGAGGAGATAGGTAAGTTCTACCTTCGTATTGTTTGGATAGATCTGCTCCGAAGTTAAGAAGGAAGTCGACGACAGATGGCGTGCACAGTTCAAATGTGTTGATGATGATTGGTCGAGCGATGAACTCAGCGTATAAGTTCCACGTGTATCCGACGTGGAAGAAATCGTCGATCGTGTTCACCTTTCGCTTTCCTATATCACCATTCAACATTCATCCACACAAAACATTACAGGACGGAATCACCATAGCAGAGCACAGTGAAACACTCGTCTAATGCAACTATAGACTACTGTTGACTATACTCAACTCAAGGTTTTTATTGACACCAAGCATCAACACATTCAAGCAGCACGGTCCACCTTCCAATTCGCGATCAAAACGTCGCCTATAATAATGGAAGTTTAACGACCGTGTATGACCAAAGGGCCTTTACAGTCTTAACGTCGCCTATAAGCTTAGGCCTACCCCAACAGATATACTCCGCCACCACTGATCCGTTAGTAACCGAACCGCGATCGCCTTCGGATTACTATTTTGGACAACCATTCTGACTAGACACAGCTCTCTTGAGCAAGCTGGCTCCCTGCGCTTGGTTTAGAAATATGGAGATTACGATTACGATTACGATTAATATAATTATGTTATACATGGTACATAGTACACACAGACAAACAGGTTTACAGATATTCATACATACAGGAATATCATGCTGATACAAGCATATAATGCATTCATATAGTCTTCACGTATACATGAATACATAGCCTACATGCATATCTATCATCTTCGTACAGATTATGATATACATGTTGTAGATACACACATGTGTGTTTGGATTGGCTGTGTCGCTTGCTATCACTTACCACTTCCGAGTGCGAGAATGTTCATCATCTTCGGAAGATCTGAAGCGAAAGTTGAGCAGACGAATTCGTTGATCTGTTCGTGAGTTTCGAGAAGTCGAACCATGTCCTTCTGATCCAACGATCGACCAATCTCAATCAACTTACGGTCTCCCCGGATGTTGTTCACCCGTGCCCACGACTTCAACCATCGCTCGGCCTTTCCAACGTCGTTGCTCTGCACTGTGTGTGTTTGTCATTAGACATAAATTAGACGAAAATAAAATTTATCTCTCTGTATACACTCTTATTTTATATATATTTTTGTTTCCTTGCTGTTTTAACTGCACTGTGTTTGTTTTTAGACATAATACGACGAAAATATATAATTTAATCGATCAGAAAAATATGTAGCCTATTCTGCAACCAATATCCGGAAATTTCTGGAGTTTACTGTAATAACTAATAAGTTCCTTGCTGTCGGCAGCCACAAGTCTCACAAGAGCCGACACGTGAGTACTATAATAGGCTACGAATGAGCTTCTCATCTGCATTTGCTAGGCTATGAATAGACTTCTCAGTTTACACTATGTAAGCTAATTTAATCAGTGCACGACGATTGTCGTACAGCGACGCAGGTAGGACAGCTGCAAATTGGCGCGCGGCGTCTGGACAGGTGATTGTCTGGACAGTGCGTGATGTCTAGACGAGCGTACGTTGAGTGTACAAGGAGGGAGTGGAAGTGAAGAAGGAGTGTTGTGTGTTGAGAGCCGTTGAGATAGATAGTTGTTGTTGAGTTGTGATAGAGTAGACTGATGAAGGTAGTAGTCGTGTAGTTGTTATGATAACGCAAGTGTAGTCATTGTTGTGTTGTTGCTGATCGTTTTACTTTACATCGGATTTTGGAGTATAATAAGAAGACTTAAACACGTCGTCGTTGTTGGTTACAAAACAGTGAAAGTCTGTAGATTCTTTACCTAGCCATTTAGCTAATGAAACAGTTATCTAGGGATAGGCCTATGCTACCACGAACTTATACGAAGAAGCTTCCGAAGAGACTGATAGGAGGAGGTGATCACAAGGAGGATATCACATTTGGTGTCGTTGAGGTGGGATAACGATCCAAGTTGCAGGAGAACGATCCTAGTTACGAACGGCGGGTCTACGTGCCAAGTTACGAACGGAGGGATTCTATCCAATCAACAGACGTTGTGGAGGAACGGACGCTGTGAATTTATCAAGGAGCCGAGCACACGGGAGAAGCAACGATACATCGAGCATCCGTACGTCAGTGAGAAACGACAACACAACGACTACAAGGTAGAAAAACTTGCTTGTCTATTGAAGTGTGCATAAAGAATTGAAGTCAGTCAATTGCGAACATTTGAAGAGTAGCCTACTATTTTATCAAGCATCTGTAAAGTAAAGAAGTAAGATGGAGAAACTTACGGAGCAAAAGCAAGCAGCTATTAAAAAGATGTCTTCGGAGAGACTAGTAAAATTATTAATTGAAGCAGGCGTAGACGCAGAAGAAGTTGAACAGATGTCGAGGGAACATTTGATGAGAACTTTGGCTGAGATTTGGGCAAAGGAAGAAGTTGAAGAAGAAGGTGCTGTTGGAGGCGCTAAAGAAAAGCCGGTTGAGAAACCTCAGGCACCGATGTCCATGGAGGCGTTGCTACAATTCATGATGATGAGTAGACAAGAAGAAAAGGAGAAAGAGGAGCAACGAGCTGAAAGAGCAGAAAAAGCAGAAAGGATTAGACTAGAGAAAGAAGAGCAGCGTAGACAAGAGGAAAAAGAGAAAGAAGAGCAGCGTAGACGAGAAGAGAGAGAATTACGACAACAAGAGATAGATATGCAGAGGCAGCAGTTCCAGATACAATTAGAACAAATGAGAATAGATCGTGACGAATCAGAACGAAGAAGGATGGAGTTAATGATAGAATATGAAAAAGCAAGGAGAAGCGATGAAGAAATACGGAGACAGCAGATCGAAGACAAAAAAGCTCGTGAGGAAGAAAAGGAAAAGATGCGTTTACAAGAACTGCAAAGAGCCGAAGAGATTCGACAGGAAGAATTCCAAGCCGAAAAAGACAATTTGGAAAAAGCAGAAAGAGAAAGAGAAGAACAGATGCAATTGGAACAAAAGAAACTTGCTATTAAGGAAGCTCAACTCCATGAGATGGCTATTGAAAAGGAGGAACGCAGAAAGCAGTTAGACTTGTTGCAGCAAAAGATAGAACAGGAGGAACTGCGCAGGGTAGAAGATCAAACTCGACTGACGAAGAAAGACGAAGACGATAGAAAATGTCGTGAAGAGTCAGAACGAAATAGGCTCAGAGAAAGTGAGACAATGGTGTCAAAGATTAAGAAAATAGGTGATGCAATGAAACATGTGTTACCGAAGATGCCGAATGATATGATGGAAGTGCCATTATATTTTGAAACAGTTGAAAATGCATTCAATAGTTTCGCTGTGGAAAAGCAGTACTGGGTGAAATTGTTGTTGCCATTGATGACCCCGAGAGCGCGAACGGTATTGAATCGATTGCCATTTGAGAATTTAGATAAATACGATGCAGTGAAAGAGCATTTGTTGAAGGAATTCAAGTTAACAGCTCGTGAGTACAGGTCAAGGTTTGCAGAGGCCAAGAAGACAGCCGAAGAAACCTATACGATGTTCACGGCTAGGCTGAAGAACCTGTTGAATTATTATGTCCGAAGTAGACGAGTGGACAAAGACTACGAGAAGCTGTTTGATTTGTTAGTGGCGGACAAGCTGAAAGAATGTTTACCACCAGGTCCACTACAGTTTGTCTTAGCAAAAGAGGGCACAGAATGCTTGGAAGCCAGTGACGTGGCAGACCTCGCAGACATACATGTAAACAATCGGATTGGTGTGATGTTTCAAGAAAAGCCGAAATATGAGTCATGGGACAATAATCCAAAGCAAACCAAGTGGGACAGCAATAACAAAGAAACTGGAAGCCAAGCCAAAAGTAGTGATGTAAGGAAAGATAATTTCTCGGGAAAGCAGTGGTCGCAAGATAAACAGCAGTCAACGTGGGACAGACAAGCCTACAATCGAACTCCGCTGCTGGGACGCCCAACAGAAAGTAATGCATCATACACGCCGTACAACAAGTGGGAGAACAATGAGCAAAGAAGTTTTATAAAGAAACGTTGCCACAACTGTCATTCTGACAAACACCTAATAAAACATTGCCAAGCACCAGGAGCGGCAAATCTGAGGAAGAACTTTAGCAGAAGTGCAGAAAATCTTCGAGTAAACCAGATACAAGTGATGAATGCACCAGACCAGTTTGAAGAATCGGACGATCGTGAAACAGAAGTGAAGTCGGTAATGAAGTGTACGCCGCAGTTCACCATACAGAAAGAAGCGATAAAGACTACTTCCATTGCAGAAATTTGTCGAGAAACAAAAAGTAAAGAGGAGTGTCAACGCATAAAGAAGATATCGTTGCAGCATGTAAATGTGGAGATACGTGGGACTGATGGGCAGCCTGTGCAAGTCGAGGCGTTGATTGACTCTGGAACCGAGATACCAGTAATCAACGAGGAACTACTGAAAGGAACGACAGTAGAAGAAATCGGCAGAGTTCATCTGCAATGTGTAGCTGGAGAGCCGATTCCAGCTAAGTTGGTGAAAATCGAAGTGCGGATGAGCAGTCGTAACGAAGGAGCAGCTACAGAGGATAGGACAATAAATATCGCGCCATATTTAACTTTAGTGTGTGCCAGCATTCCAGCGGATCTGTGCAAAGAAAACAGGGAAAAGTTCTTGCTACATCCGGAGATAATTGCAGAATTGAAAGAGAGTCCACCAGTGAGTGTATTGCAAAGGGAACTACAAGCGAATGTGACTACAAGAGCACAAAGTCTGAGAGCAGAAGTCGAAGGCGGAGAAGATGAAATGATAAACGAAAGTTCGCAAGAAGATGACACGGACAGCGAAGATGAACTCAGCATTCAAGATGACGAAGGAATAACACCCGAGAACAATGAAAATGAAGAAGTGATGGCTGCATGTGAACGAAATGATAGTGAAGATTCGGGGAGCGATGTGGAAATTGGTACGAGCATGAGAGAAATGTTTACGGAGAATACGAATGATGAAAAACAGGTGGAAAATGCAAAGAAATTGGAGAAACAAAAACAGTATGCCGGCCAATATAACAAGAAAGCAAAATATAAAGAATTCAAACCAGGAGAAAACGTCAACGTACTATATCCAACGTCAACCAACAAATTGATCTCACGATGGCATGGTCCATGTACAGTGCTACAAAGAAGATCCAAGTATTCGTATCTGGTGGACATGAATGAAAACGGCCGACGAATCGTCCATGCCAACAAAATGAGGAAGTTCATCGCAAGAACATTATCGTGTGGTCTCATCGTGGCAGAGGACGACGAATTCGGATCAGTGGTAGAACTACCATTGAAAGAAGACCAGGCAGAGACGACACAGAAATCGCTGCAATTGGACTATGAACAGATCGGACATCTTACCAGCGAGCAACAGAAATCACTTCAAGTGGGTGAGGAACAAATTAGCGATTTAGCAATCAAGATGTCTAAACAAGTGCTGTATGCAATGAGCCGTATGTAGATGACATTGAAGTACATTTTGATAATTGTCCTAATCATTTGAATGGACATTCTTTTAATACAATTAGAATTGTTTCTGAAACAGATCAGATTGCATAATGTGATTTTATATATGTTTGAGGTTGGCAAACCATTTAATTTGTATTGTGATAGCAGTGACTTTGCTGTGGGAACTGTGCTGTCACAAGTGGACGATGAGGGGATAGAACGTCCCGTTTCATTTATCAGTCAGAAGCTGACAGATACCCAGAGGAGATGGGCGACGATTGAGAAGGAAGCCTATGCAATCATATGGGCTTTAAACAAATTGAAAGAAATTATTATTGGTTCCAAGATTAATGTGTTCACTGACCATAATCCTTTAGTTTATTTGACTGAGTCAATGTCGAAGTCTGCTAAGTTAGTCCGATGGTCTTTATCATTGCAAAATTTTGACATTCTGTTGAACTATAAGAAGGGAAAGCTGAATGTAGTAGCGGACTGCTTATCGAGATTGTAGTATAAGATATTTTGTGATTGCATTTAGTATAGAAATTGTTTGTATTTAGTTTAAGCATTATACGTTCGCTAATTTTTAAGATTAATTAGCTCTCTTCAAAAGAAAGGAAGGAGGTAATGTAAGCTAATTTAATCAGTGCACGACGATTGTCGTACAGCGACGCAGGTAGGACAGCTGCAAATTGGCGCGCGGCGTCTGGACAGGTGATTGTCTGGACAGTGCGTGATGTCTAGACGAGCGTACGTTGAGTGTACAAGGAGGGAGTGGAAGTGAAGAAGGAGTGTTGTGTGTTGAGAGCCGTTGAGATAGGCTGTAATAGTTGTTGTTGAGTTGTGATAGAGTAGACTGATGAAGGTAGTAGTCGTGTAGTTGTTATGATAACGCAAGTGTAGTCATTGTTGTGTTGTTGCTGATCGTTTTACTTTACATCGGATTTTGGAGTATAATAAGAAGACTTAAACACGTCGTCGTTGTTGGCAGGGCCGGCCCTAGCTATAGGCAAAGTAGGCAGTTGCCTAGGGCGCCGCAGCCTTTGGGGGGCGCCGCGGCACCGGCGAATTTATTTTTTTACACTATATTGTTTTAAACTCAAGACTTTCGCTAATGGAAAGAATTTAAAACAATGTCTTCGAGAAAGGGGCAGTAACTGAGGCAGGGCCGACCTTAGGCATAGGCAAAGCAGGCAGTTGCATGGGGCGCCAAGTTCTAGGGGGCGCCATTTCCATCAAAGAGGGTGCCATTTCCACAAGAGTGTATTTTCATATTTTTTTACTTATACCATTCTCCACAAAATTGAATATTAGGCCTATCCAGCCTTCAGTGTACAAATATAGAAATTATAATGAATTACTCAGTTGAGCGTACAAGGCCGTAGTTAGGGGGATGTTTTGGGTGTGTGAACACCCCCGAAATGAAATAATGTGAAAATTAAATAATTATGCATTTTCTAGCACATGACAGTGTGTAATGTAGGCCTAATTTTGAGCAGAAAATATTCGAAAATCGCGGAAAATAATGTTTTTGGACGTCAGAAAATTCGACGACTAACAAAAAAGTCATCAAAAAAATTTCGCCCAAAAAAGTCGACCGCAGCGTGTACGCACTTCAAAATTCAAGGTCAAGAAAACATCCCCGAAATAAAATCCTGGCTACGGCCTTGTGAGCGTAAACCGGCTATGGATAATTCATCTTTAGATTCTGACGTGGGCTGAACAATTGAATGGGAATCTAAGTGCGCCAAATGCATGCCTATGCCTGGGGCGCCAAATGTATGCCTTGCCTAGGGCGCCATTTGGGCTAAGGCCGGCCCTGGTTGTTGGTTACAAAACAGTGAAAGTCTGTAGATTCTTTACCTAGCCATTTAGCTAATGAAACAGTTATCTAGGGATAGGCCTATGCTACCACGAACTTATACGAAGAAGCTTCCGAAGAGACTGATAGGAGGAGGTGATCACAAGGAGGATATCACACACTAAAAATGAAGACAAAAATAATGAAGTAATGATCACAATCATGACTGTGTGGGTGCATAACGCTCCAACCCGTATAGATGTAATCGTATAATCTCTCACGACGAGAATTGGAGTTTAGTACACAATGTACACATGCATTAAGACAATTTAATTTAAATATCTCTCCTGCGAAATTAAGATTTTTTAGACTCTCTGTATGCTAAGATATACAACATTCAAGATTTAGTTTAGCAAAACATTTCTGAGACCAAGCTCCTGTCCCCATTCCAACGACTCCATTTTTTCGCCAGTTGCTGGATACTATTTCAATGAAGAAATTTCGACCACACTGAGTTTTCAGGGAACTCTGTTCTGAAGGAACCTATAATATATAATTAATTGTGACATCGGCGTTGATACTCCTGCAGTTGGAGGGGGTGCTGTCTATACAGTGTGGATCGATGCTAAAGGATATATTTAACACTGACCTGCAGCCCATAGTCCTGGTAAGTCCGTCACCCTGTAGCGGTTCCCAAAGACAAGTTTTCCACGTCCTTCATAAACCTCTTCGCTCACACATCGACCTTTGGCGTCAGAAATGGTCGCATCGCAACCTAACAACATGGACAACGAAGAACTGATCAGGCAAACAACCAGCAACAAAAGTCAACTGCAATATCTAAACAGCCGAATGTGGCTGACAACTGAATCTACAACAACAGCTTATGAGCAATGTAATGGATAGGATAGCATTATGTAGGGCGCAAAAGTCGGCAAGACGCTCTAAACAAATTCTGTACATCGACTAATATATTTTCTGCCTAAATTTGGCATAATTTGTTTTATACTTTTGAGCTTTTTATCCTAATTGGAGATTCGACGCGATTTCAGTAAACTTGACAGTACCAGGTAATGTAAGTGATGTCCGTTTGCAATAACATAGGTCCTACATGTACATACTTAATGATAGACTATAGATAAACAGGGGCGGATATTTCCAGAGGGGCCCAACAAATTTACCTTGGTTCGGAAAAATTTTGCTGATCCTGGACAGGAAAAATCTGGCGCCTTTTTTAAAACTTTTTTAGTCGAAAGTCAGAAACACCAATTTCCCATCCTAAAAAATCTGACGTCCTTTTTTTAGTCATCCGATCGAAAAGTCACAAAATATACCAGCCGTCCGGTCAAGAAGTCTGAAACACATACCTTCAAAAGCTTGTGCCTTCCTTTTTTGTTCAAACAGAATGGGGGGGCCACGATACATGGGCATTTCTAAATGGGGGGGGGCATGGCCGGATTGGCTCCCCTGGATCCGCGTGTTCAAAGGTCTTTTGTCACGTGCTTTCCTCGGTGTCAGCTTAGCTTATAAAATTACGTATTTCTGTGCTATTGAGTCAAGTTAAGTTTGTCTGTATACAAACCGAGACGGATGAGATGATTCATGAGAGTCTGATCGGCCGTGGCTGCTGCCTTGACGAGAGCCGTCTCAGACATAGCATCTCTTGCGTTCACATCGATGCCAGCGAGAGTGAGACGATACATCGCTCGGATGAACAACCTCGCTCTCTCCTCGTTGACCGGCTTCAGTTGGATGTAGCAATCGACCACAAAGTGGAAGTACGTCCAGCCCTTCGTAGCCTCGACGCTGCTGACCAGACCGATGTCCACGTCTCCGGTCAGTATGAGGTCAAGCGCACGCAGCAGGCTCTCGTCTGTGCATTCCTCCGTCAACTGAAAAAAGTCGGAGTTCTCGAAGGCTGTTTCCTTCTCTTTGAACTCCACTGGAAATCATAGAAACACGTCAACATCTATTTATTTATCCAAGGAACTTTAAACAACCACAAACATGTCGAAATCTATTCATCCAAGGAACTTTAGCTAATTAGACAACCATATAGCATTAAACAACCATTAAATTCAAATGATGCAAAATTTTGCATATTAGAAGTGGGCGTTTAACAAAAAGGAAGTCGCTACTAGCCAGAAGGAAAAGTAAAAGTTCAGCAAATATCAAATTAGTTTATTATAATTATTTTCTCGATAAGCTCAATTGAGCTTTTTCCCCTTCCACACTGACTTTGGAAAAACTCGAACTATTTTGTATACAGTGATGTGTAGTATTATTATGTATTGTGGAAATAAAATGAACTTGAACTTGATATTACGTAATAACCGAGTGGACCTATAGCAGAGGGCTATTACGAATTACGTGCATGCGTGCACACACTGACCGGTGTGGTCAGTCGGAGTGTTTCGCGGCGGCTATAAAGGGGCCACAAAAATGTCTGATCACGTACATAAAATACAGTAGACTCTGATGTAAAGATGTGTGACGTGGCGGTGTAGGGGGTATGTTCGTTACCTTGCAGCCAGAGGGTTGCTGGTTAGAATTCAACTCAAGCCGCCTCGTATACGGACCTTGAGCAAGTCCTTCACTCGCAATTGCTCAGCGCTTCGGCGTGAAACTTCCATTCAGTGTCCGCGCTGTAGTCGGGAGCGCTTCTGAGTAGTAATGTTGAAGGGGCGCTATAACAAATGCACGTATACCTACGTATACAGATTACAACCTATATCGGCGCTTCAACAGCAAGGGTGCAAGGCTATCTAGAGTTGGATGGCTACCTTCATAGGTGGAGGGTCCGACTGCTTCGAGATCACGAAGGGCCTTGATGACCGGCCATGTCCAGGGGCCGAGGTCCTGGAGAGAGACGACGAGGGGCTTCGGAACATCGCAGGACTCGTCCTTCTGAGACAGATCCAGACGACCTTGACAGAGGTTGAAGAACAAAGGTCAATCAAAGCACGAAGGTTTTGCGAAAGACTTAACTCTGAATCCATAATTATTGATGAAAAACTGACTCTCGAATGAATATTCAATTTCATCAGATTCTTAACTAATTAGATTTGAGTAAGATTTCAATCTCCTAGATTCTTAAGTGCTTATACAAATAGCTTAGTGCTTATTTTACATCATTAGGGGATACCATGCATGATGCATGAAGGATTGTGCAGACCAGAAATTTATTGTCTTACTCTTTCAACAGTGATTACTCGGCTTAAGAAATGTTACAATGCGAATACTACATACATACTCGCTGCCTTTTATAAATCGTAAAAGCGCCATCTAGAGTTTTGTCACAGTAATCAAGCACAAAAGTTAACCAGCAGGCCTACTCGAACAGCACGTGATCAACTTACTGATTTAAATGGACAGGCTCGAGATACATGTGGTCATCTTGTATGGAAGCTTAATTGTAATGAGTATGCTGAAGAATTGAACATCATTAATTTTCAATGCGGTTCTTCCTATTAAAAATTGTTACAGCTTGATAGTGTGTAAGCTTAAACCCTGCGGAAGAACTAATTTTATGCTTCTAAGGCACGCATGTAGGTCTACCCGAGTCCTTTGTCTGTTACAGAAGTGCTTACTTAGCTTTAGGATTGACTTGAGTGTCTCGCAGTCGCAGGAGAAGGCTACACAGATGGCTTCGTTGACCGCTTCATAGCTATCGAGGAGTCTGATAAGTTTCTGATTTGAAGTCTCGTCAGCCAATTGCTTCAAGGTCTTGTTCTTACGAATCTTCACTCTGCACCAGGACTTCATCAGCTTTTCGACCATGCCGAGATCCTCTTTCTCGACGGCGTTCCAAAGGCCAGACCTTGCACTTGTCTGACCCTTCACCAGCTGACAACTGTGGTTCTTGTACGTGTGGATGATGCGACAACCCTTCTGATTCTGAATGATCGGATCAGCTCCTGTGTGGAGAGAATGTTATTATAATGCAACATTGCACATCATCTAAGTCTTGGTATATATACCTATATATTATATATTTATAGGCCTATTTATCTACATCTCATTATACGTATCTAACATACATAACTTTATATACTACACCGTGACTCAAAAAAAACTAAGCCAAATTGTTTTGCATATATCTCTAATACCTGATGACATATGAAGCTACAATTTTCCAAATACTTAGAGAAGTGGACCAAAAATATGATTCCAAAATTTCATGAAATAAAGTTGAACGGATAAAAAGATATGAATATTTAAACTTCATATACCGAAATTGCAGTTTACAAGCAATTTTCTGTCAGATTCGATAAACTGTTTCCCTATTATCTCCAATGCCTGATGATTAATCATTCTAAAATTTTCCAGATATGTAGAGAATTGAACTACCAATATGACCCCAACAGTATGGTTTGATAATTTAATTAAACAAGATGCTCAAAATGTCCCCCTCCTGCTTGCACGCAAGCCTGAGGGCGCTGGCGCCATTGCAATGGCAACAGCAACGTCGATTATCCTCTGGTTCAGGCCATCCCGCACTTCCAACAAGCGTTGCTTCAGATCGTTTATATCATGGATTGTTGTCTGGTAGGCTCGATCTTGCATCACGCTCCTCATTTTATAGTCGACAGGATTCAAATCTGGACTGTTCGGAGGCCATAATGTGGGAGAAATGAAGTCTACACAATAACAGACTTGCTGAAAACTGAAATTTCGGGTGATGAAGTTGAAATATCCATATCCTTCTATCCCTTCACATTTATGACATGAAATTTTGGAATCCTATTCTTGGTTCAATTCCCTAAATATCTGAAAAAAGTTTTTATGATTACTCATCAGACATCAGAGATGTAAAAAAAATTGTTTGGCTTACTTTTTATTGAATCTGACAGAAAATTGCTTGTAAACTGCAATTTCGGTATATGAAGTTTAAATATTCATATCGTTTTATCCGTTCAACTTTATTTCATGAAATTTTGGAATCATATTCTTGGTCCACTTCTCTAAATATTTGGAAAATTGTAGCTTCATATGTCATCAGGTATTAGAGATATATGCAAAACAATTTGGCTTAGTTTTTTTTGAGTCACGGTGTATATATTATATATTATATAGATCTATTATAAATGTATATGTATGCGTAATGCTATCCACCACAAAGGTGAAAAACAATCACCTGGATTGACAACGGAATACATTGAGATGCACAACTACTTGCAAACGCAGCATGGCATGACTAATTAGGGTATAGTTAGATGAATATGCATGAGGTCTACCTATTCGATGAATATGCATGAGGTCTACCTATTCGATGAATATGCATGAGGTCTACCTATTCAATGAATATGCATGAGGTCTACCTATTCGATATTCGATGAATATGCATGAGGTCTACCTATTCGATGAATATGCATGAGGTTTACCTATTCGATGAATATGCATGAGGTCTACCTATTCGATGAATATGCATGAGATCTACCTATTCGATGAATATGCATGAGATCTACCTATTCGATGTATATGCATGAGGTCTACCTATTCGATGAATATGCATGAGATCTACCTATTCGATGAATATGCATGAGATCTACCTATTCGATGAATATGCATGAGGTTTACCTATTCGATGAATATGCATGAGGTCTACCTATTCGATGAATATGCATGAGGTCTACCTATTCGATGAATATGCATGAGATCTACCCATTCGATGAATATGCATGAGATCTACCTATTCGATGAATATGCATGAGGTCTACCTATTCGAATGAATATGCATGAGATCTACCTATTCGATGAATATGCATGAGATCTACCTATTCGATGTATGATATGCATGAGGTCTACCTATTCGATGAATATGCATGAGGTCTACCTATTCGATGAATATGCATGAGGTCTACCTATTCGATGAATATGCATGAGGTCTACCTATTCGATGAATATGCATGAGGTCTAACTATTCGATGAATATGCATGAGGTCTAACTATTCGATGAATATACATGAGATCTACGTATTCGATGAATATGCATGAGGTCTACCTATTCTATGAATATGCATGAGATCTACCTAATCGATGAATACGCATGAGATCTATATACCTATTCGATGAATATGCATGAGGTCTACCTATTCGATGAATATGCATGAGGTCTACCTATTCGAATGAGGTGCGGACACAGTCGTTCAGCATTCGGTCGCAGACAAGCGAGATGAAGACAGGTGTTTCCATGAGCATTCTGAGCATTCACGAGCACTCCCTTCAGAGCGAGGCGGTAGATCAAGGGAACCAGATGGTTGACGTCACCATACCTCTTGAAGGCATCGGTGGCCTGGATGACGATCTGGTGCAGGTATGTGCTGTTGTCGACCTCTGACCTTCGTTTGACCTCGTCCTCATTCAACGAACCAATCAGATGCCAGGCGGCCTTCATCGACGCACGTGACCCTTTGCGTAGGAGACGCGACAGATGAGTCTGGTCCATGTAGGTCGGGTCAGAGGTCGCCTGCAGCGGTGACTGACCCCGGACCGCCGCCTCAGGAGGGTCGTCCATCGTCACTTAGGACAATTAGGACAATTAGGACAATTAGGATAATTAGGACAATTAGGACAATTAGGAGAATTAGGACAATTAGGACAATTGACGGAGCTCTCACCGATCACAAGTTGCGTTTGTGTGGGTTTGTAATCTCTGAAATAAACAAATAGTGATTTATTTATTCATTTAAATATTTATTTATTTAATCCATGACTTCTATAAATAATAACACAGTTAAGCAATTTGATCCACGCGTCGATTATGAACTATATTATAAGTTTACTATTGGAATTGCGGTTGCTATGGCAAAATGGCCAGCGTACGAAATTCCTGCTGAACATATGAATTAAATCGAGACTAATTAACCGATTGAGGAAATCGATTAGATTAGATTAGATTAACACGCTAACAAACAACAACAAACAGTCATTTGTCAGACTGCCTGTTCTGTTGTTCATCTGTCCAGGTATCTGCCTTTCTGTCTGTGTTTCTGCATGTCTTTCTGTCTGTCTTTCTGTCTGTCTTAATTGATATGCTAATTGAGTCAATCTTCCCGATTGGGTTGATACAGATTCATGCACACGTTGTGCAGTATTTATTTGCACGTATCAGCAGTCGTCTTAACTCTAAACATTGATGTGATTCATTTCGATACATTGTTAGCGTGGACAATCTCGTTCGTATAATTATAAAAGCACTTTTTCGGGCAGCATTGAACGCACATGGGTCTATACAGTATACATATAGGCACACAGGCCTAGGCTGCATGGCATATACAAGCATATATGTCTAGGCCTAAATAGACCTGAGTGAGAACTGGACAAAGTCCGCGAAAAATCGATCAATCGATTTCAGGTAATTTCTGTGATTTGCACAAAGACAATAATTATTCACTCGAGCGCATGTTTCAGTAAAAAGCCTTGCATCAAACTGTTTTGCAAGCTTCTACTGCCTGCTATTATAGGATTATTGATAGAACAGATCAAAGCTGGAATCCTGCAAAAAATACAATAGTATTGTCTTCAGACAACGAGAAGAGACAGCAATAATTAACGCAGAGAAAATCGCAATGAAAAGGTCATATTCTAAAGCCTATCATAGGATGATAGGACCCACAAATGCACGATGCTGCCATGGACAGCAATACTGTTACAGTCAGAGCCGTGTTTACACTCACTGGCATGTAATATGTAAACACGACGAAAGCAAAGACATGACTGATATAGTGAGATACAGGTTCTATCAGTAGGTAGGTCTATAAAAATTATGGTATACATTTGCAACCTAAAACCTGGCAGGGTATATACCGGTATTGGCCTATTGCAAGAAACAGGAGCCATGAGTTTTTATTTGACCGTTTGTGTTTTTTCGCTGATTTTAGGCAAACCACGTCCTTTCATAGATGTCGAATTTTCTAACCTATTACCTTAATCAGCTTAATCACCTTAATTGCAGCTTTCACCTGCAATAATACTACTTATTATTGTGAAAGAGATATAAGGTTCAACTACTGTCAATTAAAATCGTGCAAATGTGCGATCGTGATAATTTGTGTGACGGTTCTAACGACTGATTTGGTAGCAACAGACGATAACAGGTTTTAAATAACAGGAGTCGAATTTAAATTCATGGCAGCCTGCAAGACCCTCTGAGCCCCTCTCTTTCCTAGCGCTCATTTTACGATTGCCCCTATATGAAGTGGAAGGCTGCATGGGTCAACCTTAAGGGGTCATCGGTTATCTGTTATCCTTCCAACCTTCGTATATCAGCATGTCAACATTCAATCATCATCGTGTAATGCAAGAACTGTGAATAACTATTGGGTCCTGCGCTCGTTTATAATTATTATCAAACTTCACCGTGTGAATTATCCTGCACAATAACACGACAGAACAGATTGTCAATTAAGCAATGCGGCATAACACGTAGGCATACTACATACTTACTGTGTGAACCGATATTCAGACTTTATTTGAACCGTCCTCCTGCTACATGCACCGCACTACGTGAAGATCATAAAAACACGGAATATTCCTCCGTTGACCTCACTGAGTCCTTCTCTCATTCAACCAGTTCTTCATACGACGATGACGATAAGAGTTGACCTCAGCTGTAATACAAAGTATAACATTCGGATTATCCCGACCAATTCGTCCATTCAACCCAGGCGCCCCCTACCGAAAGCCATACACTCCGTCCTGCACTGTTCTGTTGGTAACTGAGCCTAGAAGCGTAACTAAACAGCAGCCATAGCAACGGCCAACATATGCTTTGACAAGTCAACAAACTCAACCGGTCGCCTATCATGAACCACCGTTCGTCAAGTGTGTCAACGTTGGTAGGTCAGTCGTCAAAGATCGGCCGCTGTTACGAGTGGCGGCTGCAGGGTGGTGGCGGTGGTGGCGGGAGTGGCGGTGGCGAGAGTGGCGGCGGCGGTGGCGGCGGTGGCGAGAGTGGCGGCGGCGGTGGCGGCGGTGGCGGCAGTGGCAGCGGCGATGGCGGCGGTGGCGGGAGTGGCGGCGGCGAGTCTACCTACCGCGCGCCAAGGGTTTGACAGCTTACGCTGATACAGCCTGCCACTCGGTGTTTATGTTAACTGCATGTAAATGGTAAAGATTACTAAAGATATATGATAGCTTAGGTACCTTAAGGTAGTTGATATAAATAAGCAATATGTATTACACATGGTAAACGTATGCGGTAAACATAATAATATTATGGGTTTTTACAGTGATTTGGGATTTTTGGGTCTATAGGGAACCGTGCTTTTGTAATTGCATTGCGTTCTGAAAAAAAGAATAAACAAAGATTCGAGTTTAGCCTATATATAGCCTATATAGGGCCTATACTATAGCCCTATAAATATATGGCGTAGGTCTATATGACTATTATATTGAAGACGGCAGTTTTTGATAGATTCAATGCTGTAAATATAATAGGCTGTATACAGAAGAGAATAAGTGCTCTAAACTAAAGTACCAGGCACAGAATATTTAGTAAAATATATAGGCCTAGCTATCCATACTGTGTGTACATAATTATGTGTGCAGACATAGAATTGCGACTCTCTGCGTTGGCTTATTCTCGGAAGGCTATAGCTCAAATTGTGACCATGCAGTTGGCGCATCAATAAACTTGATCATTAAGCTTTTGTTTTCGAAGGTAAACAATACGATTGCATGCATGTAGTCTATCAACATAGATGCAGAAGAGGAAAGCCCTTCACGTCTATTTAAGTGGTCTTTGAAATTATTTTTATTTAGAAGACTGCAAAGAAATACTATTTCCAGGGTGGCTCAAAAAAATGTACCACTGGATAAAATGCGATAACTTCGCAACCGATTGAAATGTTTCTCCGCAAATTTCCCAATTTGTAGGGGAATGAATTTCCAACAATCTCTGAAAGTTTCACTTGAAAATTTTCTTGTTTGCAGAAGATACAGCTGTTCAAACTTAAAATTTCGTTTTTTCTAAAATCCGGAGAATAAAGTTTCAATACAATGTGATTTCATTAAGATTTTTTTGCAAATTACATCATAAGAAATGATGATGATGTCCTACGACCTCATAAGAGCTGTAAAGAAGCTGTTTATGCAGCAAACTGTTGGTATTTAGTGATATTTTATAGATTATGGACTCAATCGTGAATCCATTACTGAACGTCATGGGAAAAGTTTCTGCGGAAGATAAAATGGAAATTCGGACGCTGCGTGAACAGAGACTGGGACATCGCGTAATCATAGCAAAATACCCAGTGAAAAGTGGAGCCTGAGCATATTGAAGGCTATCTGTAAACATGTTTATGTAACGAAGATCAGATGTTGGAAGCGAAGCAGGAAGTGGTCGCTTGGTCTGATGGAAAAAGTACGATTTTCAAGAAATTTGCTTGGTAATCGAAAGGGTCAAGTTTACAAAGCACATCGTGGTTTCAGCATCAGATTTGCTGGCATGTGTCACGGGTGCCAGAAAAGACTGCATTTAATCCCATTCAGTAGGTTAGATGTCAAACTCATCGTTGAACTCTCTTACCAAGACTAATTGAAGACCAGGTAGGCCATGCTCTAACATGTGGTTTTATTTTCCTGCAGGACGGTGCGCCTGCTTGCTCGCACGGCAAGGCTGATTATGATAACGCTACCTTATTTTTGCAATCCACTCCAGTAAATTTATTGGCAAAGGTGACTAACAACATCGCCAGACCTTAGCCCTCTTGCTTATCACGTCTGGGAAGCTATGCTGCAAGACATTTCATCCCGAGTTGGAGAACATTGGCTAGCTGAAGGAAGTCCTGCTGCTAATGTGGGATCAGTTGCCGTAGGACTCGATCAACAAGGTCATACTAAGCTTCACAAAAAGAATTCGAGCTCGTATTAAAGCAGGGAGTGGACACTCCCATCATACCCTACGATAAACTGCAAAACGTATTTCTGAGGCCATAGTGAAAAGTGATATCATTTGACATGGAAATCAAGAATTGACGTTAATTTTTTCCACGGAAATTTGAAAAAACGAAAATCAAAGTTTAAACAGCTGTAACTTTTGCAAACATAAAAAGTTTTCAGTGAAACTTTCAGGGATTTTTGGAAATTCATTCCCCTTCAAATTGGAAAATTTCCGGAGAAAATTTCAATCGGTTGCAAAGATAATGCATTTTATCCGGTGGTACATTTTTTTTGAGCCACCCTGTAGATTCAGCAGCTGCGATAGCCGATCACATCATTATGCCCATACATTTGTATATAGTCTACACCTTCTTTCTCTATCTACAGTCTACACCATCATGCGTGAACTATTCCCCTGTCGAATACCTGTACTAGCAATCAGTTCAATGCATCAAGCTTGTCCTGCATAATGTCATTGCCTGCGTCCGTATACGGTGCTGTGCTGCATGGATGGAGGTCATGCATTCATGTGGCGCTACTATAACATTATATCGATATAAAAACGGAGACCATCTATTGTGTATACGAGTGCAGACACCAATAATCGATGAAACTCATGATTGGATGATGGATGGAAAATGCATCATGCGTAATAATCGATCGATCAGACAATTGTAGCAATCAATACATAACGCAGTCTCTCAGCAATTAGACATTGGAAACAGTCGAACGTATCCATATGAGTCTGCTGCAGTGAGATCGATAATTATCGGCAGGATGCAAATGTCCACGACAGGGTCGATAGAACGACCAGCATACGCTGTGTGTGTGTGTGTGTGTGTGTGTGTGTGCATGGTGTGTGCATGGTGTGCGTGTATGTGTGTGTTCACGCGTGTGTACTGTCACAGCATTTAAGAGGAAGCTATATAGGGGAATGGGCTACTAAGTTTCATGTGCATTTGCAGCGATTCTAACAAGGATGATTATAATACAGGCCTACAGTCTTCTGAACCACTTAAAACCCTGGTTATGTTATGTTTATTCTTTATGTTTATTCTCTATAAGGAGGACATTTACTTGTCCATGATGTTTGTTGATTCAATAAACAGTTTCAATCGTGTCTGCAAAATTAATGTCTCAAAGACATATTAAAGCAGCATTGCTATTCACCGTTAGTATGGTACCTTCAGGCGTCTGAGCCAATTCCATCGGTTGGATGTAGTTGGTGAGTATAAGAATCTTCCAGCTGAATAAAAAAATCCAAGTCGAGTTGACTTTCTATCTGCACGATGCTTGAAGCGAATGTAGTTACTGCTTAAGCCATGATGGTGACTCCGTTGGTCTAACGTTGGATCGACCTCAAAGTTAAATTCTATACTTATCCAATTTTCATTTCTGTATTGTCTATGCAGATGAAATGACAATTGCGATATTTCCATGGATACGTTTGTTTGTTTGTTAAATGATTATGCGTGTAAATGATTGCAAGAAGCTTGTCGCTTGTTCGTCACTCAGTTTAAGAAAAGCATATTTCGGCAAAGTATTGAACATTTAACGTTTGAAACCAGTAGCCGTACTTTAACTTCTATTTATAGTCTACGACTCAAGGCCTGCCACTTGAAGGGCCCTCGGAAGGGGTGCGGTAGGTAGTCCAATGGGCAGAGCGCTGCGTGTGAGTCCGAGCTTTCAGACAAACAGTTACTATGTAGGCCCTAAGAACCTTGAACAACCCTCAAGAATGTGGCGTTCAGTTGACTTGAGTCTTCATAATCATTCATTAATTTCAGACATTTATATAGCGCCTCTTCAAGAAGCGCTCCCGATCCGACCACGGCTAAAGAGAATAGTCTTAAGAGTAAAGTAGAACGTAGTCTCAATTGCTCTAGGCATTAAACGTACCGGTAGTTCCAGAAGGAGTCCTTTACCATGGCGGCTGAATGGTACCGTAATACACATGCACAAGGAACAGAAGGACGTGGGTTCAGAACCCTCTAAGCCCCATAAGGTTTGCTCAGTTTTCCACTCACGAGGGGCGATGGTAAACGAGCAAGCAGTGGGACAGATCGGCGCCTAACAAGCTATCATACAGTTATTAAAAAATCCAATCTTGATGCATTCTGGGATTTGTCAGTTTGAATCGAATAAACAAATGTTATTATCACAGTTTTCATAAACACAGTCATTGCATGCATCAAACAGAAGCACGACCCATACATACTAGAGATACAGACAGATATGTACAATGTTATTGCACAATGTACTTGTACACAGATGTTCCGAAAATTGTAGTGATGCACACTGTGCAGAACGCACTCAATAATGCATCTTCAATTGCTGTAGATGAAAATGCGCTACAAATCCAGATGTACAACTGTGTGAATTTGTTAATCTTGCGCCAAACCACCAGCTGGTCACCAGCCAACGTCATCGTGTGTCGATAGGGAAAGGCTGAGGAGACGAAAACAATTGGCTCGAATTATAGGTCGAATTGAGTCGAGTTGCGAAGATCATCGCGTAAATCGACATTAGGTTTGCTCGACCAATTAATTCATCCATTAAAGTGATCTACTGCAGTCCATCAATATGAAATCATATTCGGAAATCTGCAAACGCACAGCCGATTAAATCGTTGTTTTGGTTCGTTAACCACGCCTTTGTCGAATAATGGCCCTAAACAACGAGATAAAAACACACAACAATTAACCACTGGCTGAAAAACAGTTCTAGATAGTAGCTACAAAGAGAGTGGTAAAATTCTGGTCGCAACTGCTATATTACTATTACAGTTTTTTTACTCAGTCCGAGAAACCTCACGTGCATAGAGCCAAATAAAGTCCAACTTTTATGTCTAGGAGACATAAGTTTTCACTTTTCAGTGGGTGCCCAGAAATTTCGGTGCAATTGGAGTTGAGGAGCTCCTTTGGTACATTGGCACATTATATTGAATAGCTTCAACTTAGACATTTTAATTTACTTAGACAATAGATGTGACTTAATTAATAATTTTAATTAGACAAAAGCAATATGTTGACATAATGGTCGATGAAAATAAACCACCTATTTATCGCCTCTGCGCATAGTTTCGTGTATAAAATAACTGGGGCGCGGTGGTGTAGTGGTGGCGTCGTTTCCTTGGAGCCGGAATGTTCGAGGTTCGAATTCACCCTCAAGCCACGGCGTAGGTACATGTATACCTTGAGAAAGTCATTTACTCGCAATTGCTCAGCGCTTCGGCGTGAAACTCCGATGCAGTGTCCGCTCTGAATTCGGGAGCGCCTCTGAGGAGAGAAAAATTGAGTTTGAAGGGGCGCTATAACAAGTGCACATACAAACAAACAAATACAAAATAGCGTGCCAGTATACAAGTAGATATAGCCTATAATAAGACTATGGATTAAGTGGTAAGTACCCCATCCCAACCTACTTTTGGTAGATAATTTGGTATCTTCAGTGTTTTGATGAACTTCTTTCGTCCCTTTCGAACGGGACAGAAAATGACTTGGTCGCCTGTTCCTTCTTCGACGGTGCACAGGTCCCAATGATTGCTGTATAGATCGTTACCGTTGTATTGACACGTTAGGTACATCTGTCCACCCGTCACAGCTGTATCTGTTTTACAACAATTGGCAACAACATCAGTGCAGTTTATTTACGTGAGTAGGCTATAATCGTTATCAAGCTCTTCTTCCTCTTCACGAACTTGTGAACTAAAATTTCTGATATCTTTGTCTCCTAAGAAAGGCGGCATACCGGTATCTCAAGTGCCAAACCTCCAGGATAGCCTGCATGTAGGCCTACTATAGTATACTAGAGCAATTATGTTCTTTGAACCCAAAAGCGGGCCCGCTGGTGCCAACGAGCGGTCAGCCATGGACCCAGTGAACCTCAGAGTGAACATATTATCCACATTGCAACAGTTTGAAAAACTTCGGAATGACATTCCTGTCTCAACGCCATGGAATCGACCATTGCCTTTAGGAGGTAATAGGCTCTATCCGCTAGGCCTATAGGCTAAGGATTGTGTAATCTTATAAGTATTAGTTGTGTATCAGGTGCAGTGGCTCTGAAACAGATTTAACACTTCAACGACGAGAATGTGCTGAATGCAACTGCATGCATGGGAAACCAATGCAGCTTGTAGTTTCAGTACTAAAAGTATACCCAAAACTCCCATGTCGTTATGCTTTAGCATACAAAAATAATTGTGCAGCCGGTAATTAATTTACCGAGTGTGACGTTGAGGTATGTTCTTGATGTGACGCCGCCATGCTCTACATCCGGCAACATTATCACCGTTCCCACCGTGATTCTGTCCGTTCCATCTAAACGTTATAATTATCAGCAAACACACAAATGTAAACAACAGGTCTAAACGGAAAGTCCACTTCTATCACGTTAGCGGTGGTATTACCCGTCAGGATCAAAAGCATCAAAGTCGAAATCTAAACTCTTCCTGGACCATTTTAGTCATCCGGTCGAAATCTCGTAGAAATGTTCCATTTTTCGTCGCAAAAATTTCTGACAACCTTTTTTTTAGTCATTTGGCTCATTTGGGGGAAGAGCTAAGCATGGAAATATTTGATTTTTACATGGGAACAAATGGATTGTCTTTTGGGGGTGGGTTTAGCCCTCGTAGGCCCCTAGCGCCGCTACTGTCCTGGACGAGTCTTAAGCTAAGTCCTAGCATAAAAAAACTTCTATTGTCAAAATGAAAATGTGAGTTCATGTTATGCATTTAGAAATTTTGACGATTAAGCCCTTCTGTTGGGTTACAGTGGTCATGAATCTTTGAAAAAGTTTTGAACGGACACATTGAAGGTAGCATAGCCCAGGGGTTCTCAACCTTTTTTCGCGCGCGACACACCTAAACTTGCAACCAAATTTCGCGACACACCAAGCAATCGTCATGTGAATATCGTTAAAAAATTAAATTAGGCCTAAGCCCGCTTAGCCTATGTATTTGAAACTGCAACAAATTTTAATGAATGAATTTTGACGCTGAATGCTTTCTATTTTCTAATTATTCATTCAACATTCAACATTTTACTAATCTAAATTTACGATTGTATGCAAGTCGTTTTATGACTCTTCATTGATTGTTTGTCCTAACAGTCAGGCCTAATGAGATTTTTGCTCCTGGATTTTCTTTCGATCATATGGATTTTCTTTCGATCATAGTAAGATGAGGATCCACAGGCTTTGTATAACATGTATAGGGCCCTATAGGCCCTACCTACAACTGAGACTAACGAATGAAAATAGCCATAGGCTACACGAGTTATTTGAGTTTTAGAATTAAAAAAGCACAAATTGTCTATAGTTCAAACCACTAGCTCTGATAGCTCAAGACAAAACAAGAAAACATGGGATAGAAATAAAGGTAGCTGAACATTACCGAAACTAAACGCCCTTCAAAACGTCGAAAAATTGTAACGGAGACTGGAAAGCACAGACAAACAGTAATGTTTTAGTTAAAAAACGGACCATTTCCACTTCTGAAGTGTTCAACAAGTCAATGCAATGCAAGATCGACGGTTGTATGCTGTGAGAATTCGCGACACACCAATTATTCGCGACACACCAGCGACACACCACTTTTACGCGACACACCTCCGGTCGCTTCGCGACACACTAGTGTGTCGCGACACACCGGTTGAGAACCCCTGGATGCCATAGCCTATCATTTCCTCTAGCAGTAGACCTACAAGACCAACGACATTTGCAGCTTCGCTACGCGATTCAACCAGTAGGCTACAGCGCATGTTAGGGGAATTTGTTACATGGTTAACGACACTGGCATATCAAAGATGATTAGTGTCTCCCTCCTCCTCCTCCTCCTCCTTTCTCCAGGCTTGGGACTGGCACTGGCAAAATACAACTAGTGTCCTGGAAGGTCGGTTTCGAGGAAATGCTCAAATGTGTTCAACACAGTTTTCTACTAAGTAGATTCCTATTGAACTCTATAAAGACATCGATTGTTTCTGTAGAATAGCAAAGTGACTTAGACTATAGAGGACTTTAATTTGACCCTCATTGATAGTATGGGACACTGCGATGACTGAAGATTATATCAATGTTGGTTTATGACAGAGATTAACGATAATTACAATTTCGTCAGCACACAAGAACTTAACGTTGGATGCAAATAAATTAGGCCTGATGTATCGTGCCTTAAGAATCGTTTCAGGCACAAAAATGACAAAATTAAACATGATTGTAACTTGATTTTAGGTTGGTATACTTTTCTTACGTAGGTGCAACAACTCTACATAAGCTTATATCGCGTGCACTTTCTTTTGGGCCTGATCAAAAATTATCTTTGTGTTAAAAATGAACTTGCTACTGTAGGCCTATAAAAGGCTGACCCGGGCTTTAATGATTGATTATAGGCCTACGCGTCGAAAGTATTCATTTGTTATCATCTCATTAATGGCCTGAACGGTTCATGTGGTGAACAGTCGAAGCTAGCAATCACACCATATCTGGCATGTTTCATATGATCGATCTTTGGCCTAGCCTTTCAAGGTTTAGTCTAAATTAATATGAGGATATAGGCTGCATACAGAAACATGGCACATCAGCCAATTATTGGATAGACCAGGTCCATGAAACCGCGGTCCATTTTAATGCCATGATCACTTCACTATCGTGATAGCAGTTTGATTTTAAAGTTGACCCACTGATTTGATCAGCTGTCATTTGCGTTGAAGTGTGTGACTTGTTTCGGGTTCAAGTGCAGCACTTAATAACTAACCATTGTCAGACCACAAAAGAAGGTGAAGTGCAGTTCTAATTATCTGAAGGTGAAACGCAGGTTCATGGACTATTTCTCGATCATGACCCTAATCCCTACGCCGTAGTAATAATTGTAATTGAACATTTACATAGCGCCATCTGAGAGTATGAAGGAGTTTTCTTTACGTGGATAGAGAAAGATGTTTATTTAGTGCTCGAGAAAGGATTCAACGGAGGGGCGACAGGAGCAAGTCTGACGTGTTTGTGTTTATCATGCTTGAATAAATGTATCGAAATAGATCAATACACATTTAATAACTGCCTTCAGCAACCGTCGACTGAAACCCGTTGCATACAGTGCTATAACTGCACGAAAGAAACGAATGCAAATCAGGTGGACTGAAAACAAAACCTTTTAGACCCCCGAGCGTCTAATACATTTTACATGTGCATGTAGTTATAGTTAGCCAGTTCACTATAGTCAGTTAGACTAAACAGCTAATGGCCGTAAATAATTATAGGCTAATTAGGGCCTATAGATCCTGTAAAGTGCAGTAACTAGTCTAATATAAGACGAGTATTAAAAACTATACAGTATACAATAGTATACATCCATGGATACTTGTCATAATGTTGCCATAGGTCTAACCATAATAAGAATGAACAGGGCAAGGTTCAATGGTTAAATAAGACGGCATATGTATATACTTACTGCATGTGTTGTATAACTTTCCGATGGAGACGAAATTGTTTTCTTTAACGAATCGATTCCACGCTCGGAAGGACTGCGATGTTTCCCTGCTGCATCCTGTGTTGCTACATTCTCCATTGTCATCATCGTTCGCTTTGTTGGCTGCGAGGATGTCTGCGGTCGGAGGTCGATGGAAGTAGGAGAAGTAGACACCGAGACAGAAGCAGACAATGATGGCGATCAACAACACAATCTTTGCATACATCTCGTGTGTCTTCACGCAGGAAATGATCACTGAAGCACTCCTCGGTGCCCCTCCTCTCCTCTCTCCTCTCCTCTCTTCTATTCTCTCTTCTATTCCCTCCTCTCTTCTATTCTCTCTTCTATTCCCTCCTCTCTTCTATTCGCTCCTCTCGTCTATTCGATCGACCGCATAATTTTATATCCGTAGAACCCGAACGTGATAGCTGATCTTTCTTTAGGCTACACGAGTTTCGTCTGATGAATGATTCGAACGAGAACTTTCAAAAGAATATCTGTGACGATGTCAACTCAATCTGAGAAAATATGGAGAAGGCATCCAAACTTACGACACAAACAGTAGACATATAATATTATGTTTAATTACGTGCAGTTTTAGATGTTCAAGCACAGCGAAAACTTTACTGGAAAGAGTTTTTAAACAAAGGAATAGAGAGACCACATCAGCTGATTGCTATAGTCGACCGAAGTGTGTACGAACTGGACCACGTGTACTCTCTACCAGAGTGCACACACACAGCGCAGAGGAACTGACAGTTAAGAGCACCTACTCATATCATCATATGCCTGTCAATTTACAACCGACAGCTAATCGGTGTTATCATGCGGTTCAAGAGTGGAGCGGCGCATGTGACTAAGAATAGAACATGCAGAATGGATGAAGTACCGAATCCATAGACCAAATATCCCACCTGCCAAGAGGACACTGGAAGAAAGACGACGTCATCCGATGATCCGCACAGAATAATTCAAATAATTATTTTTAGCCTGCGACCTAAGTTTATTTACTGGAAATAATAATCAGTCGACACTTGAAACCGCAGCTTAGAATAGTTGTAGCCTTGACGCTGTTTTACCAGGACGGTGTCATTAGCGCTATAGATATAATTATAATTATCGGCCGATGAGTAAGGACGTCCTACGGTCCTCGCCACTTTTGCCCGAGGAATGCGATCGTTCTATGGCCCTACCAAGCCAATCTAGTACTTCACTGCTAGTGCAGCATGAGCATCATGGTTAGGCATATACATGTACTCTCATGAACATCTAGTGTCACCTACCGACCGACAGACCGATGGTTGAGTTTGCCCGCTACTGACATCTCGGTGCTTCTGTTCTAAGGCAAATCACGCGGTTCAAAGTTCAACCTGAACTTGGCCGAACTAATCGTTTTATCAATAGGCTAATTATGTACAGCACAGGCTGCAATGTGATATTCTGATAAGCCTACTAGCCTAGCAGATGCATACCTACTCGGTTTCTACAATGTAGCCTTTAGCATATGGATACGAAGATACACGAAATCTAGCCTACAGCTGCCTACATATTTTCAATCACAACATGTATAACAGTATAGTGGCAAAGATAAGGAGGCTGTCTATGTATTTATTTTTAAGCAGACACAGACTTATATTTTGCTCTAGCATATATATATATATATATATATATATATATATATCATTGAGTCGACATGATCAATGATCCTGTCGTGCTTATAACAATAAAAATCACACATGTGCAAGTTAATCGTATGTTTATAGGCGAAGGAGATACATTATATGACCCTGTGCAATATGGCTTCAGCTGATCATCAATCGCATGTCTTCATGTGCAGCTCTGGTACATGAACCCACACACACACACATACACACACATACACACACACACCAGTGACACCACGCACACACACATATATATATATACATGTACAAGTACATTGTAGCTCAGACATTCGAAAGGTCACCGATTACAAGACGACTAAGCTGTCCTTAAACTGGAACCATCGGTGCTATATATATATATATATATATATATATATATATATATATATATATATATATATAAGGATATATATATATATAAGGATTCTAAAGATGTGGCCCTTCGAATTCCAGAACTATGTTTTATATAACATATTACATCTAACCACATACATGTATATTGTAATTATGGTTAAACCTTTTTATGAGGACAGCGCAGGACATGTTTTGGAAAATTGCACAAATCTAGTCTGCGTTTGCCTTTATTAATGTAATACTTCGTGTGTGTGTGTGTGTGTTTGTGTGTGTGTGGTGTGTGTGTGTGTATGTGTGTGTGTATGTGTGTGTTATCTGCTTTTCATCTTAAAGGGAGTAACTGAAGTAGCATTTCTTTTGAGCTCTTCTCAAGAATATGAAAATAATGCTCATGAGCAATTGCGAGTGAAGAACTTGCTCAGGGTACATAGGCGGCAGCTTGAGGTGGATTCGAACCCGCAACCTTCCGGCTTCATGACATTTACACCTACACCACCGCGCCCCACTTAATAGGCTACCCACATGAACTGGTTCTCTGCATGGGTTCCCCCTACAGATCCACGGGTTCGACTTTTTCCATAGGACTATGGTCTTTGGCCTATACGCATGCGATTCAAATCACTGGATGTTGTGGCCGCATTATTGACTATTTTTCTGCGAATGCAAGTGTGCAGTTCGCACTCTAAACTGCTTCGTAGCAGGAACTATAAAGTGTCTGCGTGTGCATACATGTGCGACGATTGTGCGTGCATAATGCATAATGCACATAGACCTATTATACACCGTGAGGCATAAAAAAGGAAGCCCCTAGAAAAATCGTTATTATTTTAACAATTTTCAAACAATGTCAATGAAATTCAGGAAAATTATAGCTAAGTAGCAAGCAATGTAACAAAATTAAAGTTTTACGATTTACTGTACGCCTTTGGCTTCTACGCATGCGCAAAGTCGCTTGCGCCATTCACGCACCGCCGAGTCAATGATTCGCTGATCAAAATCGATTCAAGCTTGCATTATTCGCTTACAAGGATCTTCAACATCAAGGACCTTTGTTTTGTACACCATCTCCTGCATGCATCCTCATATTTTATCATTAATCGACGGGATTCGTATCTGGGCTGTTAGGGGGTCATAGTGTAGGAATTATGAAGTCAGGAGTTTCATTCGTCAGAAGCGCAACCGTTTCTCGAACTCTGTACGCTGGAAACCATCTTGCAGGAAAATGTAAAATTCAGAGAGTTCTCGAATTTCAGGTAGCCCTTCCATGAATAAAGCGCCTCTGTGTGCCTAGTATTGGCCGTTGATTTTTACCCTTCGGTTCAACAAAGTGAATTGGCGTGCGCCCCAGAGAAGAAACACCGACCGACACCATCAGAGATTTGCTAAACGTCGGACGTGTGCGTAAAAGGCGGTCGGCTGCAATATTTCTATTTCGAGTTCCAACTGCTACATTTTGAGTATTGCTAGGAAAGCAACTGTGAATAATTTTTCGTCCGTGAACCAGATGCAACGCACTAGTCAGGCTGGGTATAGCGACGCAACAAAATGTAAGCTTGGAACGATCTTGATCAGCGAATTATTGACTCGGCGGTGCGTGAATGGCGCAAGCGACTTCGCGCATGCGTAGAAGCTAAAGGTGGGCAGTAAATTGCAAAAACTTTAAATTTTTGACATTGCTTGCTATTTAGCTATAATTTTCCTGAATTTCATTGACATTGCTTGAAAAATGTAAAAATTATAACGATTTTTCTAGGGGCTTCCTTTTTTATGCCTGACGGTGTAGTTAAACGTATATTTTTCGGTCATAATTATTTTCTACCTAATAATATTCAAAGCCAGTTTTTTACATACTGTTAGACTGTATTCAGTATTTCTGTGTGTTAGTGTCTGTCAAGCTATCAGACTGCTACTTGATGTTCTCCATTGTCAGGCCTCCAACCAAAGCGTAGACATTATGGACCCAGCTCTAAGTTAACATAGAAGACAACTTTTCGTTTCTCAGAACACATGCACAAAATGTGTTTGCGTGGGGGTCGGGGTTCAGCACATCATCATCATCGTAGCCTACGCGTAGTCGCAATCGTATGTTTTCAGAGCAGGCTAAATAGAGAGGGGTAAAAAGACAGACAATATAATCTATATAAATAAAAATCTAACCGCGTTTGGCACGGCTTCAAAGATCTCCGAACTTTCTTCATTGATTGCTTTCGAAACTTCACCAAAACGTTTAGTTCCAACACGGCCGGGTTTGCAGAATGATTTTTGGGAAAAAGCGCAATCTTTTAAGCGAAAAAAGCAACTTTGCAAATTCTACCGTTTTTCAACACATACGCCCGTTGATAAATGTGTTCCGTTTATGTAGCGCATTTCAACACATTCGATTGCGGCCTAAAAAAAATCAAATTCTACCGTTTTCAACCCATACGCCCGTTGATAAGTGTGTTCCGTTTATGTAGCGCATTTCAACACATTCGATTGCGGCCTAAAAAAAGCAAATTTTCAAACTCTACCGTTTTCAACACATACGCCCGTTGATAAGCCTTGCCTTTCATTTCGTGCGCGTTTCAAATGGTGGTTCAATTGTGTTACGTTTATGTAGCGCACTTCAACACATTCGATTGCGGCCTTTTTTACTAACGCGCTTTAGGGCGCTATCCGCGTCGCTGTCCGGGGAGGGGGAGGGGGAAGGGTAGGGGAAGGGGAGGGGATGGGAAGGGGAGGGGAGGACGGTCTTTTCTGCCACAGCAAGGCGTGGCCGGGTTCAGCTAGTTATGTGATAAAAACAGACAATTGTTATTGTCCAAGGCGTGGATTTGAACATCGATGGAAGTTCATGCAAGCAGGTAGGTAAGTAAGTGAGTCAGTAAGTAAGTATGTATGTAAGTAAGTAAGCAAGCAAGTAAGTAAGTAAGTAAGTCAGTAAGTAAGTAAGTAAGCATGTAAGTCAGTAAGTAAGTCAGTCAGTCAGTATTCACTTTAGGCTAATTCTCCGTTGCACACAGAGTTCTGAGTTACAAACGACATTAGGGCCTATACAATGAGCGTGTACATTCAAAGACAAAACTAATTAAAATGCTACTTTTTACTATAGAGGCGCTATATAAGTCTTTTTTTCTCCAGACACCAACACATGATATTCTGAGATGAAGATAGTACCAGGAGTCCCCAGCAGAGTGCGCCACCGTCACTTGCAGTATATACGTACAGCAGCACCCAGCGTCTATAGTTCATGTGTACTCTGTCTGCCAACCTCCTGTGCGCTGGTGCCCTGAATAATTACCCAGCGCTCTCTTCCTCCAATGCCTCTTCCTTCTCCTGCTCGTGCAGCACTTCAGGGTCTGCTCTCTACCACTGAGTGTCTTTGTATTTTGCAACATCGTAATAACATGATGCTCCTCGAGTTGACAGCTCAGCATGAACGCCTATTAAATATTATAAGTCCTACATTGAGTCCTTGCAGTGATTACGTATCATAAGCCGTTATAGTCATTGATTGAGTTTAAAAATTCCGTGAACTCAATATATATATATATGTGTGTGTGCGTGTGTGTGTGTCATGTGCCTATTATATAAGCGCTAATTATTATAATTATGTTGACTTATTGCCATATATTCTGCAATACTACAACATGCGTGACTCGTTCTATATATACATTAGCTACATTAGCTACTCAGCTGTACAAGCAAATATATAGCCTATCTATACACACTGTGTCCGGAAAAAGGGAACCGATTTTGTAAATATAAAAATAAATAGTAAATAGGCCTATTCAGCGATTTTCACAGTTCAAATAGGCTACCGTTTTAATCCTGCCATATTTGTCTAACACTGGGGAAAACATAAAAGTTCCAGTCACATTTTTGACGTCATTTGCATTAATTCAAATCTAAAAGACAGCACACAAAATTATGTAACATTTCATTATTATTTTAAGATGTCATTCATCGATAACAAGTGATAACTTAATTCAATGTTTATATTTGAATAATGTTAGACTATACAATGTGTGCTCAAAGTGTCCACCTTCGGCCTCCACACAAGCTTCAAAATGGTTGCGCTAATACCCAATAGCAGCCTCGATAACCATCTGATCAAAATACCCCCAGGCACAAACAATTCGCTCTCGGAGTTTTTCAATGTCTCTTATCCTTGCCTTTTACACATTCTCATGCATTAGTCTCCACATACGCTAATCAATACGATTTAGGTACATGTATAATCAACGGGTTATAAGTCTGGTCCGTATGGTGGCCAAAGATAAGGAGGAATAAAATCCGAAGTCTCCTTAGTCAACTATTCATCAGCTTGACCAGATCAGTGAGCTGGAGCACCATTTTGTTGAAATGTGTATTAGGTAATCCGAATATTCCTGGATATCAGGCACGAATTGTTCATAGAGCAAAGTACATTCCGTCATCTGCACTTCTTTTCACTCAGGGCGTCATTAAATAGATTTCCGGTTTACCAAGAGCCAATAATTCCAACCGAAACCATGCATGATTCACCGGCTAAGTGAATTTTGACGCAAATGACGCCATGATGACGTCATTAATGTGACGGGAACGTTTATATTTTCATCAGTGTTAGACAAATATGTCAGGATTAAAACAACAGTGTTTGAATTGTAAAAATCGATCAATATTTACTATTTATTTTTTTATTTACAAAATCGGTTTCCTTTTTCCGGACACAGTGTGTAATACGATATAATATGTTGTATATTATATTTGCTGGTGCAGTTGAGTAAAAATAAGTGCATGGACGCCGTCCATGACCGTCCAAGCACACGTCAAGCCCTGACGTAGGCTATGTGTCACGGCTTAAGGTGTGCTTGAACGGTCATGCACTTAATTTTAAACCTGTACACCATCATGCTACCCATTTAACCACTAGTAGACCTGGAAAGTGCTTCAAACACTCAAATATTTATGTGTTAACTTAATTTTATTTTAATGTTAACAATAATCAGTATCCATATCAATCATATGTAAATGAGGGAGGGATTCGAAGACTTTGGCTTATAACCCCCAGAGACACCAGGGACCGCAGCAAAAACACAGAGGGCTCGTAGGGTAGGGCCATGCATGGTCTCGTACCAGTGATATTTCAGTTCTAAAAATAATTCCCAATTTCAGTTCAAATTCAGTTATAAGACTCTAATTTCAGTTCTAATTCTATTTCTATTCTGAAAATAATTCCTATTTCAGTTCTAATTCAAGTTCTGAAATAATTTCAGTTCTAATTCAAGTTCTGAAATAATTTCAGTTCTAATTCAAGTTCTGAAATAATTTCAGTTCTAATTCAAGTTCTGAAATAATTTCAGTTCTAATTCAAGTTCTGAAATAATTTCAGTTCTAATTCAAGTTCTGAAATAATATCAATTCTAATTTGTCCAATCCACAAACATCTAGGTAGGTTAGATCCTTACTGCATAATTATATAGAAGTATAGATATTATGACTTACCCTATCAGTATAATTATTATTTCCAAGTGAATTGAGGTGTCAAAATGTCAAACCCGATTTCAACCCTATGCGTGCCGCTGATGCTTGATATGTGTCTAAAGGCTCATGTTCAAATATCCCCCTTCCCCCTACCGTAACCTCATACAGGCTGTACATCAAATGCACCTGTAATTACCTTCCTTCGCCCTGTGTTCAACGGTGCCCAGTCATCCGTCACATTAAACAATGTCAGGTTGTTTGACTAGCGATCCTATGTCTTAGACCTGTACCAGGGCCCCTTTGTTTGAATGATTAATAAAGCAAACATAATATCTTAGTTAGTTGTGGCAATATGCCCGGGGGAGGGGAAATTATATCCGAAGATTACTGATCTTAAGGGTTCTGAGAAATGGATTGCCTGACTTTATACGGACTTGCACAGACAATGAATCACAAAAATCACCACAGTGTAATAATTTTCGTTCTAAAATAATTCCTATTTTTATTCATATTTCAGTTCTCTCAGGCGTATTTCAGTTCTATTTCTATTCTCGTTCTCAAAATAATTCCTAATTTTCGTTCTTATTCTCGTTAACGGAATTGCATAATTTTACTTCTAATTTCTATTTTCGTTAATGAAAATATCACTGTAGACTCGTACTGTCCCTTCGCACCGCCAATCAAACGCACTCCATCCTCTTCAGGGGAAAAATACCCTCTTGCTCAGCCCTCCCATGTGTAATTTTCATTCAGCCTCATTCGAATTTTTATGGGGGGGGGAAGGGAGTAGAGGACGTCGATCAGCGAAGAAATTTTGAAGAAGAACTGCAGAGAAGAAGTAATCATTCTTATTCTTCCACTTCCACTTTCTCTTTCTTTTATTTATCCTCCTTCCCTTCTTCCTCCTTCTGTTCCTCTTCGTTCTCCATCCCTCCTCTCTTTCTCTTCCTCCTCCTCTATTTCTCCTCCTCTCTTTCTCCTCCTCTATTTCTCCTCCTCCTCTCTTTCTCCTCCTCTCTTTCTCCTCCTCCTTACTTCGTCCTCCTCTTCTCTTTCTCCTCCTCCACGTTTTCTCCTCCTCTTTCTTTTTTATCTTTTCATTTTCTTCTTTGCATTCTTCAGTTGATACCAAGTTATCAAAATCGTTTACCAAATTGTAGTCTGAATCGATGGCAGTTTAAGGAGATGATGGAAGGATGAAGAGGATTAAGAATGGGAAAGGATCAGATGAAGAAGGAAGGAAGGAGAGAACGAAGGTGATAGAGAAATGTATGAGGCGACATGAATGGTGGAAAAATGAAAAATGAAGGAAAGACGTACGGAATGTTGAACGATGAACTATTTGTCAGTTGCGTGTCGTCTCTCGCTCCCTATCTGCATGCTACCCTTGTCCATGCCTTTGTCGCCAACCGCTTGGACTACTGTTACTCTACTCTGGTTGGTTTGCCTCTTATATTGATACAGGCCCGCATTAAGTTTAGTGCGGGCCCGGGTGCTGCGCCAACCTCGCGGCAGTGACGTAACTAGCGTTGGGCTTGGGGGGCTTAAGCCCCCCAAACGAAGCTGAAGCCCTCCCAAATGAAATCAAGCCGTTGTATGCTTACGGCTAATTTAAATAGACTACCGCATGGACGGCGTACATAGAGTTACGGACGACCGGCCATGACTGCCTAAAAATGGCTCTATCTGTGGTCGACACAGCCAAAAATGCGCTGGTCGCTGGGGCTCCGCCCCAGACCCCGCTTGGGAGCTTACGGTAAAGACAAAACCTTTCTCTTTTACAGTAGCAGTTTGATTTTTAATGTTGTCCCGTTAGCTTGAGCCTTGCGACACTGAAAAACGACTTATTGTTAAAGTTTTCGCGACTTTACCGTTCACAAATAGTTGGCAAACAAGAGCCTAAAAATGGCTCCATTTGAGGTCGACACAGCCAAAAATGCGCTGGTCGCTGGGACTCCGCCCCAGACCCCGCCTGGGAGCTTACGGTAAAGACAAAACCATTCTCTTTTACAGTAGCAGTTTGATTTTTATTGTTGTCCCGTTAGCTTGAGCCTTGCGACACTGAAAAACGACTTATTGTTAAAGTTTTCGCGACTTTACCGTTCACAAATAGCTGGCAAACAAGAGCCTAAAAATGGCCTCATTTGAGGTCGACACAGCCAAAAATGCGCTGGTCGCTGGGACTCCGCCCCAGACCCCGCTGGGGGAGGTTACGACGCTCCCCCAGACCCCCTAGTCGCGACGGGCTTCGTGCCTGCGGCACTCGCAACTTCGCGCCTTTGGCGCCGCCACTCACGACCAATTACAATACAGCGTCCTGGAACTTCTTTTTTTAAACACTCTATGCACTGGTCATACTTAAGGCTTAAGCCCCCCCAAACGAAAAATCCTAGTTACGTCCCTGCCTCGCGGGCCCCTTTTGTCAGCCAGCGGCCCACAAGGCACAGGGATGCCATTCTAGATTTTTAAAAAGGTCAGATCCGCTAAAAAAAAGACTAGAAAAGGCTAGATTGAGAATTTCTGAGAAAATACATGGATTTCTCGATTTTCGCGTTTCAAATTTAAATTTCTGAGGACCATTTTTTTTATTCATCCGACCAAAATTTGCTCCTTTTTCCGACAAATTTCTGATGACTCTTTTTAAATCTTTCGCTACAAAATCTACCATTTCTGGGGTTCGTATTCACAGTATTTTTGAATTTTTTTCACGTCTTTTGTGCATTTTCACCTTTAAAAAAGTCTATTTTTATGTGTAAAAAGTCGGAATAACCGCCGTGAGAAAAAAGGCTATAGCTCCAGAAAAACCATAGAAAGGTAGACGACTGAAAAAAACCTAGATCTAGGTGAAAAAAGCTATGAGTGGCATCACTGACAAGGCATATCATTCTTCGTGATCATAGATTTTGCACAGGTACAGGCACAGTCGGTAATAATCATAGGTCTATTCGTAAAATGGACACCTGCACATAGGCACTTGCCCTGCGAAATTGAAACCTATGTTTAACTATATAATAGCTTTAATGGCTTGCTTTAAGGCTCTTAGTAAATTTCTTTCTAATTAAACTATAGCCTAGTGATGTACAAACTGAATGAAGCTGAGAAATTGTGATGTAGAAACCTAAACTAAAAATGCACATGCTATTAATTTCTTGCTTTGCATTTTCACGCTCTTTCTAAATAATGTAACCATTACTAGGCCATTATTCCCAAAGATAAAATATTATAATAATGGTAAATTGCTGCGATTTCAACAAATTCGGGTTCGAGTTAATAAATCTGATGTGTAGCAGAACTTTGAAATGGCATCGTATTTCTTAAGGTTGCAGCATTCTTGCTAAGAAATTTCATCATTTCCAAAAATGTGGGCCCTCAAAATTGCGGGCCCCTAAAGCTGCGGGCCCTGGTGCTGCAGCACCCTTAGCACCTACCTAAATGCGGGCTTGTATTGATATCCCGACTAGAGTCAATATAGACCGTGCTTCAGTGGTTTGGCATTGTCTCCTTGGCTGTGCCCCATCTATCTATGTGGAATTTTCTGTCCCATAATACATGTATGTTGTCCTGGCTCGCAGACGCAGAGCGCTTCGTTCTGTCTCTAGCGAGAAGCTTTTGGTCCCGCGTGTTGAAACATCAACCTGTCAGCGTCGTGTTTTCTCTGTTGTAGGTCCATCTGTTTGGAATTATAGTCTCCCATTGGAGATGCGTCTGTTAACTAGGGTTGACTCTTCAGTGTTTCGCAGGCTCCTTATAACTTTTTTGTTTCGCCGTGGCTGGACTGTTGGACAGGTAGTGCCTCTGAGCGGACTTTTGAAGAGGCGCTATATAAATTCTTCAAATAAATGAATGAATGAATGAACGAAAGAGGAATTACGACAAATGAGAATAAAGGAGAGGAGCATATGCGGAAACCTGGCCAGAGATTTGGGGGGGGGGCGAACGAGTGGCCGAAGGAAAGACGTGAGATTTTTGGCGGACGAAAATTCTGACGACATTTTCCCAAAGAAAATTTTCTAGTTCACCGCCCCCAAAAAAGTTGATGACCTTTTTTTAGTCATCCGGCCAAAAAGTCAAGAAAACTTTCTATTTTCACCGTCAATTTATTTTAGACAATTCTTGACATTTTTGGAAGCAGATGACTAAAAAAATTTCTTCGCCGTATAAGTTGAAAGTTGGTAACCTTTATTTACGTCTTCTAGCGAAAAAGTCTAGAAAAATTTCTATTTTCACAGCCCACAAAAATTTTAAATACTTTTTTTAGTCTTCACGCCCAACTTTTGGGGGGAAACCAATGCATGGGCCGTCCCCTCACTTTTATTGGGGGACCGTCCCCCATCTCCTCTCTAGGTTTCCGCCCATGGAGAGGAATGAGGATAAATGAGGAATGCTGGAAATTGACGAATCAGGAAATCCACAATTCGTAGATGTGAACAGCAGAAAAATTCATCGTATGAGCAAGTGAATAAGTAGGCCTAGACCTACGCATCGCAAGGCTTTTTTAACGTGCGGTTGTACACAAAATGCGCAGTTCCAAATGGATTTGTGCTGTTGTAGAAACACTTCTGCACAGTTAAAACTAGCAGAAAAAGGTCATTGTCCTCCGATTGTAAAGTATTTAGTATTTACCATGGAGGATGGACATGGGCGGAGACTTAGGCTAGAGGGGACAGGGAAGACGGTCCACCTCAAGGCCGTAGCCAGGATTTTATTTTGGGGGTGTTCTCAGTGGCGGCCAAATCTTTAAAAATATTTTCCATTTTCGCCGCCAAAATTTCTGATGACCTTTTTTTGAAATATTTCCCATTTTCGCCACCAAAATTTCTGATGACCTTTTTTTAGTCATCCAGTCGAAATCTTTGAAATATTTTCGCCGTCAAATTTCTGTTACTTCGTTTCGGGGGGTGTTTTCATGGATTTTTCATGTTTTTTTGCATCACGAACTAGAAAATGCATTAGTTTTTTTCTGCATTTTACATTTCGGAGGGTGTTCAAACACCCAAAACACCCCCTGTCCACGGCCTTGGTCCCCTCAATGAATGTGTTGGAGGGACCGCCCATGCATTTGTCCCCCCCCCCAATTGTTGAGTGTTGGGACAGTACACGAAGACACTGCATACACTGGCGAAAAAATGACTTTTAAAAAAGAAAAAAGGTCAACTTTTTGATGGGGAAAATGGGTTTATTGCTGGAAATTTTGGCCGGATGACTAAAAAAAGTCGTCATAAATTTTGGTTAGCAAAAATGGAAAATTTGGTCGACGGCTCAGCCATTCGTCATCCCAAAATATCGAGTCCACTCGTTCGTCCCCTCCCCCCCCTCCAGTCTCCGCCCAAGACTCCGCCCATGAGGATAGGAAAGGAAAGAAGGAGTTGTGCAGTTCTAAAAATTCCTTTAAAACAGCCCTGACGTATCGCTCTTCTAATCTCGTTGGATTCTCGCGGGCCCGGTTGCGATGCCAGACCGAATCAGTATCCGCGCTGTAGTCGGGGAGACCTATAAGTAGACTTTTTGATGGGGCCCAATAATATCAAGTGTTCATACATACATTCATTTCATACATACAACATACATACATACATACATACATACATACATACATACATACATACATACATACATACATACATACATACATACATACATACATACATACATACATACATACATACATACATACATACATACATACATACATACATACATACATGTGTAGTGTTGGTACTTGTCGCTTCAATAATCGTTCACGTGCATGCGTAGGAATTGAGGAAGTCGCTCGACGTTTTCATAGTTTATTAGCTCAAGGATGACAGACGATGTATTGACAATGGTGACAATCTTAACCACGCATATATGAATATTAACAGATAGACGAACTGACGGACTTAAGTTATGATGACTGACGCTGACAGAACTTCATATCTAATCACTGCCCATTTCCGAACTCATGGCGCCTTCTTTCTGCTCGGCCTCGGGCCTTGGCCTAGACTGGCCAGCCTCTGTCTTCTCGACTCACTGCTTGATGTCTGTCTTCGGCTGAGTCCAACGGTGAACTGACTCTTTCCTTTCGACTGTCTGACTCTTAGCTTCTTCCCCTATGTGTCCTAATCTGATTGGTCCCTTGCTTGGCCAATCGTTACCTTCCCTCTCTCTACCTGTGCTAGGTGCTGAGTCTGCAGACAACCTCTATCTGTCTTCCCCTCGCTGTCTGTCAGTCTGTCTGTATCTCTCTGTACTATCTTATGTGTCAGCTCCGCCCTTACACATGCATGCATGCATGCATGCATGCATGCATACATACATACACACACACACACACACACATACATACATACATACATACATACATACATACATACATACATACATACATATATACATACATACATACATACATACATACATACATACATACATCAACCTTCGACACAATTGTCCACACCTCATTGTGGGGCGCGGTGGTGTAGTGGGTATGTTCGTCGCTTTGCAGCCGAAAGGTTGCAGGTTCGAATCCACCTCAAGTCGTCGCGTAGGGACCTTGGGCAAGTCCTTCACTCGCAATGACTCTGCGCTTCGGCGTGAAACTCAGATTCGATGTCCGCTGTGTAGTCGGGAGCGCCTCTGAGTAGAAAGCTTGAAGGGGCGCTATAGCAAGTGCACATACAATACAATAAAGTACAATACAATATTCAACCAATCTTGAATCTTCTTATGTTTTCCTTCCTTTTACTTTTTGCTTCCTGCATGTGGAGTACCATCATACTCCATAAGTATCACGGAGTTAAACGAATTTTTTAGGCTTTCTTCTTAGCGAATTGTTTTTATCCGATAGAAACTTAAATTGAGTTTCGTACATCAGATTAAAGGTGTTCAATTCCTATGAACAAATCTCGGTCTGGTTGATATAAGTTTATTACGAGGTTCCATAACAATGATGATAACCTCAAACACGGCACTCTGACAAATTATGCAGGTAGTTAGAGAAATTGCGTATATATATATACAAGATATTTTGAATAAAGTTCGTTTGCGTTTGCGAATCGTCTGTGAACGTGTAGATAAAAATTATGATAATAATATAGTTCTCGCTTTTACAGTAGCGGTGTCGCCGATACGTGGCGCCGTGAGGGGAATGCGTAAGAAACTTTGTATCGGCTGCATACATCGTCCGATCGGAGAGCAGTGTTCAACAATGGAGTCGGGACCGAGCACCCCAATCAGGCAATGTATGCAAGCAGATACATTATGTTAATTAAACAATATATAGAATAATTATTGTTCTCGGGTGGTTACAAATCTCGGTGTTGTAGAGACTCTTAAATTGCTTCTGATTCTCTAGATTAAAGGTGTTTAAGAGTAACCCTTGATGAATAATTATGCACTGTATAGTGTATACTGTATACTGCATCAAGATACCAAGACGGTATTTTTCTTTGCATAATTATGCAGCCATAACTATTAGAAGCATGACACCCCATAATAGTACATCGCAGACGGTAACATGAAGGTAGCCTGCAGGCTGCATGATACAAGGGTTGTACAACGCAATGGCAACGTATAGGCCTACACTTACGGATTTGGGCCTACTAAATTATGTATATCAATGGTTCCCAACCTTTTTTGGCTTTAGGGACACGTTTTCTATGTTGGAGGACACGACTCACACGAGTGCCACTTTATCTTAGTTGAAGGACGTTAGGGCCACAAGGTTAGGTTTTAATTAACCAAAAAGCATATAAAAATAATTTGTAATAGAAAATAACTATGTGTTCTATCCTATCCAAACTGCCAATTTTTTCATAGTTATTTGTTAATTCTTCGATAGATGAGGGCCGTTTTTGAAGGCATGTCATTCTCTCCCAGGTTGTTTCTCGGTTATCAACATATTAATTATATACACACACGGTTACTTTGTGCAAGTGCAAGTTTTAAATTGGAACAGGTTACAATAATAGTCTTGTCTTATATAGGCCATAGACTTCTATATATAAATTGTTTAGCCCTAAAGATATAGGAGCTTTTGTATAGGCCTATGTAGTGGCACGCGGACGGTTCTGGCGATAGTTTGTGGCACACTGAGTACAAAAGGTTGGCCACCACTGGCCTAAGCCAAATGTTATTAAATATGTGTGCAATAGAAAGAATGCATTCAGTCATTAAAGTTTTATGCTTCAGGGGTCCTTAGAAAATAGTACGATTACTATATTTGAAGGAAATGTATTGCGATTAATTTTGCAGTTAATTGTGATTAAAAAAATTAATCGTGCGATTAATTTCGATTAAAATTTTTAATCGAACAACAGCCCTAATATATGAATATATATATATGTATATATGTGTGTGTGTGTGTGTGTGTTTGTGTGTGTGTGTGTTTATAACCGAGAAACAGCCATTAATGGGTGTTCGAGATGACCTGTCTAAACAGTGTCTACGAAAGATAGAGAGAGTAGACCTAACAAGAAGAGATACGTGTAGAATACGGAACGCGATTATATAGGCCTACGAAAGATTAAACATCCTGAATGAAGTACAGGCCTAGTGAGCAGAATACAGAACAGACGACTGCGTTACTTTGGGCACATGGTCAGGATGGAGAACGCCATATATCCAAAGATAGCCTTCAATGGGGGGGGGGGTACAGGCCTACAGGGAAGGAGAAAAAGAGGAAGACCAAGGAAACGATGGAGAGACATGATCAAGGAGGACTGTCATGAGATGGGGCTTTCGATGCAGGAGGCTGTGCATCAGGCGGAGAACAGAGAGAGATGCATCATGCATGGAGAGCTTCCATAGATGAGCGGCTTCTGCGTAGCCTACTGGGATATCTCCAAGGCCATAAGTCAAGGTAGATAACTGGTTCAGAGCAACCAGCAACCGTACGCGAAAAAAATTAAACCACATGCGCAGACGCCGCTACCGAAGTACAGATTTGTTTAGAAGAACGGTCAATTGAATCACCTTTTATAGACTTATATTGACCCTACTTGCTGGGGTACCCGGCGTTGCCCAGAAAATTTAGGATTCTACCCGCCCCGGCCACAACCCCACCACACCTCCAGATATTCAGATGTATATTAAGATTAGTCATTAAGAAAAGTTTGTGACATTTCTTGCATGTGATAATAATTATGAGCTGTATTGCAGCATATTAGGCTAATCAATTTACAGAAGCAATAGATTATTGTACCATAACATGTGTGGTAGATTTGTTAACTATAGCTGCAACATTTTCTGTTTAGCAATGAACACTAATGACATTGGAACGTTATGTTACGGCAACATTAATGGTGTATATTGGACAATATTAATTCTTTTTTACTGCACTGTACACCGTTATTTTAAAAAAGTAAGCCAAATTAGTTTACATATAACTCGAAAGCCTGATAATAATTATATCAGGCCAAAATTTTCCAAATATTTAGAGTAGTGGACCAAGAATATGATTCCAAAATTTCTTCAGATAAAGTTGAATGGATAAAAAGATATGAATCCTTCAACTTCATATACCAAAATTTCAGTTTACAAGCAATTTTCTGTTAGATTCAATAAAATATATTATTATTATCAACGGTAGGCCTACTCGGAGGAGCTGCGGGACATGCGGCGGATCGGAAGTGCAACAAGTAGGCCTAGGCCGACTCCACGTTTCCTGTCTCCCATGAGTTTGTGCCCAATGCAGTTGACACGTTGGCCCCCATCAATCGCGCGGGTCGCGAGTTATCATTGGAGTTGGACCGCCGTGGTGCAGCAGTTTCCGGCGATCCAAAGGAAATGGCCTACCTCTTCCAGAGACTTTCAATCTGCACACAACGTTTCCATGCCGTTTCTTGTAGAGGCAGGGGCGGATCCAGGGGGCAATTCGGCCATGGCTTCCCATTTAGAAATGCCCATGTATCGTGCCCCCCACCCATTTGGTTTCAGCAAGCTTATAATCTGGTATATTTGCAAGGATATGGACGACTTAATGACTAAAAAAAGGTTATCCACTTTTTTGGCGGATACGATTTTTCCCCCAGACCCAAGGTCAAGAATTTTTTGGCCTCCCCCCCCGTCCAAAGTTTCTGTAACGCCCTTGTGTAGAGGTACTTTTGCACCACTGCCCCGATTTTTGCTTACATGATGTTTTGCACTGCATGCATGGCTTCCAGTCTCCCAACGAATCTCGTATAGAATAGCAGCACTTGTCTGGCGGTACCTCACAGGTAGAGCTCCGTCCTACTGATCTAATCTCTGTCGTCTCCGATTTAGCCTCCCGTCGAGCTTTACGCTCTTCGACCAATGCGGAGCTGCTGGTCCCTCGAACTCGTTCTTCTACCAAACAGCGTCGAGCCTTCTCGGTTGTTGGCCCGTCCACATGGAATGGGCTTCCGCTTGCACTACGTACGCGTACTACTTAGGAATAATTTCCCTGCTTTCAGTTGCTCAAGACCTATCTTTTAGCCGTAACTGGGCTGGGAGCGCCTCTGAGTAGGCGTCTTGAAGGGGCGCTATATAAATTCTCGAAATGAATGAATGAATGAACTCCACGGGGACGACGATCACGCATTATAAGATTGAACGCACTTCTGATTTTAGTTTTGTTTTTAGCCTGAGCAAAATAATAAATGTTGAGAAAAAATAATATTCCAGCGCCTATCCGTCACAATTCAGCGCTTTAACCCAATACCGTTGCCTTCCACAGTAGCCTACTTCTGCTCTTCTTGATCTTGGCATGTATGGACGGCCACCCAAGAGTCAATGTCAGATCTGAAGCCTGAGGCTCGCCTCATCATCCCTCATGTATGCTTTGCCAGCGTGGTGGGGTCTAACAACTGCCGAAGACAGACTCAGAATGGAGCGATTGTTGCGTCGTACACGGCGTATGGGACACCTGCCTGATGACTCTGCCAGTGCGATGGTTAGGGCAGCTAAGGCTGACATTGATCTCTTCCGTTCAGTCAGGAGATGCGATGCTCATGTCTTACGTTGCATTCCCCCCCCCCCACGGACTCGACCATGCTACAATCTTCGTTAACGACTACACGACTTCTCACTGCCTGCAAAAGACGACCGAAATTTTATTCCTCGTATATTATACCGACGAGAAGAAAAATCACCCCCTTATCTTTATGTGCCTGACTAACTGAATGACCGTTACTAATGATTTCATTTCAAATACTTTTTTCTGTTTCAAATTTTCTATATCTTTTCATGTACCCATATGCGGTGTGTCACTTGGTTTTTCTATTAAACGAAAATATATATATATATATATATATATATATATATATGAGGGAGTTTACGCCACTGGGAATGAGATGAATGAGATAATTTTCCGTTGCCTTCCTCACTGACAATTATGGGTGCGCAACTTGTCCAAGGTCGCTACGTAATGGCTTGAGGTAGCCTAGATTCAAACTTCCGACCTTCAGTCGCAAGGCACCGAACATACCGCTACACCATCGCGTAGGGCCGTAGGCTACTGCATAATTATAAAACCATGTCAACTAAGGGTTATTATTAGGCCTACTCGGTTTATTACAATGGTTTATTGTCATTGATCGACTGTCTTTATTACAGTACGCCTACGTGATAACCGCTAGGCCTACTTTTGTGACCCTGCTCAACGGGATCCTGATCCATTTCTGCCTCCCATTGTAGCAGAAGTTATAATAATAATTATTATTGTCTACACTGTGTCCGGTTAAAAAGTAGCCCCCACAACAAAGTGTCATAACTCGGTCAAAACGTTTGGGATTTGTCTGAAATTTTAAACACAGCAACAGTGACCATATTCACACGAGATTCCAAAGTCGTTTGCAAATATTCGCGAGTTTGTCAAATTTATGAGCGTTTGCGTTGGAGCACTAACAAATTGAACTTTCCAACATGGGAAACCTGAAAGGAAGTGAAATTCAGCTATTATGGTGCCAAAAATGTGTTTCTTGTTCTCGGACACACGATCGTAGACGTAGTAGGTTAATAGCTATCCCGGGAGACACTCGGCTTCATATCCTGCAGCTGTGGCCGTCCAGCAGTCCAGACTTTGATCCGGAGTACATGTACTGGAGGAGTGCGTTTTTTGTTCACGCGTATTCATGACATCGATAACAGTAGGGCGTATAGGGCGCGTCTGTTTGAAGATTGGCAGTTGTTTAACCAGGTGATCATCCACAGGGCCATCAAACAGTAGCGTCTAAGCTACGGTCGTGTGTCCGTGAACAAGATGGACATTTTGAACAGCATATATAGCTGAATTTCACTTCTTTTCAGGTTTTCCATGTTGGAAAGTTCAATTTGTCGGTGCTCCAACGCAAACACTTATAAATTTGACGAACTCACGTATATTTCTAATCGGTTTTAGAATCTCGTGTAGATATGGCCGCTGTTGCTGTGTTTGAAATTTCAGACAAATCCCAAACGTTTTGACCGAGTTATGACACTTTGTTGTGGGGGCTACTTTTTAACCGGACACAGTGTATTGTCTAATTCATGCTTTAGTGACCGTTAGACTACAATTTATGATTGGCTTCAGTTTAAAAATACTTGGTTTGATTTATCTTGGGAACTCTGTGACGTCATCCTTGGATATCGCAAGCCTTCGATAAACTGACCAATGGCCATAGCCTAATATCTTTAAAAGTATAGGCCTACATGACGTCATAACGATTGCGTTTCCTTGGAGAACCGTTCCAATGCATTGTCGTCGTGCGATGATAGCCTACGATAGAAGCTCGATACCTGGCAGACACTGCTAAATTTTCCATCAGTAAAAAATCATAAAGTCATCGTAGGCTACTCCAACTAAACACGCTATAGCCTATAGACCAGTAAAGGCTAATAGTAGTGCACCAGCGTTTTGAGATTGAAGAATCAAGTTCGATTTCCAAAAGAATTTATATAGCCTACATAGGAGCTAAAGAATTCGTATCTTGGTATTCATTGCAACAACAGATGGCCACATTAGCGCATGCTTAGGCCTATGTCAATTCATTAATATTCATACCGGGTAAAATATATTTTCGGACAAATCACGACGTGGAAGCATACGAAACTGGCTACTTATATGACTGACGAATAATAAGAGATCAGATTACTCAGTAAAATCTCAACACGTAGATTGTTACAATTAAATCCATTTCTTTTGTAATATTACATTTCTAGGCGTTATCAATTACCTGTCTTAAACAGTAGAGGAATAATCGTTTGTGTAGCTCTAATCGATTCTTTTCCGATCGGGTCCGTACGCAGATAGGTTAGCTGCAAATCTGTTTCAACTTCCCAAATGGTAGGGTTTGTTGGCGTGTGCACGGTTCGGAAATTTCTTCTTCACAATCCCATCCGGGTATTGTAAGATATAGTTTTTCGAACGGTTGGGGGGTGCAGCCAGTGAAGTGGTAACATGGAGTTCATATGATTCCCCAAATGGAAGGCTATGCTTGGTAGGCAGTGCATGTTGTCTAAGTAGCTCCTGCGTTTAGTCGAGCACCCGATCAGTCGTTCAATAATTCTCGCGGCCAACACCACAAGGCGATAGGCTGCTGAATATCTCGTACCCTATATCCTAATGAGCGTTGAACTCCATACTTGTGTGGGGCAAAACTTGAAGGTGAACGGACGGGTTTGAAGGCAGGATCATGTGACACCCACTGATCTTTTAATTCTGAGTAGAATTTCACAGTAAATCAATGATTTCTTAAGGTCTTCCTAGACACATAACATCTTCAAATTCTGTTCTCTTAGGCTAATTAAGCAAAATATTCCACCATTACCACCACCACCACCACTACTAGGCCCTATCACTAAGCCCACTGCTTCTACCACTACAAAGGCTTCTAGGCCTACTACTAATACAGCAGCAACAAGTGCTACACAACTACAACTACTAAAACTGAGTGTAGGACAAAACCCCCCTGAACAAAACCCCCGGACAATTCCCACCTAGGATAGGCCAAAAAACTTTGGTAGAATATAGGCCTATTGCGCATAAGTTGTCGTTCTATAAAACGGCGGTCCTAAGTACGCAAGTTGGATTGATGAAAATGTTCTTGCTTAAATAGAAGCTGGATTGATGAAAATGCTCTTTCTAAAATGGAAACTGTCCAGGGTTTTTTGTCCGTTTTCCCTCTGGGAATACGTCGTTCCAACTATATTGTCACATAATTTCACGTATTTCACGTGTTTCACGCACTTTCACATCTTTGGAACGGAATCCCAACATACCTCCGCCTGTTCGCTCATCCTCCTATATGACTCTATGAGTCCTATCTCCCCTTCAAATTCAAGCTCCCCGCTTGCACTCTCCTCTGCTGCTCTCCATTCACGACTGAAAACCGAACTCTTCAAGGCTCAAGCTCTCCTATATCGAGATTCTATCCAGATTCTGAGATTCCAATCAGGTTCCATCGCCCAACTACCCAGGGCCGTCTTATGGTTATTGTAGACCCTATAGGCACTTTTGCATATTAATCTATTCGTAGGCCCTAGGGCCTATCCAACTCAACTCTGTATTAATTCAAATTGCAACACATTTACATTATTTCTTAAAATTATGCTGAATCATGTTTTGTGAACGCATTCAGTTTTGATTTTAAATCTCAACCTACTTTTGTGCATGACCCAACTCAATGGAAGATAGATGCTGCATTTATTTTTAAATAGGCCTATATTTTTGTCAGGATTTCGTAGGACCCTGGTAGGCCCTAGGCACAGTGCCTAGGCCTACTGTGCCTAAGCCTTAATGGATAAGACGGCCCTGCAACTTCGGTAACTACCACCATCACCGACAACACCGTAGCACCACGCTGTCTCCTCAGCTTTACCTTTCACGGATTTTGACCTGGCACCGGAACGAAAACTAATGGCTCTGACTCTGGCTATTGGGGACTTGATTTGATATAGCGCCGGTGAAAAGCTATAGTCTCCCTGAGTCACTTGTGGGCGCTGAGAAAATCTCGAAGATTTACATTACATTTCAGATAACGTCAGTTAGACTCTAACTGTTAGAGAAATATATTATTCAGCGTCCTCATAGGCCTATTATATTACAATAATATTCATTAGGCTAATTTCGTGAATTTATATAGCGCTTCTTGAAGAAATCTATTCAGAGGCGCTCCCAGTCCAGCCACAGCTAAAATAATAGGTTTTGAGCGACTTATAAAAAGCAGGTGATTTTAGTCTAGGCACAAATCGCAAGTTTAGTGGTAGGCCATTCCAGATGGCGGGACCCACAGGGCCACAGTAGAAAAGGCTCGGCGCTGTCTTGTAGAAGTGCAGACTCGATGAACCAAAAGCTCCCCGTTGTTGCAGAGCGAAGAGCTCGACAAAGGATAGACAGGTATGATCTGCACTATTCCCAAAATAGGCCAAGTAGGCCTACGTAGGCCCCTACTACCTCGGTCGTGCATGAAATATGAAATTTTCCGCTAATTATTGGCGGCAAAATTTTTGGAGCTTAAATTATAGTATAAGGCGTCAGTCAGAAACACATGATGATAACATTGACGTTAAAATTGAGATTAGGCCTACAAGCAATTAAGTGATTACGGTAAATTAGTCCGTGCTCCTTGAAGATTTAATGCTTTTATTTTTAGGTAGACAACGCCACACACAACTGGTCACGGTAATTGTAATATACAGCGTCAATTTGCGAGCTTTCAAAAGGAGCCCAATTCGCGCTTTTTCGCGACGACCTGGCAACCCTGGTTCAAGCTGGTTGAGCCCATAGACATCATATAGTAATATATGATGTCTATGGTTGAGCCAAGTTCGTACCGTACCATAGAATCGTTCAATCGGTAGACTAAGTAAGATGTCTATGCTGCCCAGTATTAGGTCGAATTCGTTGAGTGCAGTAGTAAAAAGTTTTACCCAGACAAAATTCGGCTACAAGGTAATTTTTGCGGATTCTGAAAGGGACCATGTCATTTAATAGCTGGCTGAAAATCCACCCAAATCGTCCTTGGGGAAAATTAGTTATTCGCATTTAAAGTGCGAAATTTTAGGCTGAGCGATATTAAATGCTTTGTTGGCTAGTATTATCTGAGCGATTTTCTTCCACTGCCTCCGGATATCATGGTTGAGGGGAGGTGGTGGAGTGTGTTGAGGGCTTTGTTGAAATGCAGGCCGTGGATTCATGATTACAAAGATATAAGATAAACTTAAGTCTTTATTATTAGCACCCAACACGAATAAAGGAGGAAGAAGGAAGGAAGTGACGTAAACATAGAGAGTCAACTATTTTAGAGTCACCTACGCTAGCGCCATCTAGAATGTGTATAACTAGTTATTCCAACACCCCCACTTTATACACACTCACAAATTAGGTTAGCCTTATTTTTCTAACCCCATCCCAGAAATGCATTTGCTATGCACATCTTTACACAGTCCTTTTGTTAAACAGTCAGCAACCATGTTTGTTGTTTCTATCTGTTTAACCAGAATGTCTCCAATCGCAATTCTGTCTCGAATGAAGTGATGCTGCACAGCAATGTGCTTGGTCTTGGGTCGATATCCAGGATTTCTGGAAAGATCAATCGCCCCTTTGTTATCACAGAAGATCTCCACAACATCTGAAGCCTGAGGAACAAGTTCTCTGTGAAGTCCCTTCAACCAGATTGCTTCTGTAGCAGCCATGCTTAAAGCCATGTACTCCGCTTCAGTTGTTGACTTTGCAACTGTTGGTTATTTCTTTGAGTTCCAACTTATTGCGGCACCACTTAAAACAAAAGTGTAGCCAGTGGTTGATTTGAGATCTCTTTTATCACCACCCCAGTCAGAATCACTGAATCCAATCAAATCTTCATTGGTTTTCCTGTACACAAGTTTGGTACTTGCAGACAGTGATGCCACAGCTGGGTTTTTTCCCACTAGATCTGGTTTTTTGCCTTCGTCTGGGTTTCTGTTTTTTTTTTGGCAAAATCTGGGTTTATTTTGGTGAGCTGACCATTTGTACTTACAACACATGAATATTCTGTGAAATTCAATATAAAATGGTTGTGATACATAATTTTTCCACTAATTTTAATTTTAAGCTCCACAATCAAGATCTCACATTGTCAATCACAAATAATTTATAACCTGAAAAAGAGCTCTGCACAGAAATAAACCATTCTGACATCTAAAAATAGTTCAGGTCATGCGTCTCTCTATGTCAAGCTTATTGTCAGTATGGATGCCGAGTATCTGACAACTTTAACAATTGATATTTTTTATGTTGTTATTACATTTTATTCTACTCTTTTGACGAAAATTTTGTTAACCTTTATAAGAACAAGCAAAAAATAACTTAATTTGAATAAAGTGGGTCTAAAATAGCTCATATGAACAGTCTGGGTTTTTCTGGGTTTTTTTCGGAAGGAAATCTGGGTTTATTTCTAAAACCTCAGTGGCAACACTGCTTGCAGACTGCCGAAGATATCTAAAGATTCTTTTCACTGCAACCCAATGAGTTTTTCCATAGTTGTTATTGAATCTGCTCATGACCCCCACTGCAAATGCAATGTCTGGCCTTGTAGCCTGTGCTGCATACATAAGGCTACCCACAGCTTCTTGAAAAGGAATGTTTCTCATTTCTTCTTTTTCTTGTCGACTGTTAGGAAAGAATTTCTCTCTGAACAAATCTTGATTTGGATCAAGTGGAGTTGAAACCCCATTGCACTCAGTCATATTGAAGCGGTTGAGCACTTGTTCAATGTATTTCTCTTGATCAAGCGATATCGTTCCTGTATCACGATCTCTTTGGATATGAATGCCCACACAATAATGTGCCTCTCCAAGATCCTTCATCTTGAGACGTTTCATTAGATCTGCTTTCAAATTCTGTTTCTCTTCCTTTTTGTTCGAGAAAATCAAAAGATCATCAACATACACTGCAATGATTAAGATCTTTCCACTTTCACATATGTAGTAAATGCAAGTGTCAAAATTTGATTGCACAAATCCAAGTTCTTTCAACAACTTATCCAATTTCTTATTCCAGGCTCGGCTGGCTTGCTTCAGACCATAAATTGACTTCTTTAGTCGACAAGTTTTACCATTTAGCCGAAAACCACCTGGCAGTTCCATGTAAATTTCTTCTTCGAGCTCAGGATGCAAAAATGCTGTTTTGACATCCATTTGATCAATGTCAAGGTCATATTTTGCAGCTAATGCCATCAGAAGACGAATGGAAGTATAACGCACAACAGGTGTGTACGTTTCTTCGTAATCAATGCCTGGTTTTTGTGAACATCCTTTAGCCACCAAACGAGCTTTGTAACGCTCAACGGTACCATCAGATTTCAGCTTTGTTTTGAAGACCCATTTGCATTTAATTGCCTTTCTCCCAGTAGGTACATCAGATAATGTCCATGTCTGGTTTTCAACATGTGCCTGAATTTCTTCTTCCATTGCACGTTTCCAATCTTCTGCGTGATGAGAACTAAGGGCTTCTTCAACAGTTGCTGGATCAGTACTTTTACACAACGTAGCTTGATGCACAACAAAATCCTCATTGAATATTTGCCTGTTTGGAACACGAGTTCTTTTTGGCCTCTCAAATGTGTCTCGTTTCACTTCTTCATCACCAGTTATGTCCTTATTGACCACTGAAATATCTGAACCATCAGAATCTTCTTCCACCAAGTTTATTTCCGAACCAGTGTTCAAACCATCAGTAAGACCAGTCTTTGATCCACCAGACTCCTTTGAACCACCAGACTCCCCCACTTCAACAGGAGCTCGGGTATTCTGAAACTGCTGTTGATGATGAATGTCTGAAGTAACAGTTTGCGATGAGATGTCATCCGCAACATCCGGAAATGGATCATCTGAAGACGAATGTCGAACAGGAAACTGAGATTCAAAGAAAACAACATCTCTTGATCAAGTGAGTTTCTTTGTAACAGGGTGAAGCATTCTGTAACCTTTGCTTTCTTCACAGTAACCAACAAAGATGTGCTCTTTTGACTTAGAGTCCCATTTCTTGCGGTTATGTTCAGGAACTTTCACCAGAGCTTTGCAACCAAAAACACGAAGATGGCTTAGGTCAGGTTTTTTTCCCTGTCCACGCTTCTTGAGGTGTCATTTTTGGTAAGACTTTTGTAGGTGAGCGATTCTTCAGATAATTGGCGGTGTTTACTGCTTCTGCCCAAAAATCTGTGCTTACTCCGGATTCTAGAACCATTGTTCGAGCTCGTTCTACCAAAGTTCTGTTTAGACGTTCTGCAACTCCGTTCTGCTCAGGGGTATACGGAATTGTGGTCTCGTGATGAATTCCACTACGTCGTAAAAAACCCAGAAAACTTTGATTGACATATTCAGTACCATTATCTGTTCGAAGAGTTTTGATACGTTTACCAGTCTGATTCTCAACAAGAGATTTGTACTCCTTGAACTTTTCCAAGACTTCGGTCTTTGATTTCAGGAAATAGACAACCGAGTGTCTCGTAAAATCATCAATGAATGTGAGAAAATACCGTGCTCCACCAACAGATGAAACATGCATTGGACCACAAATATCAGAATGAACAAGACCAAAAACTTGATTCGCTCTTTTGGCTCCTGTTTTCTTGAACGGTTTGCGGTGCTGTTTGCCTTTCACACAAGCTTCACAAGGAATATTTGCCGTCCCTTCAGACTGAACACCAGAAGACATCGTGGTTTGAAGCAGGCACATTGAAGGACGACTAAGATGTCCAAGACGACGATGCCATAAGTTGACAGAATTCGTTGACAGGGCAGCAAACATAGGAGATTGCGTACAGTTCAAACGATACAGTCCGTTAACTACTGTGGCAGTTCCAACGCCCCTTCTTGGATTTACCTTGACCTGCTGATTAACTATGCGACAGCCTTTCTTATCGAACAACAGAGTTTCACCTTCTTGAGCAATTTTGTTAACTGCCAAGAGATTTATAGCCAAATCTGGAACATGAACAACATCTGAAATTTCCATTGTTTTCTTTGTTGACAACGGAATCGATAATCTTCCAATTCCAGTGCTTTTCAACTTTGCTCCATTTGCAATTCCAACCTCTTGACTAGAATCTGAAGAAAAATTCTTAAGCCAGTCAAGTCGAGATGTCAGATGTACTGTGGCACCCGAATCTAGATACCAATCATCATTCATCGAGGTAGATTGCACCGATGAAACAGAAAAATTCGTTTGGGCTGACATAGCACCAAAATTTGCATTGGCTGAATTCTTATGTTCTTTAACATTGACCTTCTTACATTGAGAACGAATATGACCAAATTGATTACATTCAAAACAACGTGGTCCTTTTGGCTTACTTTTCATCTGGGACATGCCCTTGTGGGACCTGCTCATTTGAGACCTGCCCATTGAAAATGCTGAATGAGTTGCACCTGAAGTTGTATCTGCTCCTAGGTCCTTAACACTGTCCTGAAGCAAAAGACTTTTGACAAACTCCACTGTTGTGTCTTGCTTTGATCCTTGGATGCCTAATATTAAAGGCCTGTATTGATCTGGAAGACCTCCAAGAATTATGCCTCCAACAACATTGTCCTGAAAAGGTTGACCAATTGATTCCAATTGTTCTGCAATCGACAAAATGTGATCTACATACTGCTGCATCGAAGGAAAGTTCTCGAAGTTTGTCTTAAACAAACTAGAATACAGTCCAATCAGACGAACAAGAGCAGTGCTTTCATATTCACCTCTCAATGCGTCCCAAGCAGCTTTCGCAGTCTGGCATTTCTTTGTGACTTTTGCTGAACAAGGTTTTAGGCTAAGATTGATTTTGGCTAACGCACGTAAGTCCAAATCCGGATCAACAGCTTTTGGCGAAACACAGCGCCATAAACCAGCGTCAATTAAGAAATTTTGCATCCAGAATTTCCAATCACCATACTTTTTGCCATCAAGATGCCTCGCTTCCGGCAAACCTCCGACGGAATTTGTAGTAGCTGTTGTTGCTATACTACCTGTTCCTGTGCTAATCTTCTCCTGAATCCTCAGAACTTGTTGCTGTAGTTCTTCCAATGCCGCCATTTTGACGCGTGACAAAGAAGAAACTTCAGCTTCAATCGACTCGGATAATTAACGAGAACACTCGAAAAATATTAGTCGATCGACAGTTCATGTATACTTACAAGTCGGCCTGGGCCCATAACCTGTTGAAATGCAGGCCGTGGATTCATGATTACAAAGATATAAGATAAACTTAAGTCTTTATTATTAGCACACAACACGAAAAAAGGAGGAAGAAGGAAGGAAGTGACGTAAACATAGAGAGTCAACTATTTTAGAGTCACCTACGCTAGCGCCATCTAGAATGTGTATAACTAGTTATTCCAACAGGCTTCAACTATTTGGGCGTGCTCACCCATGAGTCCTGTCGGAGCACCCCGGAGATTTCAAGACGTCTGGGAATGGCAGCCGGAGCGTTTGGATCCCTAAAAATAACATCTGGTCCACTCGTATCAGCCTCAGTACCAAGACACGACTGTTCAACTCATATGTCATGCCAGTTCTCCTCTACGGCTCTGAAAAATGGTCATTCGGAAGGCGTGATCAGCTGCGCCTAGACGCATTTGGCACTAAGGGCTTGAGGGCCTTATATTATGCGGCATCAAGTGGTCCGACTTCATCTCCAATGCGGAGGTCTACGCTAGAATTGGACAAAGAACGGTATGTGGTACTATTAGACGGAGGCGCCTGGAGCTGCTTGGATACATTGCTCGAATGCCGGCAGACTGATTCTAGACAGGCACTACTGGCGCAGGCTCCGCTTTCCTGGAAGAGTCCTAGAGGGCGACCTAGATCTACCTGGCTCGTGATGATAGATGAAGACTTAGAATCAACATATCAACATATATGCATGACACGTTGCGCTGGCTCCCCGTCGTGGACAGAATTACATTCAAGATCATCATCATGGGACGAGCGTCAATGGCTGGTCTGGCGCCGGAGTATATTAGGGAGCTCTGTATTCCCGTCTCCAACCAACCAGGTCGTCAGTCTCTCCGCTCTGCGACTCGTGGTGACTTGACAGTCCCACGCTCCCGTACAGTGTTTCGGTCCAACCGCGCCTTTTCATGCATTGTACCTTCATACTGGAACAATCTTCCATTAACAATTCGCGATACTGTATTGCTTGTATCTCATGAAACATTCTCAAGGACAATAATTAAGATGCACTTGTTTAGAACTGTCCGGTAGCTGCGTTAAGCGCCTTCGTGAGGTTATTGTTAGGCGCTATATAAATGTTCATATACATACATACATATACAAAGATTATACATACATACAAGGGTTGGCATGGACCTGAACATAGCCATGACTGTGGCTGAGAATCGGACTCCGGAGAAATTTAATAAACTCATTGTGCAACGCTCCCATTGGTGGAGTAGGCGATGAATGATGATGAGGCTCTTATTAGCAAAAACATTATGATTTTGTGCTTGCTACTTCGGTTTTTTACGTTTTATCGTTATGCTAATGATAGTTTGTTTGCCAATTTGTGTCTAAATGTGAATTTTGTGGATGTGAGTGTCATATTTAGTGTAATACTAGGATAGTACAGGGAAACTATTTACTTAAATTCAAAATGATTTGCATAATCAGAAAGTACACAAAAAGTTGCATAAAATCACCAAATTTTTTAACCCTATATGCACCTGTTCTCGAGATATTGGTTTCTGAGCAAGTCACCATGTTAAACCATGTCACGAGTGCTTCACACACACTCACCCCGTCTATATCCTGATGCATGGTGATAGGCTTCTGAAATTCCAACATGATGAACAAACATATCAAACTTCAAAATAGCTAAGTTACAGCTAAATTTTAGATCTATAATAGGTCAGTTACAAGCCCTTGTTGATTTCACATGGACTGACCCTTGTGTATTATTATAGTGCTTAGCGGGACTTGTCCCTTTTGGTGTGTCTATTTGTTCCCTCACTCCTATTCTACTTGTTCACTTTGAGTATTTGCTTATTGCTGGTTATGTCTATACTTTGTTAAGCATACATGTACAATTGAATTGTTGGGATCAATTAAAAAAATATTGCTAATTGCATGAATTTTTTAAAATTAAAAACCTATTTTTTACATAGCTTAAATTTCCCCGTAGTGGATTTGGGTGGATTTTTACCAGTTTATTCAGTGAACTGAAACTTACCCCAAAAATATAAATTTGGCTTGTAGCACAATTTTGTCTCGGTCCATAAGTCCACTCTCTGACTAATTGATATGTATTAAGTTTACTTAAAACTATATAATACATATCAATCCTGCCCACTCAAAGCCTAGCACATTGATATGTATTATATAGTTCAATGGTTTAGCGTGTTGTATGTTCTTCTATTACCTTGTTGGTTGTATCATCATCATCAATATCATAGGGCTCAATGCCCGTTAGAGTCCGACGCCACTCTCTGTCTGAGTCTGTCTCGCGTCATGCTGCCCAGCCTCAACTTGTCCGGTCAGCAGGTCTGCTTCATACCATTAACATCTTGGAGCATCTAGACTACATTGTCCGATTGAAGAGAATCGTGAAAAAGAGGCATGAAGGACAACGTGGGTCAATGCCCGTTGTGTCCCACGCTCTCTCCCCCGACTCTCTCCACCAGTCTGTCCTGACCGACCTGTGCATGTCTGCTTCACATCATGACACCTTGAAGCATCTGGGTAGCCATGTCACTTGTGTCGTGGTTTTGGCGGATTACAATCGTCTTGGTTTTTTACTGCCAGAGTATCGCCACCCATCTGGCAAACCTTCCTCATTTTGTCCGGGCTTAGGACCGGCACAGGGACTTTGTTGGTTCCCTGTGGCAGAGGATGGATGCAGTTTAACGTCATGCCCAGGACCATTGTTGGTTGTATGCCTAGTAATAATTAGCAGGATTATGCATGCTGGGATGTCTTGGACTCTTGGGTCATAAGCAACACAGCAAGTGCCAGTGCTGTTAATCATTTCGTGCTTGCTGAATACTGATGAATAACTATATAATAATGATTGTATAAAATATAAAATTTATATAATCGTAAGAAGAATTTTTCCAACACATGCCTGGTTTCTGTGCAGCCGTGAACGGATCAAATAGGAGATTGGATGACGACAATAAAGTTTCGTTTTTCCATTTCCGGAAAGATAAAGAGAGGTCTGTAAAAAATTATTACTCTAACTTCGACTTAATCTTTCTACCATAGTAAGAAAAGTTCCGTTAAATAATATTATAATATGCACAATAGTAACAAATTTCATGTTTTTTATTTTGCCAGTCAAGCTACCGAGTAGTCCGAGTTTCATAACGTTTGTTTCGTTACGCTCTATCACTAAATCCTGTTTTCATCGCAGACATAGGCCTATGCATCAAATCATTTTGTAGAAGATTCTGGCATCTTCTGTTGACAGATGTCAATGAGAGTGTATAAATTATGGCAGACATGATATCTAATGAAAATTATATGTAAATGGTTTATTTATTGAGTGATGTAAATGATGAGCAGGATTTTCTTTTCGATATAGAAACAGGAATTTACCTTGTTACAGGATTGCAGTGTTATTTTAGTTCAGAAAATCATTAATATTTTAGTTGTTTTTTTAGTTCTTCATCAAATCATTTCGTTTTAGTTTTGCTTCTGGTAATCATTTTAGTTTTAGTTTAGTTTTTATTCATAACATCATTTTAGTTTTCGTTTTCGTGAACTAATGACTAATCTTTTTCGTTTCGTTTTCGTTCACGAAATTAACCCTTTGAAGGTGAAGTGAAGCATTGGAACGTTTGTGGTGAGGTGGGGTATGACATGCCCCAATAGGCTTACATGTTTTTGTTGCAAGATATCAAAACGACAGTATTAATTCGATATCAATAGAAAACATTAATTGTGAATTAAACTATTCTTTTATGACCAATTAGCAGATAAACTGACGATTATCACCAACGAATAACTTTCCAAACCTTTTTGAATTGGCCAGCAGGTGAACTAATCACCGTACAATATCTACTTACCACCAACGTTATCACAAACATGAATAGCCAATATTTCAAGTGCGACATAGAATGTTGTAGTCGACATTATCTTCAGCCTTCTCAATGCAAGGTATGTTTGTTCAAAATACCTGAAATTGCTGTAGTGTCCGTATTTCATAGTCGCTAAGGTAGACAAAAATAATCCAAGCTGGTACCCACGTTTTCCGCTAAAAGCGTAAAGTAGAATGGTTCTTGAATGTGTCATACCCCACATTTCCTCCCAAGGGTTAACAGGTGAGTGATGTTCAGCAGGTTTGGAAATCAAGGGTTGTGAATGAGGAGGAGAGCAAAGCGACTGGAAAGAATGAGGTTGAGTAAACAGAAATTAGAAACTAAGCCATAAAATTAGCCTATGCAGTTCAGATGGGGTAGGGTGACAGTAATTTATGGCCTATTCATGCGCATCGTTCAACTACTTTGTGCTCGAAAATTCCAACTAAGTACTTGTATTTTCTATAGTTTTCGTTCAGGATTTCAATATTGTTCTCGTTTTTATTTCGTTCCACAATGATTCTTTTTCGTTTTTATTCAGTTTCAGTTAACAATTTCTTTCTAGTTTTTGTTCTCGTGAACAATTGCCTATTCTTTTTCGTTCTCGTTTCGTTCTCGTTCATGAAAATAACACTGCAGGATTGCATGTAAATAGTCGTGTGCCCTATGTGTAGTGCAATTCCAAATATTGAGGTTTTTTAAAAACATGGCAGATTCCTTAACATCTTTTGTTTTGGCTGAAATTCTGGATATTTTGTCAGTTGCTGGTATTGACAGGCGGACTATTGATAAGCAGTCTGAATGAAAACCTGAAGTGCTGTCATTAAAACGCTTCATGATTTCATTTCTTCCCGTTATTGTATATTATACATTTTTGCAGGTGCTGACCACACCAGGAAGATATAAACTCTGTTGACTTTGATGGTGTTTTCCCAATTTCTTAGTAAATGCAATGCCTGGTGATATGTGACAATTTGGCTTTAAATAGGATGTTAGACTATGTGGAGTCTCTTTAAGGGATGATTTTTTTTTAACTATCTGCTTTGCAACAAAAGATGACAGAAATTCAGACTAAATTTTGAGAGGAAAAACTTGTTTGCTTGCGTTTGGTTTCTCGATGTATTTACATATTTGGCATATTTGACTTCTGTCAGTGAAGGAAGAAATCACAGCAGATGTGTGAAATGTAATTGTGGACTTGATGAAATTCAAAGCTGGTATGTAAGAGATAACTGGTGTTTTGGATATAATGCAATGTTTTTGGAAGGAGTTGTTGTTAAACATGGTTGCATTCTGCCTGGATTATGTGTTTTGGAGAAAATATGCCTGTCACTGCCTGATGCAAATGATGCATTTTCTTTACTTGGGTGTAAAGCTGCTGTTAAGAAGAGGCATAAGCCTGTACAAATATCTGCAATTCAAGAGCTTGGACATTTGCTATCATCATTGAAGACACTTGCAGTGTCGAGCACTGTTGATGTATTTTTTCAAGGACCTGGTTAATAGTGGTTATCTACTGGTAGATCTGTGTTTCTCCATACAATACATCCTGGCAATTTCAAATAATGTGTTGTTTAAACTGATGATTTTTGACATTGTTATTGCACGCTTATTGTGGTCAAACCCTGCTAAAAATTTATTTGCACTCATCATTTTTAACTCATTCTTGACAACTGAAGAAATTGCATCTAGTAAACAGGAACAGTGAAGTATAAACAGGGACAATATTGGGACTTCCTATAGATGGTGACACAAATATTTTACTTTTCAAAGCACAGGTCCTTGACTTAGGATTCTATTATTCCCTCTCATTCTATCAGTTGCTTAAATTATTGCTAGGCGAATATTAATTTTTATGTTGTATCTGTAGGTCAGTCTTTACTGGAACACTGAAGTACTGCTTTCGAAACCATAGATCCAACTTCTAAGACTTGTGACTCAGCCAAATCTAGCAGGTAAGCAGCAAATAATTTTTCATCATGTAGACTACTGCAGTGACATGGCGTGTGGGATGCTATGTCAAATTTTAGTGTTGCTTTTTGGTACAGGTAATTTCCTGCATTATTCATTCTGTGTGTTTGGGTAAGATGCCATAAAATCAGTGGAACTTAGTCTATACTCAGTCTTCTAAACATTGACGACATTTAGTTAGTAAAATGTGTGTGAAGTCATGTTAATGTAGGATCAGTGTTGAGTGAAGCGTGTACCAACTTGTGGCAAAAATGTAACATTAGTGCATGTAATGAGTTGACTTGTTTACTTTTAAATTGTCTTTATCATTTAAGGCTTCCTCCGGAGTAGAGTGACAACTTTCAAGAGGCATTTCGAATCCTTCGGGAATAGTGCCCAAATGTTCACAACGAACATGAACTGCTCTGAACGATGGATCTCACCCATGGAGAATTCGGGTGAAGAATTTATCGCCCTCCATTACTGGGATAGAGATGACAGGATGCTACCCACGGTTGTTTGGCATGCCGGATGCAGTAAGAACAGTTTTTGCACAGTACTTGCAGGCTTAATTTTTAGCAGTGCTTTTGCATCCCAAAATGATTCCAGAGTTTTACAATTTCAGAACAGTTGTGTAAGGTTTCTGAAGGACTCAGCTTCAGCCTCTTATTCAAAACATGTTAAAATTGAATATGAAATAATATATTATAAGAATCCATTAATTTAAATTAAAACCCTTGCTCACAATTTTTATAAATTAACTTATTTAATTTTTAATTGCTGAAAAAATGTCCTGGAATGCTGTTCTCAAAAATTTTCTGAAAAGAACTGATTTTTGGTAGTATTTTGCAAATTTGTAGTAATGTATGACAGGTTACTCATTATTTTATTTATGAGGTTAGATAATTATTGTTTTGCTCATGCTTCCTTTGCAAGCTAATCTTCTGGGTTATATTATAAGCTCTTAGGTGGCATTGTATGCATCATCGGTAGGGTAGTAGACTGGTCCACAATACAATGGCAAAAAATTAAGTTTTTAGAATTCTTTCTCCACAAGGCTTGTTTTTGTCCCCTTAGGGTAGATAGTCTCCCTGCAAAATTTCAGCCTGATTGTGCAACGTTTAGAGGTCAACCCATTCTGAACATTTTACTTGAGTGCTGATAACGTCTTTACGTCATGTTAACCATCAATATTAGACTAATATGACTTCGTCTAATTTGAGATCCGACCCAGAGCACTGGCTGTTGGAAAAACTAGTCTCTCGGTATCTACTGCAAGATTACCACAAGCCTGGATGCACAGCAACTGCTTCAGTTTCATCATATAACTAAAGGGAGGCCCCATCCGGAAAGGTAAAAAATGGCCTGTGATGCAGTTGTTTGTATTTGGGTGCTTGCCAGAATACCAACACAGCTGGTTGTCCGGTGTGTCAGGAAACTGTCAGAGCTTTATCAGAACTATATCTAACTCTGAAGACTCACAGACCATTATAAAGAGCAAGTGGCAAGACAAGGAATACATGTTTAAGAGTGATCTTCAAAAATTGCTTGATATTGCCTCAAAGGATACGATAACAGAAATCCAGCAAGAAGGAAAATATTTTCGAATCCAAAAAAGAAGACGTATTTTCCAGTAGCATGAGTGGAGTAGACCTAAAGACAGCAGCAAAAGAGAGCAGAAAAAGGCAACAACAGGAGAATGGTGAAAATTGATATGAAGAACGCAAGACAAAAGGCAGTAATGAAGCAGTAGGTGAGCTTTCTGCTTTGAAAGCTAGTCAGGATTCAGAAGAAGAATACTATTCGATTTGATGCAATGCTGAGTATCAGACAACCTAGTCATCGTTCGAGTAGCCTACATATTGTCTACACTCTACAATGGCTGCTTAAGCAGCTGCTACTAAAGTCTGCCTCATTACCAAAAAAGATCCAAGAACATCTTCTTTAGTTTAGTTCTTGGTGCCTTGTATCGTGTTGGCCTTCCAGACCGTTATGCTGTGTTTGTAGATGGAGCTGCCACACTGGCGACTGGGTAATGGTTATGACATATATTTCAGAAATCACATATTCTAGAAGTTCATAAAAGAAAGACAAGAAGCATGCAGCTGCAATGGAAGAACAAGAGTGCACACTGGCAGGTCTGCTGTAACCTCTACGAGAAATCAAAATTTTACCCATGCAGCGTAGACGGATAGCCTAAAAGGAAAATATGAACAGCATAGCTATTATAGTTCTCACTGGAAATTGTCACGAAAAACTCTTGCAATCACAAAAAATAATGAGTGACATACAAGAAGGTGACTCTCAGGCCAATACCAGTGTTGAAGTAATTGGGAAATGGAATCTCCCCAGACTCAATGTCGCTCAGGTCGTACATTAACCATTGAGGAACAATTTATCTACTTATGTCCAAATAACATAAAAAGTGTCAAAACCTCTAAATTTCATTTGTTTTCATTGAAATTTTTTGTGATTATTATAATCATGATAAGGACAAAAACAAGCCTTGTGGAGAACTGAAATCTGCAAGATGAATTTTTTGGACCAGTCTAGTAGGGTAGTGACCCGGTAGTCCTAAATCACGAATTCACTGAGATCATGGAAACCATGAATTTCGCCGTTTGCCGTGAATTTTGCCTTTGCCATGATTTTCCGTGATTTTTCACATTTTCAGCACTTTTTTGTAAAAACACATTAAAAATGGTGCCGGCGACCAAAAACAGCGTGGAACCATTAAATTAATTTCAGAATTTCTGTTTTGGTGAGTGAATGACGTCGCTGACAAGTGAAGACTCATTCATAAATACTCGTTTATGCTAAATTTCAAAATCAAATTTTTTCAAAGTGCAGACTCAGACTAGTAAACTAGTACGACTACGTCAATTTTAACCAATTATATAGCTAAAGTCATATTTGGTTTTTTTGTCAAGTACTCACAGAGTAGACTCAGACTACCAAGAATAATGGCTATTAAGGATAAGCCTATTCTCTAAATTACGATCAATGAATAAGTGACTTATACTTAAAATTGATGAACTATATAATTAGACAGTTATTAAAAAATCATGGGCAATCACTGTAATTTCATTGATAACTGTGTCTGTGACCACTGTTTAGTTTGAAGTTAAAACTTTTTAAAATCAACATAATACAGACATTGTGACTGGGAGCTGCACAGTGCCGTGAATTTTTTGATTTTTTGCAAAAGTATGCTGTGATTTTTTCACTTTTTGACCATGAATTTGGGACTACCATAATCATCAGTAGAGGCCTGGTTACTTCAATCGAACTATGGACAATGAAATAACTTTTTTGCCACTGTATTATAGGGAGAAGGCTGAGTTGACAGTTGTGGGCTTGCATGTTTTTGAAGACAATTCCTCGTGCCAGTGTCTTCTCATTCAGCAATTGTCATATCCCATTTTATCAGATGTTTAAGATTTGCTGCTGCAAGCTATGTAGGTGGTGTCCATGGCGAATTACAAGTGTTGTCCTTGTATGTTTAGTTTTAGTTAAAACTGTTGCTGGATTTTAAAAAAACTATTTTTACTAGGGCTGTTGTTCAATTAAAAATTTTAATCGTAATTAATCCCACGATTAATTTTTTTAATCGAAATTAACGGCGAATTAATCGCAATACATTTCTGTCAAATATATTAATTTTACTATTTTCAAAGGACCCCTGAAGCATGTAATTTTAATGACTGAATGCATTCTTTCTATTGCAAACATATTTAATAACCTTTGGCTTAGGCCTATTGAATTTCTGCATTTAGTTTATTGAACAATTTTTTATGACAGACAGAATTGAAACACTGTTCAAATCAGTCAACTGCTCAAAAATCATTATTTTTTTCATTTGAGCCACCTTTAATTAAAATGATATAAGCCTAAATGAAAATTAGACTATCGTTTTATGACTATCAAAATTAATTAGTTATTCAGCTAATTGTATATGCAGATCAGTTTATTTACATTGGTCGGTTCAAGGGATGCTCTTATTAATTGACAATAGTAGGTCTACTATTGAATCTCATTATTTAGTCACAATTTTTCACAAGAGGTTGAGGTTCTTGCCAAACCTCGTATCGGTTGTCCTTCTGTAAACATCATTTGAAACCTGGATCTATTGTCTTGCCATCTCCTGGAGTTCAACCAACGTAGGCCTATACCGACGGGGGTGAGGAAACAACCTTAGTGGATGATGCTATGCGGCAGATGTCGACGGCTCATCGTTAGCGTTTAATGCATGTTTGGTTCGCATGCAGGCGATAATTGAGCAAAGAATTGCTAGTGCTACGATAATACTCAACTTCTTTTTTGGAATTTTTGTCAAAGAATGTATCACTAGTTGTAAGTATGAGCCTTCCGTTTAAAACTAGTTTTCTGCCTCTGATTCCATTTTAATCGGATCTAATTAACGCATACGATTAATGTGTTAAAAATTTTAATCGCAAATTTTTTTAACGCGTTAATCGCACGCGTTAACGCGATTAAATCAACAGCCCTAATTTTTATCAATGCCCTACTTAGTGAATTGTTGGTTTTGGATTTTAGGTCCGAGAATTTTTTCATTGGATCAGATAAGCAGATACACGAATTTGTCAAACTCCAGGGTGAACTAGAAATTTCCTTCTTCTAGTTAGATGAAGGTAAGAAATGAGCATAGATTTTGAGGTTGTCTCTATATAAATTTATGTGAGAACAACTGCCTTTGTTTGCATAATGATGCAGAATAAAATTAGAAAAATATTCATAGTCTGCCAATAAGTTTAATGCTAAAACCAGATCTTTTTTCAAAATACCTAGGATGGCGACTGGTTGGCACCGTTAAGACTGTCATTTGACACAAGTGAGTGAATTCCAACCATGAATTTGTGAATGTAATTTGGCAATGGAGATGTCTGAACTAGATTGTGACATTGTGATCTATTTAAGAATTTTTAAGTATGTGGCTTTCCAAGGTTTCTAAAAATGACTATATTCTATTTTGGGGTGTAAGGAATGCCAAAATAGCAAAGAACACATGCATGGCCAAGGAATTTTTGTGATAAAGCTGGATGCTCATCAGGTCTCGAGTCCATACCGGACGCAATGCTTTGAATCTTTAACTGTGGTGTGTAATGCTCGGACAGTGGATTATAATGTAAGACATTCTACTTATTATTATACAGGCAGAAAGAGTGCGGTGATCTTAAAGTGCTTCGTTCATCTTTTACAGACACCACTGAAGAAGTCGGTGAAACAGCCAAGACTGTCTCTGGAATCTGTGCTTGACAGCTTTTATCTGAATTTTGAGGTTTGTTAATGTCATGTCAAAACGGCATCGTGGCATCGCGACGGTTGGCTACAAGAATAGAGTGTAATTGTCCAAAGTCTCCTGTAATGGGTGGCATTCAACAGGTGTGTGCCCACGAGGCCAGTCCATTGTTTAAAAAGCTTTAATTTTTTCTGTCAACTATCTGGTTTGTTGTCTTTTAACTCATTCCCGCCGGAATTTTTCCGATACCTATTGCGTTAATCGGGTCACCCGCGACCCGATCCGGCGGGAAAGAGTTAAAGGCATTTGGGTTTTACCATGTTTATTAAGGTAATTTCTTGATGTTGCTTGGCATTCTTCATGGCTGATTGCTTTGTCTTGATAGATGCTTATTGTATTTATATGCATCTGTGCTTACATTTTTAATAGACTTTTCTGTTAATTTTCTTCCAGGTGAAAATATACACTGTGTCCGGAAAAAAGGGACCCATTTTGTAAATATGAAAATAAATAGTAAATATTCACCAATTTTTACAATTCAAAAAACACCATTTTAATTCTGACATATTTGTCTATCGATGGTGAGAATATAAAAGTTCCTGTCACAATAATGACATCACAATGACATCATTTGCATAAAAATTTAAATTTAAGAGACAATACACAAAATTTTCTAAAACTTCAATATTATTTTAAGGTGTCAGTTATCATCAATAAATGTTAGTTCAATTTTTTTATATCTGAGTTATGTTATATTACAATATGTGCTCAAAGTGTCCTTCGGCCTCAACGCAAGGTCAAAACACTCGCGCAAATAGCCAGTAGCAGCATTGATAACCTGCTGATCAAAATCCTCCCATGCAGACAATTCGCTAATGGAGTTCTTCAATGTCTCTTATCCTTGTCTTGTAACCTTCATCAGTCTCCAAATCTTATTATCAGCGGGATTTAAGCAGGCGGCCATTTAGCGGCCAAAGATTAAGAGGAATGAAATCCCAAGTCTCCTTAGTCAACAGTTTAACAGACAAACTCAATTAGCTGAAGCGCCATTCTGGTTGAAATGTGTAGGCTATTGTTCCGAATATTACTGGATATCAGGCACCACTTTTTTCATAGAGCATGCAATCCCTTTAATAAGCTGCATTTATTGTCACTCCTGGTTCTATTAAATAGATTTCCGTTTTAACAAGAACCAATATACCAACCGAAACCATGCATGACTGACATGCTAAATGAATATTGATGCAAATGATGTTATTATGACATTATTATTGCGACAGCAACTTTTATATTCTCACCAGTGTTAGCCAAATATGTAAGGATGAAAATGGTGTTTGAATTGTAAAATCGATGAATATTTACTATTTATTTTCATATTTACAAAATGGGTCTTTTTTTCCCGGACACAGTGTATATAAGTGTGCGGTATTTACTGCGTAAAGGTCTATTTAAAGCTCTAGGTTAAGTTAAACTTCACCATTTGCATTAGAAAAGCTTAGATTATAGATACCATTTTCAGATAACTAAGTTGCACCTTTTTTAGCTGTGAGAACTTTTGTGAGGCTCTTAGACATGCTATATGGTGCTCAGATACACACATACATGATTACATGCCCCTGTCATTGTCTCCAACTTGTACTGGTACCCGCCTAGATGTAAGTCTATCGCCGCTGAGGTAAAACCTTTTGAGAAGTGTGGGACATGATAAAATGTTGTGGGCCCAGTAGATGAGATTAATATTCACAGCCTGTATGTCCATAGATTGAAGCCTTAACTAACTACAACTGATTTTTTACAGGAAGGTCCTGTAGACAATGCGGTGGCCGTTCAAGAGAGAAAAGAAGTGACACAACCCATGCTGTTGCCGATAAACTATGAATACTACGTGAAAGCAGACAATACGACAATTTGTTTGATTCTTATATCGACCTGGCTGATCCAAAGGATTTTGACACTGGTTTACATTGGACTTGAACTGGTGATTTATGTACTAAAAAATGGTGCTACAGAAGTCTTAGTTGCAGAATTGAGTCTGGATACTATGACTTATTTTGTGTTGTGTAATAGAAATAAATTTTATTCCATCTTTATATATTTGTAAAAAATGAGTTGCTGTGCAGGAGCTGCAGTGCTGTTGTATTGTACATTCGTAGGAAATAACTTCAGTACCTTATCATGTATTAAATGTTGATTGCGCTTACATGTGTAACAACTGCACATTATGCTGTGGAATTATACATCCCAACTTATTTGCTTGCTGCACATTTTTAATTTAAAAAACACTGCAATAAAAGGTGGGGTGCACGGTAGTCTAATGGTTAGCATGCTGGACTGTCGAGCGACAGGTTGGGGGTTTCAAATCTCTCCCTGGGGCAGAAATTTGTGCAGAGATTTCTGCTCCACGTATACCCTGTAGCCAAATCAGATATGATGAGTGAGAAGATTAGACAGTGAGGGAGAGGACCAATATTCGTCATCCGCCCTCATATGCTGAGGCTAAAGAAAATGAAGTTGTTGACACTTCATAACATGGCTACCTTAGGGCTAGATAAAGGGACTGCTCTTCTTCAAAACTACACAACCAATTCAAAAAAGCTACACAATTTTTTGTAGTTAAGCTACACACTAGGTGTGCAATTATAATAGCTCCACATAAATTTGTAGAGAAGTTGCACACTAATGTTGTTGAGTGAGAGCTATACTATACACTGATGTGTATGAAAGTATGTAGGTTTACGGCTCACTTTCAGTGAGAGTATAGTTATCAACTTATTACTCTACTACAATGCACTGATCTTGAGATTTTCACATTGTGTTTAGGCCTACATGTATTTATGCCGAAACACATTTCTTCAAAGTAGTTATGTATATTCGTTTAATTCAATAAACAACAGACAGAATGCTGTAAGTTTACATTATCAAAATTGACAGTATGGCTGCTTAAAACTTATAGTCAATATGGTACATGTTTCTGAATAACATTCTTGGGATAAAGTTTAACGAGTCTATATTGAGGAGGATGAAATTGTGATCTCTGTCTCTAAAGTTATATAATGGATCACGCTGTGGTGGGAAGAGGTTATGGAGGACTTGGAAGTTCGTTTCCTTGAACACAGTGGTGGCGCCAGACACATTTTGTAGCCAGGGCAGTCATACAAGTAACCAGAGCAGAGGGTGAGTTGTGTGCTCGGTAGTACGGGCTTATGTAGGCCTGTAATTTGGCGCTACCGTACCCGCCATCAGTGTGATGCCACAGCTGGGTTTTTCCCTCTAGATCTGGTTTTTGGCATTTGTCTGGGTTTTTGTTTTAATATTTGCTTTGTCAGAATTTTTCATTGCCTGAACTTTTGCGCTGCCAAAATTGTGCCCTGCCAGAATTTTGCCCTGCCAGAATTTTGCCCTACCATGTCAGAGAGCGGACGGACGGGTGTGAACAGTAAGAAACAATATGCCCGAACAAATTCTGGCAATGCAAAATTTCTGGCAGGGCAATGACCAGGGAAAAGGCCTTTTTTTATCAAGGTAGCCTATTTGCCATGCCATGGCGTAGCGCCGCCAATGCTTGAACAGCTTTGAAAAGCACTTTGTCAGCCTCTTGCGCTAAAATTGTTGGATACGGTACAATGATCCACCGTCTTCTGTCATCTGAATCTAGGCTTTCCTTTAGGCCAGTAGTTCTTAACCTTTTCAAGGGAGCCGAACCCCAAGAGAAATCCATGACCATTCACCGAACCCCTCAAATTTGAACAATAATTTTTCTTTTTTGCTCAACATGCTCTGTGGTATAAGTATTATAAAAAATGGTAATAGTTGCTTTTAGCGTACGTCATACAATGCTATTTCTGCAGAAAAACAACGAAAAATTACATAGACCTATCTTATCGGTAATACCTTATAATTATTACTTCACAGACAGATGCCTGCCGGTGTTAATTATTGGCAGGTGCACTGGTACAGTAAGACAAAACTAAAGTTTACAGGATGAACAGTTTAAATTTAATAAGGTTTCCCAAAACAACTTTAAATAAAAGTTGAAAAAATTGCAGATAAGTTTTCACTGAATGCGTATAAATTTCAGAGGACCTCTGCCGAACCCCTGGCACTGGCTCACCGAACCCCAGGGGTTCGGTCGAACACCGGTTAAGAACCACTGCTTTAGGCCTATAGCAGTGGTTCTTAACCTTTTCAAGGGAGCCGAACCCCAAGAGAAATCCATGACCATTCACCGAACCCCTCAAATTTGAACAATAATTTTTCTTTTTTGCTCAACATGCTCTGTGATATAAGTATTATAAAATATGGTAATAGTTGCTTTTAGCGTACGTCATACAATGCTATTTCTGCAGAAAAACAACGAAAAATTACATAGACCTATCTTATCGGTAATACCTTATAATTATTACTTCACAGACAGATGCCTGCCGGTGTTAATTATTGGCAGGTGCACTGGTACAGTAAGACAAAACTAAAGTTTACAGGATGAACAGTTTAAATTTAATAAGGGTTCCCAAAACAACTTTAAATAAAAGTTGAAAAAATTGCAGATAAGTTTTCACTGAATGTGTATAAATTTCAGAGGACCTCTGCCGAACCCCTGGCACTGGCTCACCGAACCCCAGGGGTTCGGTCGAACACCGGTTAAGAACCACTGGCCTATAGCCTACAATTTGTAGGCCTAGAGCCCTAGATGATTATAGGTTACATTGTAAGCCAAATGCGTGTTGCAATAAGGGACACCTTCCTTTAAATTTGTTTATTGGTATTGTTATTGAACTAATTTATGGATAAGCATGAACTAGATAAAATAATATTGCTTATTTCAATTACACAGACTAGGCTACGTTTATTACCCTCGCGTGTGTGTGCGCTGCTGCAGCTATTGCTGTCATTCAGGATATCCCAGATTTCACGGTGCCTTAATTAAAAAGCGATAGTGTGACTACATATCAACTAAAATAATATCTATGTCCCCCCCTATACCTATTCTTAGATCTATGTCGTCTGCGACTTTGCCGCCCGAATGCTTTCTTCTTCAGCGTCGGAATCAACGCGTTGACGTTCTTACGAATTTCGTTAAAATTAAAAATTATCGAGCGATTTTCCAGAAGAAAAAGTAGAATGGTAAAACCGAAGAGTGTAAAAGGTGAACCTTTTAATTAGCGTTAAATTTCGTGATATGATTCTCCCGTTTTGATACTGCTAAACTGAAATTTCTTTCTACATTGATCTGAACACGCGCAATCATCATCATCATCATCATCATCATCATTATATTGGGTTAACAACCCGTAGGTGTCCAATGCACACTTTATCTTTTTAGTCCAAAGTCCGCGGTCCTGCGCAGATCTGCTTAAGCTGTAAATGTCTTGATTATCACGCGCAATAGGTTCAAATAATTTCTGAGCATTTTGTTGAAATGCTATTTGAAGTCGCTCAGATGCGTATTGACGTATAATATCATCTGCACATAATCTATAATTACTCTAGTATAGTTGAGCATGGTACGTCAGATTACTCGATCGGCCCAAAACCATTTTTTCCCTTAATTTGCAGCAGTCGGGAAGAAGAGTGGTTCGGTCGCAAAGGTAGCGAAGACGACTGGCTCAAAACCGAAGAAGAGTGGTTTGGTCACGAAGGGAGCGAAGACGACTGGCTCAAAACCGAAGAAGAGTGGTTCGGTCACGAAGGGAGCGAAGACGACTGGCTCAATACCGAAGAAGAGTGGTTCGGTCACGAAGGGAGCGAAGACGATTGGCTCAATACCGAAGAAGAGTGGTTCGGTCACGAAGGGAGCGAAGACGATTGGCTCAATCCCGAAGAAGAGTGGTTCGGTCCCGAAGGGAGCCAAGATCACCCTGGCGTATGTCGCTGCCGCTGTCGCTCTAGCCAAAAAGAAACGAGCAGTCGACAAGTTCAAGAAGAAAACCAGATTCACTTCGCCAGGTGACTATTTAATTGGATTATTATTAATTAGCTAATTATTTGCTTGTAACTGATAGGCATTTCTGATTGTTGTTTTCTTCAGTTTTATGATTTCTCTGAAAAGGTCTGCTTTTAGTGGTGGAATTTTTTTCATAGTATATAAATATCTAATTAGTTGAACTCTAATTCTATCCAGCAGCTACTCAAGTAAAGTTGTTTGTAGAGAACCAGGGTGAGAATTGCCGGGGGGGTTGGGGGGTTCAACCCCCCCAGTCTTTCTTAGAGCCCCATGTTAAAGTGTGTTTTTCATACCCCAATTTCAAGTTTATCATAGGCCAACCCCCCCAGTTATTTTTCCACAATTCTCATACTGTAGAGAACTGTAGTCATGCAGATTTGAAAAATATTTGTACAGGGTTAAATATTGTACAGTTATCCTAAATATTATTTTTTTTGTTTATTTCTATAGAAATGATGGCTGGTAAGAAATACTTCATCGAGGATTACCTGGAAAAAAGTGGGAGCACCAAATCCCAGGCAGCGCTCACTGCAATAGCCGAGGATAGATGGGAAAAGATGGACATCTTGGAGAAAATCACTTGGATGGCAAAGGCAAGATTCAACAAACCGAAGGCAAGAGTGTTAGTCTACATCCCCAACAACAAGGTCATACCGGTTCAGAAGAAGATAAACCTGAAAGTTGGACAGAGAGGGTAGGTCATCAATGTTTTCTTATACTTTATTCTGCTTTATGTCAATCGTTAGTGCAATTCTGAAGAGGTGTTAATCAATGCTAAAAGTGTAAAAAAAACAGAAGTGCCTGGACTACCTTTCCAAAAGAAGTGCCAGGACGCCCCTTACATTTTCAGGCGTGCTGGCCAAATAAGTGGCAGGATGGCATATGGATTTGAAAATAAGTGCAGGACGCCGTCCATGACTGTCCTGCCACACTTTAAACCCTGGTGTTAATATTTTATCTAGTACCATCTAAAATACTGCGCCACTGTTAGAATGCAAATGATTTGAGTGTGGTGATGTACAAAGAAAAAATCGTTATTTTTTTCGGCAACAGTTCAGTTAACTTTGGATAAACTGAGTTTTGGAACGGATCTGATTAGTTCTTGAAATCTGGTCTGTTCAAACGAGAAAGCTGCCATGTTTTATATATATATGGACGTGCTTGGTGGCTAAGTGCGTTAGAAACTTGGATTTTGTTTAGCGTTAACTTACCAGTAATTATTTGAGATATAGGAGAATTTCCTAACTGCAAGACTCACTATTGCTTAGTTTCATTGAATGTTTTGTTGTTGTTAGATAGTAGTGTTTAATAAATGCATATTTTTATGTGTATGTATGACAACTTGTTATAACACCCCTTCAAAATTACTACGCAGAGATGCTTCCGACTACTGCACGGACACTGAATCGGAGTTTCAAGCCGAAGTGCACGAGCAGTTGCGAGTGAAGGGCTTGCTCAGGGTCCCTAGGTGGCGACTTGGATGTATTCGAACTTGCAACCGTAAGGCTCTAAGTCAATCAATCAATCAATGAAAATTTCTATAGTACCCCTTCAAAGTACATACTCAGAGGCGCTGAACATATCCACGCTACACCATCACACCCCATATAGTGCAGTGCTAAATGCGACTTTTCCCTATTAAAGCCTTTCTCTGACTTTTTCTGTTCTCTTCAGGTAATTGAAAAGGATTACAAAGCAGGAGAACAGTTCTCGTCTTCTCTCCGGTCACTAAAGCGGAAGATTGTTTTTTGAAGTTGCATGACAATATATTAACTGTTACTTCAACTTTTTGGCAACTTGCTTCAGGAACGATTGCAGATACAATCTGATACGATATGCTTGAGTTTAGATTAAAATCTATTATTGGTATTCGTTTGTTTAGAACTGTTGCCTTGTAACACATTCAATGGTTACCCTCAGTATGAAAATTGTAGAAATTTAACTGGGCATTCAGATGTTGATTTATGTGGAGTACTCGAGCTACAGACACAAATCACTAGGCATGCTGGTACATGAATCTCTTCTACCCTGGTGGAGATTTGAACCCTTGGCACTATTGTAGTATGGGGGACTTGCATATACAGTATTTTTGAACAGTATCTAATGACAACATTAACCGACCCGACCTAACCGACCCGCTTAACCGGACCCTATCTGACACTGTGGTCCCCAATAATACAGGTATGCCAAACATTCAAGCCCCAAGTTGGCAGTTCAGCTTTGGACTTAATCAGCAACAGATGGTCTCCCCAATTAGACTATGACAATTAGCGATAATTATAGTTAATGAGTTTAACACATATCCATAACTGAAGAACAATTCCTGATAAATGGGAATTAAAGCAGACAAACTGAGGAAAAACGATCAATCGTCGATCATCTATGGAAATGGGAATCACACTTGAAGGAAATGTTCGTTAATGTCAATTGTTACGATGATATTCATTATTCTAATTTCATTACACAAAAAAGACATACCGGTACATGCTTTTCAACTACTATTGACAGTCTGTGGCCAGATGTTTCAAGTGTATCCATGTTTGTCTATCCATCATCTGTCTCTCTGTCTATACACGTATGTCCGTCTGTCTAAAATTTATTACGCAAGCACCTTTCAAAAGGTGCAAAACAAAATCAGCTCACAAAACTAGGAAGATAAACACACATTTGTTGGAAAACTACCACTTGTAAAGAAGAGTGCAAAAAAGCGTTGAATCACGAAACAAGACGTAGAAAACTCCGAGACTTCAAAAACTGATTCCCTGGCAATCCATTTGACAACTAAACCACTATGCCAGCACTGTTTTAAGCTGGTAGCAGTCCAAACTCCAATGATAATTTCAATGTGAATTTAAAAAAATAAACATTCAAGTCAACCACTGATGTTATCCTTTACTTCATTTTGCATGAAGTGCAAAAATTCAGTGAGTTCACGCTGGCCAATTGAAACCACAAACAGGCCTGCATGTTGAACACCACTGCACTGCAATACACCAGCGTTTCCCAAAGTGGGTTATCCGTGGGATAAGCACAAGGGTTCCGCAAAAGTTGTAAATAAAAGAAATTCTATTGTGATAAATTTTACTGGAATACAACATTTTAAATAGCTTTTGAAAATGCACTGGAAATTTGAAACAACTGTCCGGTACATGTATATTTGAATGCTTCTCAGGTATGCTTCAATGGTCTTAGTTGAGATTGGGGTTCTACAAGAAAATATTGTGCAAAGGGTTCCATGGCCCAAAAAATTTAGGAAATGCTGCACTAGGCCGTTTTCACCCCTCATATTCTAAGTTCTAACTAAACATAGATTGACATCAAACACTACTGTGATCTCACTAACTTGAACCTGAGCATTAGACACTGTCACGTTGCATTATGCACAAGAAATGAACAACTACTATTTTACCATGGTACTGGTGCACATAAGCTCAAACTTTGAAACAATCAAGAATAGAAGGTGGAGAAAGCTTCACAGGAATCAAGCAAGGTCCACATAACAAAACTTCACATAGAAATCGTATAACTTCACACAACAGAAGCTTCACACACGAGTTAAGCAAATTTCACAAATACCAACACTACCGTGGTTTGCGGCAGGTCATTTGACACACTGCGTATTTATTCTTGACCTGCCAATAAGTGTTTAGGAACAAAACTTAACATAGAAATTATATTATAATAATATAATTATAGAAATTACATTTGTAATATATTTTTCACACATGCTAAACAGTGAACACCTCCCACGATCCTGATGTGACCTGCTGTAATTGGCACCCCGTTATAAGTGCGTCGAAAAAAGCACGCAGACAAAAATACGCCCGTCAACTGCGTCCCGATGAAAGCATGCAGAATCGACTCAAAAGGTTGTACTATCTTTTTGTCTGACAAACTTTAAAGCAATAACTACCTACTTCTCATCTACATGTACTATGATTCAAGCACCAATTTTTGACTAAAGTTTGAAAGCTTCACATAGATCTTTTTAACACAGATCTGACATCACTACCAAACTAATCTCCAAAAATCGTTGCAAAAAAGGATAGAACGATCAAAAATGTCTCCCCTTCTCCGTTGATTAAGCTGATCAACCTGTTTCTAGTATCCTTTGACCTGTGACTTCTAGATGACCTTCAACTGAACTGGAAGACTTCCTGCATTAAAATCAAATGATCTAAAATTGGAAACAGATAATAATTGCAAGAAACAAAACAGATGGTGTAATTATTTTTACTATAAATCATTTATGATACAATTATTATTATCATAATCACAATTATTATAATTACTATTATAATTCGATTTAGTAGTAGTACTTTACTACTTTTTTTATTATTATTTCTTATTTATTATTTTGAGTTCAACGAACTGAAATGCTCACAAGGTGACTTCATTACTATTTTCATCATTATCGTAATTTAAAATTAAAAAAATTAGCACTCGTAGTATTTTTATTGCTTTTTACTTATTATTATTGTCATAATTATGATCGTTATCAATATCTTTATTATTGTTATTATCATTATTTTTTATTAAAACAGAAGAGAATGAGTTGGAAGAGTTGTGGCAGTAGTGATGATGATAATAACAATGATGCTCGCACCACCACTAACCTGGAAAAAGTGTATATTCACCTACAGAAGACCTTCAAAAACTCTGCAACAAAAAGAAACAATCTTCATCAAGTTAGAAATATTTTTATTGCAGTTACAATTATTACATTTAGTTTTAATAATTACAACTACAATTATTAATTAAAATGTGTAGAATTTACTGTTACAATATTACATTTAGTTATAATAATTATAGTTACAATTATTACACTTAGTTATAATAATTATAGTTACAATTATTAATTAAAATGTTCAGACTTTACAGCTACAATAATTATTACCATTACAATCATTATGCTTACAATTCTAACTGTCACAATTACAATGTATTATAGTCACAATTATTACAGTTCAGTCACAATAATTACAGTTACAAACATTTTCAATAAATCTATATGTTATAAATGTCAAATGAAATCAATAATTAAATAAATAAATAATTAAGTAAGTAAGTGGATCAGGTATGCAATTAATCTACCAACTCAATCAACAATAAAGAACTCAAATAATCAATGAAATAAATTAATAAATTAAATAAATTAATCAATTAAGTAAATTAATCAATTAAATAAATCAATCAATGAAACTCAATCAAAATATCAATATCCTGGACTAATAAACATTCAATAAACAATTTAATCTCCTTATTCGACATAAAGATAACAACCTCTCCCTCCGTGTCTTCCCCACATCTATGAAGCAATCAACTTGCCTGTCAACAGGGGCGGATCCAGGGGGGCCAATCCGGCCATGGCCCCACCCATTTAAAAATTGTATGGAACGTGCCCCCCATCTGGTTTCAAGTAAAATGGTATATTTTCAGACATTTCGACCGGATGACTAAAAAAAGGTCATCAGATTTTTTCTGGCAAAGATCACAGAAAATTTTGCCCCCTCCTTCTAACGCTTCTGTATCCGCCACTGCCTGGCACCCTCACAGGCAAAAGGCAATCATCTTACCTGGCACCTGGACATGGCAGGCAATAGTTGATCCCAAGCTCCTAACTGTGTTGTCCTGCTGACCATGCGAGCCTCTCTCTGGTCCTTCATGTTCAGACAATGGTTAATGTCATCATCACAGTCCAGTTCCATTGTCTCCAAGTCTGCCATGTGCCAATCACACTCGGCTACGGCCAAGAGACATCTCCAAGAGCATCAAATCCATCTCGTCATTCGTTCGCACAACCTCTGACCAAAGATTCGCTTCAACACCTATACAGAAATTAAGAAGAAGAAATAGATCCATTACAAGTCTAATCAATTAATTGCTAAATCACTGAATTTCATAATCTCTAAATCACCTAATCTCACAATAACTTCTTTAACAAACAGGTTAAGCTCATAATCACACAATCAGTAAATCACCTAATCTTATCAGTTGATTTCATAATCACTAAATATAGCAATCACATAATCATTTAATCACCAAAGCACCTAATCCTGTAATCTCATAATCACTAAATCAGAATCACCAAATCAGCTGATTACATTAATAAATCTAGGATTCATTTAATCATAAACCATACATCACTTAATCTCGTAAAATTTTACTAAATTACAAAATCACTAAATCTCATAATCACTTTGAGGTGCATGAAAATCATTCTGCTCAATTGTAGGCTTAAGAAAAGGAAATAAACTCTGACTATCCATGCACATACACATTTCGCGCACTACAAAATCTATTTAACAAGAGTAATAGCCATAAATTCCAATAGGCAAATTTATTATTATTCATTATTACCATAATTAGTCAATTATTTAATTGCCACTTTGTAATGACAAAGCATCAATTGATGGGGCTGATTGTGAGCCAAAGACTTGGTGAAAGCATCTCTTCTTACTAACCATCTGTCTGTGTTACAAGGGTCAATCATAAAAGGGTAAAATCGTACACCAATTACTTTACATTTTAACAGAAACTCTCCAGCTAGTAAATCAGCATACATATTGTAATTGTAATTGAACATAAATTATAAAGTGCCGCTCAGATTCAGTAGCACTCGCAACCCAAGTCAGCGCTCCTTCTAACAAATAGCATAGTCTTCAGGCGTTTACGGAACAGGTTTCTGAGTGGATTTCTTGAAGGGGCGCTATATAAATTCTTGAAATGAATGAATGAATGAAGAGAGAGACCAAGGAGCTCAAGACGTAGCTTGTGGGGAAGGCGGTTCCAACAAGAAGGGCTAACATAAGCAAAGCTTCTAGATTGGGCAGTAGCTCCTCGCATGCGGGCAACAACGAGAAGGCCTATATCACCTTTGTTTAATTAATAAAATAAAATGCTTTAGTGATTAAGTGACTAGAGATTTATTGACTTCCTGATAAAGTGATTAGGAGATTAAGTGCTCTGGTGATTAAGCACCAGTGATGAAGTTATACGTCTTCATCTACCGATGATTTTTTCTGGAGACTTCATCTGTAGACATTTAATTTTTGCTCCACACATTCGTTGTTTTGAGATCTGGTTCTCAAAGAAATCGAAGTCCATTTTGTTGTAGAAATAGCAAGGAGCGAAGATGAAGGTCCTTCCAATATCGATGTACATCGTAGCCCAGTGGGTCTGGTTCCTGCAGGTTGTCAAAGTAGAATCATCTGAACGAACAAACATGAACATAAACAAGTGAAAATAAACAAGTGAAAATAAAAGGTCAAAATGAATAAGTGAAAATAAAAACTCTTCAGCTAACAAGAATTACTGGTAGTTTTAATATTCAAAAGCAGCTCTGTTGAATATTAATATACCTTGTGCCCTAATTTGCATATTTATAAGCTGCTCTGTCATATATTAACCTCCTTTTAACCTCCTTGGCCTTCACCTCTGATCGTGGAAGAGGGCATCCTGTAGATTTACAGAATGCGTCATCCCACTTTCCAAATCCCACTCCGTGATGGGCCAAGATGGCTGCCACTTCGCGGATGAAGTGCCTATTGAGGTCATTGGGGCTCTTGACTGTCGGGTGGTTGCGGACTGCGGAGGAATTCCTTGCAGGCAACAAGCAAGAATTGAAAAAGATTTTTAAAATGCAAGAAACTCAGCGTAGGCACCATTTGGAACCTCATCACCTCCAAATTGGAACCGCTTCAGAGCCTTGATGGCTTAATAAAAAAGAAACGAATCATGGCGCCATAATATAAACGAGTCAATTATACAGCAACATAACATGATGAAGCAAATAATACATCCAACCCTTGACATTCCTCACCTTGTGCATTTTGACGACCTTGCCGACAACATGATTGACGAATCTGTAATAAGTCGACTGTAAACTTGAGTTCATTGACCCCATCGAAGAAGAACTGAGCGGAAAGAACAAATCATTTGTTGAGCGGATCGGAAAAGACTCGTGTCCTTCCACAACCAGTCGAGCATGACATAGTCCAATGTTCCAGACGGCCGCATCGGAATGACCCGGCATATCAAACCCTGGAATGACCTCTGCGTGGCATGGAATTTGGTGGCGAAAAGTCTCCTGGTAGGTCGATCGGGAGTAGAAGCCAGAACCAGATGAATTGGTGAATGAACCGCTTCTCAACATCGAAATCAGTTGGCGTTGTTCGAAAATGTTATGACCTCGACGACCTGCATACTGTGGAAAGATTATCAGACAATGCAATGAAGAATAGATATTTACTTGGAAACCATTTTCATTATTATTGCTGTTGTTGTTATTATTACTATTCTTAAATTATAATTAAATATTATCATGAATTCATTAATCACTATGGATAATATCAAGTCATGTCAGAATTTAAATCAATGCTAATAATAATTATTAATAATAATAGCCCTGATGATGATGATTATTATGATGTTGATGATTAGTATGATTATGAGCATAATTATGATGGGTATGATTATTAGCATAATCATGCTGATGATGATGATGATGATGATGATGATGATGATGATGATAACAACAAAAGAATAATCTGCTGTAACTATGAACATGAAAAAAATGGAGGATAATCTTCCACCGTCTTCCACCACCTGCATCAGTTCCTCCAGTCCTGCAATCTCTTCATCGTTCATCAGATGGAGATGCAGTTGATTCATCTTGTACGTTGCAATCGCATCAACCAACCTCAAAATCTCTTCCTTTGATCAGAAATTCCTCGTAACGTCAATCAACTCAACTTCTGTCAGGTAGAATTCCACTTGCAACATTTTCTTCGCTAGGCTCAACAGAGGAGATGGCTCTATAGGAGACTCCGTTGGAAAAGTTTCCGACGATCGAGATGCATTCCTCGTCTGGGTCGATCGTTAGTTTGTATGATTCTGACTGGGATTTGATCTTGATGTTTCCAAGAGGGAGATCAATGACAAGGTTCAGTTTGATTGTCTGTGAGGAGCAGATGTTGGCTTGATCTTTGGATACCACTTCTTCCGAGGCTTCAATCTTGAATCGATCTGAGGAAATGAAAAAAGAATCATTATAGAAATGGCTTATACATCATAGATAACACACAGACAGACAAAGAATTCTTGTAACATGAAAGTGGGATTAATTAAAATGGAAGTGAAATTGATGAAAATAGTTCATAGCTTAAAGAGTAGTTTTGGGGTTTAAAAAAGAGGGTTTTAATGGAAATTGGATCCAAAAAGGTACTTTTTGCTTAAATAGAAGCTGGAATGATGAAATAATTCTTTCCAAAATGGAAGTTGGATCTACGAAGAACAGTTCTTGCTGAAAAAGATGCTGGAACAATTAATTGAACGCGCGTCTAAATGGAAGCTGGATTTATTCAATTTATTCTGTGTGGCGAATCGTCCGTGGACAAATCATCCGTAGACGAAACGTCCGCATACGACAGACATAAAGATAAAACAGATTACAAAATCTACAGATAGACATTCGTACAGACTATGCACAAACAGACAGATATTTTCACTTCACTTGAGATGAGACTAAATAAACACAAAAGTAGATTAGATACCAGATGATTTTTAAATTATAATTAGATTTAATTCATCAGTGTAGAAATAAGATTATAGTAAATTAGTGCCAAAAATATGTAACATTAATCAACAGTAATTGAATAACCGTATGCATGCATGTATGTGTTGCAAACATACCACAAGTGGGCTTATGTATGTATTAATCATAGTTGTTAAAAAGGTTTTGAATTTTTTAACATCATTTTCTTCGTATCGTTTTATTCCGTTTTTTTAGATTTTGTACTCATCTTTACTCATTATTGTCTGTTATTATTTTCCTTAATTTTTTTTACTAATATTCTTTACGTTTTCAAAGTACTCTATAGGATTGAACTAACTAACTTAAACGTCATCATTTGAGAAATACATCATCATCATCATCATCATCATCATCATCAACCAAGGGACCAGTGCCCGTAGGTGCCTGATGCCATTCTCGTTATTCCACACCAGGTTTGTCTCTCCAAGGCAGCGTGTGTCAGGTCCTGCAGTGGTGCTCCCCACCATTCTATTATGTTGAGAAATACATGTAGTAGGTTAATACAAGAAATGAACTTTATAAGAGTCCTTTTGATATAAACTTCAGCCTAGATATAAGTGACAACTTTAAGTACAATAGGCTATACAATTTTGCACACATCTATAGTCTTTATGCCTGATTAGATTTTAATCGTGCTATGTAGATCAGCATGCACATCACTTATGGGGAATCATGTCTAGAACTGCAATTTAAATTAGAAAAAAAATTCAACACCTTTAATTTCTCTTAATTTCTTATAAAACAAAAATTATAAGAAAAAAAATAATTGATGTAGATCAATGCCACTTATAATTCATTAATAAATAATTATAATTCATTAATAAATAATTATAATTCATTAATAAATAATTATAATTCACTAATAAAGTTGTATTTACTGATTAAGATAAAATTGCGTAAAGAATCTTTCAAGTTTGAAGTGCAGTTTAAGATGTAAAAAATTCAAATTACTTTCTGCTTCCGTTTTTGATCATTCTTTCCAGTTTTTTCTCCCCAATAAACAACGTTTTCTTATATTCCATTTCCATAGTTTTTTACATCTATGATACTAAAGCATGAAAGTATATATTCAGCAAACCCACTTTCACTTTTAATTGACAATATAAAATAATTTTAGTTGGGGTGACTGTGCAATGATGACTTTACTCTGGGTTCCTAAGAAAAACTAGGGAATTTAAGACCTCACCCATGGCATGAGTGTCAATAAACGTTCGGCGCCAAAATGGCTGAACCAAAATGTCCAGTGCCAAAACGTCCTGCTTCATAAATGCATGAATACATTAATGTACGCTGAATGCATGCATTCATGCATGCACAAATGTGCATGTATGTATGTATGTATGCATGGAGCCATTTATACAGCACCAATAGTGATCCCGAACAGGAATGTAGCTGGAGTAAGATCTTACTTCATACCCTTGAGATAGGTCAATTCATTTTCCAGTCCCTTCTCCAAAATAAACACTCCACCCGGAACTTTTCACATGCAGTTCCTTCGGCAGCTTGAAGTTTTCCTCCAGCAGCGTTAGAAAAACCTCTTGCGGCACTCCACGCAGATCCTTCCCAGCCACAGCGTTCATCAGAAAGATCTGACTCAGTGACGCGATCCACTTCTGCCCTGTCAAGGTGACTTTGATCTCATCATCCGGGTCGAATCCCAAAAACTCCTTCCGGGCTTCCCACCAATACGTGTTACCGTTGATGTGGATGATCACAAATCCACAGTCCGATGTCTCAGACTTCTCCAGGGAGTCGTCGTGGAAGAACGCGAAGTGGTCGGCGGAATCCTGCCGGATGTTAGCCGTGTGGAGGACACTGCAGCGGAAGAAGATGATCGGCCATAGTTGTGCAGTGTCAATTCCGCCATAAAGGTCTTCATTACTGGTAGCGGAGATTGGTTGAGATGTAGTCCAGTTGGTTCTGCGATGATGATGATGATGATGATGAAGTTGAAGACGCTCTTTGCAGGATGAAGCGACCACCATGGTTGCAGATTCATCGGATTCTGCAATGGACAAGTTTTAGGTAATCAAGAGATTAACTAAACTAAACAATCAGCAATCAAATCTATCATATATCATGGCCATATTTCTAAGGCATTGGTCCTATACTAAGGGTCAGGCCCAATTTCTAAGGCCATGATCACATTTCTGAGGGTCTGGTCTCAAGCCCTTGACCATTTCTAAAGCATTGATAAGTTGTAACATTTGGAGATGACATGGTAGGACACTGTCGAGGTGGCGAAGAACAGAGGATAATGAAGAAGCTGCATTGCCCAATGTGTAGACATGCATTGGAAGAACCAGAGCTTTTTTAAAAATGTTTTAGAACTGTACAACCCCTTCTTTCCTTTCTCATCCATAGTAAATTACTCTAAATCGAATGACAATGACCTATTTCACTATAATTAGTAAAATAGGTCATTGTCAATCGGTTAAAAAAATTTACCGTACACAAGTAGTCTACATCTTCACAAATCCATTTTAGAACCGCAAGGACTAAGGTGTAAGGGTCTGGCCCCATTTCTAATACCGGGCCCATTTCTAAGGGCCGGGCTATGGTCACATTACAAAAGGTCTGCCCCATAGTTGTTAAAAACGATTTTTTCCTTTTTTTTAAATGTCGGTTTTTTCGTTGTTTTTTTTCCTCTCGTTTAATTCCGTTTCTTATCACTTTTATCTAACTTTATTAATTTATTTAACCGTACAGATTGAAAAGATTTATTTACTGTCTTCTATTATTTTCCTTAAATTTATTTTTGTCTGATATTCCTTATATTTTCACCATACTCTCAAAGATTCACCTAACTAATGTCAATATTTAATGTTAACGTCCTCATTAGAGATATAAGCTATATTCATTAGTTCCCTATGAGAAATGAAATTTATGAGATTTATTTTAATAATAAATTACTTAGGTCTATATAGGTTACAATTTTAAGTACCATATAATTTAGTACACATCTATATTATATAATCTATACAGTCTTCAATTCTTAATCGTGTTATGTCAATCAGCATGAACTTAAAGTTGTGCTATTTGCTGAATAAGATAAAATTACAACTTACAAGATTTTTAAGTTTAAAATGCAGTTTAAGATGTAATAAAGTCAAATTATATTATTTTCCATTTCTGTTTTTTGTAATAAAGCAACTCTTTTCCAAATCTCGTCTCCATCGTTTTTTTTATGTCTATGCCCCATCTCATCCATTGCTGGCTTAAGGATCAATCCTTCCAGCATTTCCATGGGTGTAAAATAAAACTCATAAGCACTCGATGGGGCCTGATATGAGAATATATTGGAATGGTTTATACATTAGAATACATTGGGATGGTTCCTAAATGAATATATCGTAGTCCATGCTCTCATCGTAAAAGCAGAGAAAGAAAGCCTCCTTTCCATTATGGGCAAATGCAACGAGTAAAATTCACTTAAACAAATAAAATACTAATTAAATAGTGATTAAATATTAGGTCACAAAACACCATTTGAACAAATAAGCCACAGCTGAGAATTATAATGAAACCGTTAACAATACCAAAACTTTTCAATTGTGAATATCCTCCCATTAGCCTTGTGATTGATGCTCATGCATCAATCCGGTGCTTTTTATGAGTACTACTGTTTAGCTGTGGCTGGGAGCGCCTCTGAGTAGTTTCATCAGAAGGCAATACATAGATGCTCAGAATGAATCAATGAAGAATGAATAAAACTTACGTCTGAAGTGACTCCAGATCGAAGTGATCGTGATCCATAGTATCGACAGAAGCAGAGTGGCCTTCATGAGCTGCTTGATAAAAAGTCGAAAGCAGGATGTTCAAACGCATCTTGAAACTCAAAACGCCTGAGATCAACTACAAACAAAATGCCTCTGGAAGACTGATTTCACGTCTGACATCATTTAACAGTCTGTGGAAAATTTTCAAACTATTTAAAAACCAGTACTCTACAACATGCAGAATAAATGCTTCATATCTTTCCTTCATGACAACAGCAAATACAAGCTATACTGATATATTATAGGTCTGATAAAAATCAGAATTCGGAAGAATTCATTAATACAAAATAATCTTGATTCACGTTAAATGTTTACTAGAGCCACAGATCTGAGTAGACAACATGCATTAAAACTCTAATTAACCCAGATAATCCCCACGTCCTACATGTAGGACAGTTAGTTTTTTGTCTATGAAATAATATATAATGACATCTCTGTGTTATATTATACTCTTTTTTACAAGGAAGATGTATTTCCTGTACGTTGTAATGTTTGTTGTTGACTTTGCTTGCGTTGTCATATCAGAGAAATAAAATTTCAATTCGAAGAAAATCGGAATCTGAGAAATCGTCGATATGCCTAGAAAGAGGTGGGTGTACACTATTACATGTGAAAACTAAAAAGATTAGAACTATTTCTAAATTACCTACAGGTATGAAGGTATGCATGAAAATTATTAGTCCTTTGTTAGTCAATATTACCAGACTTTGGCATGGATCGTTAGTACACCGTCCTACATGTAGGACACTGGGACTATGTACAACATATTATTTGGAAATTGTTTGTCACTTCATCCAATTGTTTTAGGGTCAGGGCTAGTTCCATGGGTTGGTATTAGGGGTTGGTATTAGGGTCATAATGGTCATTTTGAACAGGTGGGTCTGCCTATTATGCCAAAATATAAATTTTTTTGTTCTTACTGTTGTTATATTTCTGGTAGCCTATATAGTATTGGCTTACAGACTAGTTGTACAGTGTATTAGACATTTTTTTCTTGTATATTTTACAGAACGGCAAACTTCATGAAGTGATGGCCATGCTGGAGGATGATCCAGATTCTGTGCCAGCTGCTGGACTAGACATTGTTATACTGCCACCCGATAACGCATGTGCAGAAGTAACTGATGAGGATTTGGGAGATGAGGAGACGGTAACCATAAACAACCTGCCTCCAAGTCAGTTGCGTGTCGTTGCTGAGACGCAACGTCCACCAGATGACGACAGCAGTACTGACAGCGATAATGATGCGCGTCACCTAGCTGCATCCAGTCTTCCTCCAGCAAAAAAGAAGATGAAGGTCCAATGGTTTATACATGGAGAAAAGGTGATTTAGCGCTTTCTCCGATTACATCAAGGACTTGGAACCCTACAGATGTCATTGAACTTAGGGAATCACCAGTTGACCTCTTTCTCACCTTCTTTGATGCTGAGGTCTTCGGCATGATCGTGACTCAAAGCCTGTACCGTATTTCAGTAAGAGGAAGGAAGTGGTACTTCCCTCTGATATGTCACTGTATCGATTTGGCTGAGCAAAATGCCTGGTAACTCCACAAGGCTGGGGGCAGTGGGGCGCTGTGGTCTAGTGGTGGCGTCGTCGCCTTGGAGCCGGAAGGTCCGAGGTTCGAATCCACCTCCCCGCGTAAGGACCTTGGGCAAGTCCTTCACTCACAATTGCTCAGCGCTTCGGCGTGAAACTCCGATGCAGTGTCCGCTCTGCATCGGGAGCGCCTCTGAGTAGAGTGAGCTTGAAGGGGCGCTATAACAAGTGCTCATACAAACAAGTGCGCATACAAAGGCTCGCAAAGGATCACTGGATCATCTCCAGTTCTGCCGTCGCGTAGTAACCGCTCTACTGGAGACCAATGCCAAATCATCAAAGGGTGCAGACTGAACATGTCGACTCCAGATATGATCGATTAGACCATCTCGTGGAGCCGCAGGAGAAACAAACAAGATGTCGACACTGTCATCAAAAGTGCACCACAGCAAGTGCAACATTGGATTGCACGTGAAGTGTTTCATTGACCATCACAAGAAATGAACCAAGTCTAGATTAACTCTAGGCAGAAGTCAAAATAGTCATAATAATGTCATTTTATCATTTGTGAGGAAAATAGATGTACATTATTGCTGTAAAAAAAATCTATGATAATATTCATATTTGGAAACTTCATGTGTTGTATGTTCCCAGCGTCCTACATGTAGGATGGTAGATTTCCAAGTAACCATGTACAGCAAACATGAAAATACATTTTCCCCTCTATTTTGTATTTATTTCTATCAGATTATTCACAGTAATGCCTAAAACTATGAAAAAATATACCGTGGGAACATCTGGGTTAAAGACCAAATGATCCAAGTTTTAAATTTAATTCAGAGCCTGAATCGGCCTAAGTTTAAAAAATCAAAGACATGTATTCACTGAATTTCCTATTCTCATTAGTAAAATACCTCATCTTGAGTTGTTCTATTTGATTTCTCATTTTCTCCGTATCTTCGTGATACTGACGGATAAGTCTCTCATTCTCATCAATCTCATCTCGCTCAAGCTGAAGACGTCAAACAATGTAATCCTGCATTCAAACAGACAGCACTGATATGAAATCAACAACAGAGAGAAGAAATGCTAACAAACAGCAACAAAGCAGTATATACAATAATAACAGTCAGCATTTTTTTTCATAATCTGTAACAAAGTAACAAACAGATTCTAAAGGTTAACAACAACAACATCTCATTCATAGCTTCTGCTAGGATTGGAGTATGGTACTTACAATTGAATCCTATATGAATTGTAACTGAATACAATCGCTGAAGATGTGATTACCAATTCATTCCATTCAGGGCATATACCGAGCTGCATTTATTCCTTTAGGTCACAGTGAAGCACAAACTGAAGAGAATCAAATCAATGCTTTACTCATAGGGGCCGTCCATAAAGTATGTCACGCTATTTTTGACCCCCCCCTCCCCCCTGTCACAAACTGTCACACTTTCTCGGACCCCCCCAAAGTATGTCACACTTTCTCGGACCCCCCCCCCTAAAGTACGTCGCACTTTCAAATTTTTTTGTAAATAACACCTTATTCAAATTTAATCTAAAACACACTTCACTATTAAACTATAAAGTTTCCACTTAAAAGTACTATCACATTATTAAAATGACTTTAATAGTAGAATAGTTAATTGCAAACAGTTGTCACAGTTATTCATTGAAGCAGTAACTCAATGTAGATTGAATTTGAAAACAATAATTGCAAAAATTAAACTAGACAATTATATAATACACATCATTAAAAAAATACATGTGTGACGTCACACATGGCCTGACCCCCCCTCCCCCTGTCACAAACTGTCACACTTTCTCGGACCCCCTCCCCCCCTGAAGCGTGACATACTTTATGGACGGCCCCATATAGGGTATCTATAAGTGGGGCATGGTGGTGTGGGCTATGTTCGTTGCCTTGGAGCTGGAGAGTTGTGGGTCAGAATCCACCTCAAGTCCAGCATAGGGACCCTGAGCAAGTCTTTCACTCACAATTGCTCATGCTCTTTGGCATGAAACTCCGATTCAGTGTCCGTGCTGTAGTCGGGAGCGCCTCTGAGTAGCAATCTTGAAGGGTCCTATAGCAAGTGCTCATAATAAGAGCTCACATCTTGATATACCCAAGGCTCGGATGAGATTGATATGTTCATGTAGCAGTGTGAGACAAGACCAAGAGTCTAAGATGAGTCTGGACCAATATCTAGAGACTCTGACACAAGACATTTGACCTCCAAGACATGCTTAGATGTGATTGAAACTGTACCTATTACCAGAACTAGCATTTTATGAGAGCCATGTTGACCTCTGCTTTACTATGTCTTGAAATGATTTTTAGTAACTTGTAGTATGCTTGATATCTATTTATTGTCATTGTACTGATAGTCGTAGTGACTTACACGTTATATCACAGTACATAAATTTACAGCCGAATAATACGAGTTTACCTTGCGTTGTCGTCGAGTTGTGAGCCGACGTCTGGACCACAAGCAACGGAGGAATAAGCTTAAAAGGAAAAAACACCTTAATACAATCAGTCCGCTTTCACCAGTGAATCGTTAAGATACTTAAGAATTGTGCAGCCTTTACTCACAGTATAAATAACATTTATACTAATATCGATATTAGTCTCAGCCTCTCAGGTAAAATTTTAACAACGAACTCGTGACCTTAACCAAAACATTATATTTATTGCAAGAGCCTGCTTTAGTCTGTGACGTCATAGAAATTTCACAATATCCATTTCGTTCGATGATTTCGTTCGATGAAAGATAAACAGAAAACATCTGATTTAAAGTGCTAGTAGTAGACCTATATACAGTGCTCTCTTACTAGACAATCCTTCTCGTTTGAGAGTAAGAACACGATGGAACTGCCGTGGCCCGAACTCCAGTTTATTGCGCCGGTTGAACTCCAGGGTTGCCCCAGCGTGAGAATTGTGAAAAAGTATCTGAGGGAGGGGGTTGGACCATTATAAACTTGGAATTGGGGTGTGAAAAACAGACTTTACTATGGGGCTGTATGAAAGACAGAGGGGTTGAACCCCCAACCCCCCGGCAATTCTCACCCTGGGTTGCCCAATGTGTCATGAAGATTAAGGTCGCTAGCTGTAACTCGACTGCGTATTATGCTCGCATAGGCTATATATAGGCTATATATATATATAATATATATATATATATATAGCTCGAAACATCCGAGGAGGAATGCTCGGAACGCCCTTTAGGCCTAATTGTCTGGAGAGTGGGGTCTGTTTGGACAGTAGGCCTATAATGTCAGTAGGCTATAGCTTACGTACGTGTGTCAGTCTTTGCCAGAGTTTTCTGGTGATTGATCGATCAGTAGGCCTACGTTGCTCTTCTTAGGTGCACACGATTTCTTCTAACAGTAGACTACGTGGCATCAGAGTCTGTCAGTATCTCGTATCATCGTATGATATGTCACCAACACGGCTTGATACAACACCTTTATCCCACATAGGCCTAGCTAGCCTACGTGTGCTTTTCGAACTGAAAATGGTTTCATTCTTGCAGAATCGCCGTCGTTCAAATGTGGCAGATCTTAATTGGCAGATCGATTGTAGTAGGCCTACTAGGCTAATGTGCCTGTTTGGTTTCATTCTCCGTTATTTGCTCAATATCATATTTAGGCCTACTATAATGTCTCTTCCTATTAGGCTAATTGGCGCCAGAAGCCATAACTGCATGGTCATAGACAGCAGCGTTCGGCTTCGTCTACCCATTATAGCTAGGCCTAGGCATAATGATTAATCTCTGCGCAGGACTCAACAGTCCTTAATTGAGTGGGCGCACGTGTTACGATCGAATGTCAAGCAAGGTAAAGTGCGGATCAGATCTCGCTGTCTCCGTTTTCATCAACATGCTTTTTGCTGCCTTAATTCACTGCTGACTTAACATTGTCGTTAGAGTGTGGACAGTTCGAGTCCTTGGCTTAGGGGCTTCTGCGATTCGTTCATGGCAGCTGCAGCCTATAGGTAGACTACGCTTGTCGTGGTTCAAATACGTCACCTTCTCTTCTTACACCATGCAATTATATAGGCTATGTCGAATGGTTTGAGGCTTCTTGTACAAAGAAAGTGGGTTTTGTAAGTAAGTACCGGTAGAACAATTTTGAACAATTTTTCACGATTCCAAATTGATTTAGGCCTAACTTGATCGATTAATCGAAGTTAAAATATTTTATTAATGTTTTAAGTTAGTAGCTTAAAGTTCCTTAAACTTGTAAGTTAGGCCTACTTCCAGCCCCAATAATAGGCCTGTATTTATCATCAAAATGACCTTAGGCCTACTTGAATGATAGACCTATTTATCGTCATCATAGTCCAGATTAATTAGGCCTATTATTAGCCGCCTATATTAAGATGATAATGATGATCATTACTATTTAAATCCTATGCAAAAGAAAAAATTAATCGTTGATATCAATAATAATTATTACATAAATGATAATTGTAAGCCCCATCGTCATTATCAATGTTGAACTTATAGGCTCATGGGCGGAGTTTATCAGGGGCTAGGGGGAGCTAAGCCCCCCCCCCCCCAAGAAGGCCCAGATTCAGCTTTTTTACCATGAAAATGATATCTTTTTCTGGGCTTAGCCCCCCCCCCCCCTAAGAAGGCATTAACCCCTCCAAGAACGGAAACCAAACTCCGCCCATGTATAGGCTATAATTAGGGCAGTAGGCCTATAAATGATAATGGAAATTACATAGGCTAGGCCTATGTATAATAGTTTCATACCGTTTTTTAAGTTATTCGGTTGATTTTTAATTAATTTCTAGCATTTGTATCAACTTGTATGTTTCATTTTAGATCCATTAGGCCCTAGTTCAATTTAATGCAATAAATTAAAGTGTGTGTCTAATCTTAATACCTTTTCACCCGCTTACAATGGGCCTCAACCGAAACCCTGTATGAGTCAGAGAGACGCTTATAATTGTCGCTTCAGGGATGTATCCTCAAGTAAGCAATGTAGGCTACGTATTCAGAAAAGCAAACTTAGCAGAACTCACATTCAGCGCCAGTAAGTCGCTTAAGCCGCACAAGACTCATCACGCCGTCTACCATTACAAATGAGTAATGCCACAGTTATAATAATTTATAGTGACATTCCACTTTCATAAAGAACTCGCGACTGGTGTTGAGAGTTTCTCTGCGGAAAAAACGAATGCCTGCAAGTGCAAAAGGATTTATGACATTATGGCCGGGGTCCGTGTACCGACCGGGTCTCCGTAGATGATTGTCACAACATAACACGGAGCGTAGAGATCGAGGTGACTAAAGTGTGGGTTGGGCTGTGCGTGCGTAGGTCAGAGTCTGTGTGCAAAGGTCTAGAGAGGGAACCTTCATTTTCAGAGTTCCGTTGGCGGAACATTGTGTGCTGTGTTGATTCAGAGACTGCTAACACGCAATCGTAATCGCCTCTAGACTTCTAAAGCGCTACTCGAACGTCAATCGCTGGGCACCAGCTTATTCACAAGCGCTGTACAAAGCCAAAAGGGTAATCCGTAAGAGTAGGCCTATAGTTCAAAAAAGGTTCCGGGTCCGGTTGCCATAGGATCAGAGGGGGGCGGAATAGCCGTAGTAATTTGCGTAGAAAAATTTCTGATAACAATGATTAACTTACGAGGAAAAATCTTTTCAACTGCACAACTAGGATCAGAGGAGGGCGGAATAGCCGTAGTAATTTTCGAAGGAAAATTTCTGATAACAATTATTAACTTACTAGAAAAAAATCTTTTCAACTGCTCAACTCAAATAATAGCAGCAGCCAAACGCCAATATTTGTTCCCGACCACCATAATTGTAGGCTGTAGCATTACTAAAAAATATGTAGCACTATGCATCAGTGGAATAATAAGCCTACCTCTGCTTGACCTGTTCCTTGGGCAGTAACAATTGAATCTGCTCACTGATCCGTACGAGACTAAACATCCGCTATGACTAAACTAATAGCCTCTTGATCCGCATTACACACAAAGACCAGCCTAGGGACAAGCTAAACTAGGCCCATGCTGTCAGATTATTTGGTTTACGTTTGCTTCGAACATAAAAGATGTACGGAAATGACCTACTTTAACCTCCTCCATCTCTTTGTCTGCCATTGTCATTACCCCCATAAACCCCACCCCCATTACCCCCACCCCATTACCCACACCCCATTACCTCCATCCCCATTACTTCCACTCCCCATTACCCTTCTCTCTGCTTTGACCTTGACCGCTCGCAACTCGCAAGCGAAGAACTAAGACGGTAAGACCTAGAATAGACTGTGAACTTGATGTTACAAGTCTGCTGGGTTGGAAAATTTAGAGGTTCTATCATTACAATTATAAATCTAACGGAGAACATATTGTTTGTTTGTTGTTACCTGAATTAAGTTGGCATGGAATTCGTTTATTTGTTTATCAATCTGACAGACCGCAGCTCTGTAGGCTACAGGGAATGAACCATATAGAGCAGTACAACTCCATGCAAACCAATTAAGCTTACAAGATCATTCATAGTCTTTGATCGCCCTGGGACCTCCGTTCTCTTTGTGAGGCCAGTTGCCAACGACCGTACACATTACCTACTACTACCTATAGGTTGATCTCTTGCAACGTGTCCCATGTCTCGTCCATAATAATAGATTGGGGCAACTTATCGTGCATGCCCATATGAAACTCGCATAGGACCAACCATTTCGCATGGTAGTCCACAAGTATCGAGCCTATAAAATTGTTGGTTCTATTTAATACCCAAGGAAACGCTAGCAGGGCAGAACGACCTAACGAGGTTGTGAAGAATTGTAAACCAATTAAGATTCGGATATGTTCTTGGTTCGCTAGATGACGCGCTGTCCATGTGACTTAGAAACGCTGGCGAGAAAAGTAATATAACATAACATAGGTTTTTATTGCTCCCAAGCAGAAGAAAAACATAACATGATACAATTTCAGATCAGTTCTCAGTTGGACTACAAACGGAGGACCTAAAGGGACCAAAGTCCCGCTAGCAGGGCCACCTATGCACCAGTATAACGATAAACCCAACAACTGAGACCAAATCACAATTGAAGTGAAAATGAGAACATTTATTTAGCAAAAATCCGCACGTCAGCAGCTTATTCGTCATAAACACTGCTACTCTCGAGTCTCGAGTCTCAAGAAACACACGTGACGATTTGACAACGCCCCAGGTGCAAGATGGTCGCATGTTCTTGAACCGTGTCATTTTAGCACACATGGGTGGTCTACATGCTACACGACCTTCAAACGTCTGCCATGCTGCAGGGTAGGTTTGCATGCACATTACATCGTTATGCAGGCGCGGATTCAGGGGGGGGCGGAGCCGGCGTACGCCCCCCCTAAACCTGCAGAAATGTTCTAAAGCTAAACTGACATAAAACTAAAATAATTGCAATTTAGCCTACGATTTGGAGATCTTGCAAAGCAAGCAATTCGTGGTCTACATGTAAGTCTCATTCCATGCATCTAATGTTTAAAACATCGACGCACTCACTGCTGATGGTATACTTCATTACTATCATGATGAGCTGCCTTCTCCGAATTCTTTTCATCAAGAGTTAAAGCTTTGGCAGCAGATGTGGAGAAACGCTAACAGCACACCAAGCACCCTGTCGGACACCCTCGCTGACAGCCGCTCCCGTTGTATTAGGGTCACCCGGGGTGTTATGGACACCCTGGGTGTTATGGCCACCCCTCTTATACAGCTTATTGTGATAATATAATAAACTCTAGTCTGTTTATAGCTCTATGCACATTCGTCCTTCACCTTTCAACTATAATCTGATGTCGCGATGGTAAAATTCAGACTTATACGCGTTGTTTTTCAAATTATCCCATTTCCTTGTAATAGCTAACCCTGATTCTGAAAATTATATAAAAATGTGCCTTTGGGAGGTAAAATTTTGAAGTTGGCAGTTTGAAATAAAGGCTATTTGACATTGTATATATGTCTTTTACTTCACGTCATGTGCTTCCTAAACGTGAGAAAGCAACGATCCGATATACCATTGCTATTGGGGTGATATGGCCACTGAGACACCGGGGGAATATGGACACTGTCCATATCACCCCCGGCTGAATGTCCATACCTGCCAAGCTGTGTTTTTTGTACGAAAGGAATGTTTTAAACAGACGTTGGCTACTGATGTTGATATTGTTTAATTGCTTTTTGTGATCATAAGTTTTGCAAACAATGCTACGAGAGTTCTGAAAAATAGACACATTAGGGTTCAGTTGTCTTTAGACAATGCCAAATTAGCAGGTGCACCAGTGATGCGCTGGATCTATCGTATGTACCACTCAATGTAGACCTACAGCGCAGGAAGAGATCTGGTATATCCCCAATGTTTGGGCATCTTGATGTACCGGTGATCGCACCGGATCAATCCTATGTCTTATGCGGTATACCAGAGGAGCCACTAGGACCATCATCTATGTCAGTTTTGCTGAACTTACCGGATGAGGCGCTGGATAAATCGTATGTGCCACTCAATGTAGGTCTACAGGAAGAGACATCTGCTATATCCCCAATGTTTGGGCAGCTTAATGTACCGGCGATGGCATTGGATCTATTGCCCATGTCTACGCTACTCAACGAACCGGAAGATTTCCCAGGGTCAGCACCCATGTCCGCGTCTTCAGAGATGGACACTGAGTGTTGCCTTTGTTCTTGTTACCAATGTTCTCATAAAGTTAATGACTGTTTAATGTTTCTAATTAACTTTCCTATCAATCATGTGCTTTTGGGTGATATCGACATTAGTGGGGTGATATGGACACCCCATGTCCATATCCCCCCAATCCCGGGGTGATATGGACACAAAACAAAAATTATATTTTCGAATTTTCCACAAAAACCTGTTTATATTTTCCAGCTTTTAATAACGTTCCAAGTACCTCTCTTAGAGTACTTTGAAATAGAATATTCACATTATAATCTTTATTTAAAATTAAGCCGATAATAGCCAAAAGGCTTAAGGGGTCCATAACCCCCCGGTTGACCCTATGTATCCAAATATTACCACAATAGTTCACATTTTGCTGCTCACTTCTGTCACGGCTTGCAGTGTTGAGCGAGCAAATTCTAGTCTGCGATTTGTGAAGTTGTGTTTCCAGAGTACAATGAACGAGGACTCATTTTATTGTTTGTCCACAAGGACATCAAGTTAGACATTGATGACAATCTCAATGTCTACGCCAGAAAGCATCCAAGGAGAATGACACTGTTAACACACTGGCATGTGACACTTAATTATTTTCTTTTTGGGTCAAGGGTTGCATGATCAAAACCGATAACTGATTTATAATCGTTTCACTGTTAACCTTCAGTGGACACCAGGGGTTTTTTATGAGAAATTATATATTTGTTTAAAGTTCCACGACATTTACTATTAAAAGGATCATTATAGTTTTGCATGATCTAATTTCATACATATCAGTGGTGGCGACAGGAGAGGGTTAGGGGGGCTAAGCCCCTCTAAACGTGTCTCCCCCCAAAGCTGAAAATGTCTAAAACGGCTTACTTCGTAACAAGGAAACTAGACAATGACCAACGGCAACGAAATCAACCATAAAAATTATTATTATAGTGTAGATGCTTATGCTATTGGCGGCACCAGGGGAGTGGTCATGGGGTTAAGCCCCTAAATGTGACTCAGCCTCATCCCAAAGCAAAAAACAATGAATGTCCATGTATCGGCTTAAAAGTTATTATTATTATCTTATTTTCGGACCTCAACTGCGGTGGACGGTCATATATCGACTCACATGTGAGACATCAATTGCGACTGGGCTCGACTACCGGACATCGACTCTCTCTGCCGCTTCACACTAGTCTGCGACTCTGCAAAACGACTTCTTATTTGAGTTTTCGTGATTTTATCGTTCAGAAATAGCTGGCAAAAAAGAGCCTTAAAATGGCTCTAGTTTAGGTCAACAGAGCTAAAAAATGCGTTGGTGGCTGGGGCTCCGCCCCAGACCACGCTGGGGGAGCTTACGACGCTCCCCCAGACCCCCTAGTCGGTATGGGCTTCGTGCCTTCGGCACTCGCAGCTTCGCGCCTTCGGCGCGACATAAAATTTTTGCTATAGGCCTAGTTGGCTTCAGCCCCCCAACCTGAGATCCTGGCGCCGCCACTCATATATATATTTACGGGTTTGGATTGGTAGTATTTACGCCCCCCCTAACCAGAAATCCTGGATCCGCCCCTGTTATGGTTACATAGGTAAGCACTGTGCACTCATCTGCAAATAAAATTCAACACCCATCACATAGATGTAGACCCATTAGCAAAATGAATAGCTTGATACAGAGCTTGTTAGGTACCAACAGAAGTCTAATGCTGTGCTTTATCATGATGTCTACACTCCACAGGAATTTCAGGTCGCCGCGCTGCGTTCTGCATGGTTGACCACAGAGGCGAGATGCGGTTATTCGTCGACATGCTTCGGCTGTTTTCTGTGTGTGCAATAGCGAAGCATAGGCTGCTCGAGGTCTGTGTGAGGATGGAAATAAAGAAAAGACAATATTATGCGACAGGTATGAGAAGAGACGCACACAAATACTCACAGACCGACAGACAGACGGACGGACCAAGAAGCGTGCTCATCCTTGACATAGTGACGAAGCGACGAAAAGAAGTAGATTGAAGGTATTATAGGCCTAGAAGGTGTTCAAAATATTTTTACTCCTTCTGTCTGTCTCCTGAATTTAGAATCTGTTACATGTTAGGCTATTTTGACCCTGCCTAACCACTGTCCTCACGCGACCTCTTGTACTTCTCAATCGAAAGACTTTCTGAGCCACTCGCTTCATTATTCAATCTCTCAGGTGTCAGTGACAGCAGATTAAGAACGACCTAAAGAAGACAAAATAATCAAAATAATTGTAAATTCAGTGCGTTAAAGTAATAGGCCTAATTTTTGAATTAGCTCCAATTCCAGAATTAGCTCCAATTCCAGAATTGTCGTTGTCAACAAACAAAAATTATGTTATGGCACCGGTAAAAAAAAGAAAGCAATCAGAGATGCATTGTTCACTACTATTCCAATAAGACGCCAAACTTTCATTCGTCAGCAACATAACATTGTTATGCTCAGAGACATTTTGCTCTCCCATGCACATAATATAATTAATATTATTTATTCAATAACTGAAATTTCATCAAAACAGGGTAATGAAGATGTGGTAGTGTGTTTCTATGAAAAGATGTTGCAGGGATTGACTATGTTTATCTTAGCTGACTTAATATACATAATTGCATAGGCTACATAGAGCATTTTGATCCGGATTGGACGACATGACATTGTGTTCTGTGTTCTTTTTTTCTGTGATCGGTTACCTAAAGTAATAATGGCGCTGTAGATGTCATGTAAGTGATGTAACTGAATCCTGCTCGATTGTTATAATTGAAACTTAACATTTATATGGCGTCATTCAGAGAAACAATCTCCACGGTCAGCCTTCGTATGAGGTTAAACAAGTGGTTTTCAACCTTTTTATATATAGTTGCGGAACCTTTCTCGAAGCACACTTTGCTAGCGGAACCCTCGCGTTTCACCCGTCGAGTATTTCAAAAAATTAAAAGATACAGCTTTTAAATGCACTTTGCTTACATGCACTTCTGATGCAGACTAGAGTATCACATTACAAATCAGGGCTGTTTTTAAGAAAATTTTAGAACTGCACAACCCCTTCTTTTCTTTTCCATTCTCCATGTTAAATTACTCCCAATCGGAAGAAAATGGACTTTTTCAACTACTGTTCACTGCACATAAGTGCTTCTACAACTACACAAATTCATTTAGAACTGCACATTTTGTGTACAACTGCACGTTAAAAAAGCCCTGTTACAAATACGTACCTTAAATTCTAAAAGTGCAGGACCAGTGCACAAAACACTGTCACTGTCTGTCAGAGAATCAGAGAACACGTACATTTTAGCTTTATTTCGTCAGAAACTGTCCATCCATCTGACAGATGGACAGAATATTGAAAAGTGAAAGTATAATTATCCTTCCTCAAGTTTAGGGCCTACAGTGTGTACTGCAAAATTTGTGCCTGCGTGGTTTAAGTCCTGGACGCATCGTAGATGTAAAACACGTAGGCAGACACAGAACGATTCGTCTTCAACATAAAACAATCTTTGGGGGCTCAACCGTCATGAGCGTGGTGATTGACAAGAGGCTATAATGGGGTGGAGGGGCTTCAGTTTGTGTGGGGAATGTTAGCTTCGCTTGCGGGTTACGTCGCTGCAAATGAAAAAGTGCTTCTATTACAGCAATCACACATCTGATTTTTGTTTCGCGCATCTTATGTGATTTTTCGATGAGTTAATATATTAGTAAGTATGGGCCTATAATTATAACCCTGTCGGTTAAAGATTCTAAAGCTAGCTAGGCTAAGCTTTCCTTTTCAAAAATTCGAATAGTTATCCGCTACCTGTGGATGAGAAATTTAATCCCTATAACCTTCAAAATGAACGGACGAAAAGAAGAATAAAGCAAACAATTAGTTCGTCTAGTGCTCAGCAGATTCTGTTTGTTCAGAACAGCCCAAATAGTTTAAAACCTATGATAAAAATGCTTTGTTTTTTATTGTCCGACTGTATTAAGCTTATAGATGGAACGTACCGTGTCGTATAAACAATCTATAGCCTATGCTTCTACCGTAAGCCTATTCATTTCCATAATGATGCACGTGCCTTCCGAATAACAAGACTTGGTAATGAACTATAAGGACATAATAATTATTATACATGTAGGCTACATGTATTAAACAGCAAAACATAATTATAAAAAACAACAATGCATCGCGTAATAATGTTATTGTAGCCTAAGCTGTTTATGTTATAGAGACGAGTGGAGAAGATGCGTCGCCTGGTGTGCAGACATGCACAGGATGGCCTAAGTCTAAGTCTAAGTAGCCTAAGCAAGAATGACTGAAAGCTGTGAAAGAACCTATTCACTGCAAATAGCCTATTTTTGTGATTTCAGTTGGTGCCATAAAATTTCCATCAAACTGCCGCGGAACCTTTGGCCGACGCCCGCGGAACCCTTGGGTTCCGGAAAACCCCGGTTGAAAATAACTGGGTTAAACTAATGTAGGCTAATTAAGAACTGGAATATATTGCATCAGTCGGTAAACACTGCGTATAGTGAAATAGACAATGCTGTGAATGGGCGCCTATTTTTCTGGTCCATGGCGTTGCTTGATCGTGAGTTGTTGTCTATGCGGAAACGCAAAACAATTGAAAGTCTCGAAGGTATAATTGACCTATTATTATTATTATTATTATTATTATTATTATTATTATTATTATTATTATTATTATTATTATTATTATTATTATTATTATAATTATTATTATTATGCTCAAATGACATTTGCACTGACCCGTCACATGATAATTATATATTCGCCGAAGGATATAAATTCATATGCATTTGTATTCATATTTCATATTTCATATGAAGCTCACTTTCACCAGTTGCTTTGTTGAGGACACCTGCATATACGGTCGATGCTTAGTAGCAAGTTCTTTGTGACATGGTGAACGAATGAACTAATTATGATAATAATTCTCTTTACAGGAAAGTCTCTCTGCTGGTCAGTCCACTGTAGTCTAAACCGTTCGTATATACATGTATGGTGGCCTACATTGAGGCAGTAAGCCGCAAATGCAAAGCTATACAGCAGAACTTCTAAGGATGAATGAAGAGCTACACATCGCAGCAGGTATAGGCCTATACGTCATGGGTTAATGCGTAACCACAGCCCATGATAAAAGCATATCAAAGGACAAAGGGTGCACTGATCTCTTTTACCCGTCAGGCAGTGGTGTAGACTCGACAAGAAAAGCCAACTGCATCGGCCTTAAAGTCGCGTCGACACTAAAAGAAAATGTTTTAGTCATCAGATTGTGCTTTTTGCCTTTGCAAAGACTGTCATTCGCTACTGGCTATGCTGCGGTTATGAATGCTTCACTTTTCGCAGAGTAGATAACAAAAAACTTCGGGCGTGTATTCGATGCAATTATGTGGACGAAGAATACGGTTTGACGAAGGTACCTTGTTTGAGAATCGCTAGAGAAAAGTTCAGATTTCGCCTTCAATATTTCGGTAACGTTGCAAAGATTTTGTTGTACCGTATTTTCTCGATATTGTCTTCAAGCGATAGTTGATTACTTCGTGATTGAAAAATATCGATTAAAGTCTCATTCATAAGAACAACATCGGCTGCATAGTAGCATATCAGCTTGATCTTGCACGAGAAACAATCGCAATGCACATCCGTTTTGGCAAGGCATCTGTGGTCGCCACTCTGGAGAGCCGGACCAGTTGGTTCATGCATCTGGCGTGTGCGATGAGCCTCACACTTCTGACGTCCTTTGTACAAGTGACAATTTCCGCAGCAGCACAGGACTGTCCAGCCGAACCCTCCAACTGCACCTGCGTTTCCACCGCCGAAATGACGCCGATGGAAACGGAAATCCAGTGTCTGAATCTGGGAAATCTCAGTCAAGTTTTCCAGTTCCGGAATGACAACAGAACCATTCTGCGCCTCAACGTCACCGGATCGACGATCATCTCTCGCATCCAAGATGGCGCCTTCGAACAGCTGAACATCCGCGAGATCCGACTCTCCAATCTATCCATCAGGACGATCGATTCGGAGGCTTTCAGAGGCAGTAGACTGTCGGAATTCCTACAGATACTCTACCTAGATCAGAATCAACTCGTGTCTCTTTCGGAAACGGTTTTTTCCGGGCTGCACAATCTCCTGCAGCTGCGACTGAATTTTAACCGATTGAAGGCAATCGAACCAGGAACTTTCAACGCACTCACTGCTCTCAACGACCTTGGTCTTTCATCAAATGCAATCGAGTCCCTGTCGAATGCAACATTCGCAAATCTAACGAACCTACAGGATCTGAATCTGGCTAACAATCGTATCCAGGTTATACAGGACAGACTGTTTGAGTCGTTGGAAAGCGTGGTCAGTCTGGATCTCAGCTACAATGCAATAGCGAGCGTGCCAGACAACGCTTTTCGAGACATGACCTTGCTGACGACGTTGGATATATCCTTTAACAACCTTTCCACGCTTCCCACAAACTGTTTCCAGTTCAATTTAGAACTGAAGGTGCTCCAGGCAGATGGAAATCGGTTGGATAACATCGATCGCCTACTCTATCGAACAACGAAACTTGAGATATTACTGCTGTCGACAAATAAGCTGAAGTCGCTGAAAAGCCTGCCTTTCGAAAACACGGCTAATCTGAAAACTCTTGGGCTTGACTACAATCTGCTGGAAAATCTGGAGGCCAACCAGTTCACAGGACTGGTTGCACTGAGATACTTATATCTCCAGTACAACGCCATCTCCGTCGTCAGCACGCAGGCTTTTGCCGCACTCTACAGCGTGATCGAACTCGATATAAGTGGCAACCGTCTGCAGGCCATTCCGGAAACGTTTTTCGATTATCTGCAACAACTGCTTCGGCTGAACGCGCGTGAAAATCGAATCTCGTCGATGGGTCAGAAACCTTTCGACTATCTGCTGAAAATGGTTGAACTGGATTTCAGTTGGAACGAGCTTCCCAGCATCTGGTTTCTGATGTTCCAGAAAAATGGAGCCCTGCAGAAACTTTGGCTGCAGGGAAATCACATTGCGAAGATCGACAGCGGAAGTTTCTCAAGTCTAAAGAACCTGACTTATTTAGACTTGAGCCAAAACTGGATAACTGAAATACCCGAGCTGCTCTTTCAAACAACTGGAAAACTCGAGGTTTTGAGGTTGGCTCATAATCCTCTGTCCGCACTGACTGGCAATTCCCTCTACGGACTAACAGCTCTTAAAGAGCTCTATCTAAACAACACCTGTCTTACTTCAATAGAGGCATCCTATTTCTTCTCCATGCCCTCTCTGACGTCTCTCTACCTCCAGGGCAACTCTATTTCACGCCTGACAAGGGACAGTTTCGATAGACTCAGTGCAGTCAAACTGTTGAACATCTCTCACAATAACATATCCTCTATGGCTTACAATGCATTCACGCCACTTTCGTCTATCACAAAGCTCATCATGTCTCACAACTCCCTCAACACTTCAACGACCGTAACAATGATGCAATATCTTCCATACTCGGTAACCAGTTTGGACCTAACCTGGAACGATATTACCAGCATTCGAGAAGTCAACCCAGCCCGTCTGAATTACATAACGGATCTGTTTCTTTCCGGCAATCCACTCACCTGTGACTGCTCCTACCTTTCCGTGCCAGCGATCAAAGATCTCGAGAAGATGGCATGTATCAATGCAATGTCTCTCAATCGTACGAACTACACGTCGGTTCTCTGCTACGCTCAGACGACATCACCACGATGCAGCGCTTACCAGACAAGAAACGTCACTGGCGACCCCTGTCAATTGCCCCCTACCCCACTCGAATACAACGTTACACAGACAAGCGATTACGACCCGGACGTCTGCGATCCAAGCAGGTACACAACAGTTGTAACAAAGATGGCGACGCCATCAACGCTGTCAACGACTGTGAGAAGAGGAGGAGAACAGGACGTCCTATCGACGGAGGACAACTGGAACAGGACGACGACGACGACCTTCTGGTACGAGGACAACAATTTCAACACCAGTTACGACAATTCCACTCACAAAAGTCCTCTAATGAGTGAATGGCATTCCGATGCCTATATCTACGCCATCGTCATCACCATCGTTCTTGCAGTATTACTCGTGCTGACGATTGCCATCCTCTTCACAGTATACGTCTTGACGAAGAAGCGCAAGGATGAGAAGGCGCGTCTGTCCGAGGCGGCAGCGGCCAACCACGGAATGCCGTCTGCGTACTCGGTCTTCGAT
>OX243813.1:13648258-13759008 GCA_945859605.1 Lumbricus rubellus
ACCATAGGCTTACGTGGTTATACATTATATCAGAATATAAATTATTTTACACCTGATGTGAAAATTGAGCACTTGATATATATATATATATATATATATATATTTCACGGACGTTTAGTTTTAGACAATGATATTATAGTTCATAGTGACTATAATAGTTCATAATGACTATATGATAACTATACCCTGACCAGTTATATAAATTGCATGAAACAGTAATTTCGAATAATCAGCTGATTTTATATCTATGGTGAGTAAGCTTAATGAAAGGATACGAATACTCGTTCCTATACAGCCACAGCATCATGCATACAAAAACAAAATCACTACAGAACGAAGTCGGATTTCAAGAATAATTGAATGGAATTAAGTGTCAAAGTTTTAGGCCGTATACCAGATACTTTGTCAGGCATGGAGGGGAGGGCTTTAAAAGTATAGAATAGTCTACGTGCATGGGATCACTATCCTCAAACAGGTCTTGTCCCCGATGGTAGACCTACTTTTTCTTTCAAAGACAAGAGCGCACAGAGGCAGATCACCAAAGTCTAAGTCACATTTGTTCTAGAAGCCTGTTTCTGACCACAGGAGGTTTTGCGACCACCATGCAGTTGGTCTGGGGCATTGTCCAATATTCCTACGGTCTACATTGTCCTACATTGTCCTACATTGTCCTACATTGTCCTACATTGTCCTACATTGTCCTGCACAGTCCTAAATTGTCATACATTGTCCTGCATTGTCGAGTCATGTCATTGTGAAAGTTACCGCGTTAGAAGACTGTCGTTGTTTAGAATGTCCTCAACCTTAAGACTATATATACGGCAAGTCAATGTGGGTCCCTATAGTATATTGAAATGAGGGGCGCTATATAAAACTCCGTAATAATAAGATCTCATTAATGCATCTTAAGACATCTACTTAGAGAACCATTTATTAACCAATATTCCTACGGTCTACATTGTCCTACATTGTCCTACATTGTCCTACATTGTCCTACATTGTCCTACATTGTCCTGCGCAGTCCTAAATTGTCATACATTGTCCTGCATTGTCGAGTCACGTCATTGTGAAAGTTAGAATGTCCTCAACCTTAAGACTATATATACGGCAAGTCAATGGGGGTCCCTATAGTATATTGAAATGAGGGGCGCTATATAAAACTCCTTAATAATAAGATCTCATTAATGCATCTTAAGACATCTACTTAGAGAACCATTTAATAACAAAATCGTATCTAATGCAAAGACCGAGAATGTGGGTAAATAAGCTTACGCCAAGTGTCAAGGAACTGACTGACACTGATTGTGTCTGTCTGTCTGCCTATTTGTCTGTCTGTCCCTCTGTCCCTCCGTTCGTCTGTCTGTGTGTCTGTTTATCTGTCTGTCTGAATGTCTGTCTGTCTGCCTGTCAGTCTGTCTGTCTGCCTGCCTATGTGTCTGTCTGTTCGTCTGTCTGTCTCTCTGTTCGTCTGTCTGTCTGCCTGCCTGCCTGTCTGTATGTCTGTCTGTGTGCCTGTCTGTCTGCGTGTCGGCGTGTCTGTGTGTCTGTCAGTCCACGGATTCCCGCACTTTCTGTGTCGTGATCGTTGTGGTCATTACACGGTCTGCTGATGGTCAGCCAGCAGTGAATCTGGTCAATCATCGGCCATTGTTGATGCTCATCGTCTCTGACCATCCTTGCTTCCTTGCTTCCTTGCTTCCTTGCTTCCTTGCTTGCTCAACCGATGCGGGCAGTTGGTCACTTTGAATGGCTGCCATTCAGTACAAAAGTCGACATCCACGGAGCATATCGACCAGCCTTTGAACGGAAAGAACTAATAGCCCGCGGCCAAAAACCGTGACCAATTCTATTGGTATCATTATTAGCCCACCCAAAAGAATTGCAGAACAACTGAAACGCTTTGTAAAACAGATTTGAAAAGCTTAGTACATTAATTTTGGATAGACTTTTCTATGGTCAAAGTGCAGAATATAATGAGAGTTGAGAATAAGCTTTAAGTTTAAGATCCGTATCCCGATGCATGTTACGAAGAAGTTGGGGAAGGGGTTGAGGCATAATTATCGAGATGGCTGCAGAAACTAGTTCAAACTGCGGGGTTGCAGAAACCTCGACACTCTCCCTCGCTTCCAGGATATCCCAACTATGGTGTTTTCCTGGTGGGGATGACCACTATATGACTCGATGCTAAAGATTCCTCTCTCTTTGAGTGATCTCTAGTTGACCGTTTTGACGTCAGACATCAATCTCTTACCTGTTGAATCGGAATTTAGATTTATCGGTTTTTATTCATAGGTCGCGACAGGCATAGGCGCCGAGTTGAGCCGAAGAGTGGGGGTGCCCAAAATAATGTGAAAATATGCGCGCGAGAGCGCGCGAAAATTGTTTGGACCCTTTTTTATAGGAGACTTATTGAAATCAACATTGTTCACATAGGCGGAGACTTGGTCCTGGTTTTAAGGGACGAACTCGCGGCCAAAGTATGATCGCCGAGAAACACAGCGCCGAGCAGGGAAGAGGTTTGGGAACGGGATGTGCTCCTCCCCCATTTTCGATTTTTTTATTGTCACACTGCGATGGTAGAACCTTATGCTACCATTTTTACGCCATGACATCCTTGTCAAAATTTCCTGTTATCTCATTGCATAAAAACATGATTTAAAACTTCAATAAAATAATGTTCTTCCCAATTTAATTTTTTTAAATCATTTTTTGTGTTTGATATAGGTCTAGCCTATTTCTCTTGGAATGCACACAGAAGAAAAGCACAATCTTCGTTTTCATGGGTGTCTTGGAGCACTCTCCCTCCATTAGGTCAACATACTCAAATTTTGCACAAGAAATCAGACAATTAGCCACTGTTTAGTGAGCCAATATTAACACTGTGGAATAGTTTTTCAAATAGTAGGCCTATTTCAAGTAATTTTTAAGGACAAAACAATATCCCGCTTTTATGATGCTGGGAGGTGACTCTCGAGCACTGAAGAACATAATTGAGCATGTATACAAAATAATACAATATAGGCCTAAAGAAGCAATGTCATTCAAATCGTCGCCTTCGTCCGTAATAAAAAAAAGATCGAATAAGCAGGATATCGGGGTTTCCTCGCATTCGCTGATCGGCTTAATATTATAGGACCAATGGAGTTCAGACTACCAGATGGGATAAAACTGGAGAAATTGTAAGGTAAACTAACTGAGATTTTAAAAAGTATACTAAAGATGGAATTATTTTTATAGATAAGCAATCCTAACAGAGAAAAAATATCTTAAAAGCACATCTTGCCGGCTGATTTCAGGTGGTGCCCATGCATAGGAGGGCCTCGCATGGTCAATTTCTGGTGGTGCTAAGCACTCACGGGCCTCGCAGAGTCGGCGCCCATGGCGACAGGTCATTTGCCTATTTTACTCTCAACCTGCTTAAAAAACTTTGAAATTTTAATATCTGCTTTGTTTTTAATTTTTTCGACTTGCTAAACAACTTAGATGACCCTGACGCGACCTGTTGATATCATTGCACAGCAGCTGGTTTTTATGTCCAGATAGCGAGAAGTGATTGTAGGCTATAGCGATTTGTATTTAGCAACTGTCGATTAAATCAGTTGTACAGACAGCCAATACTTTGTATATGCTACGAATGCTGAAACTCTTGACGCAGTTAAAGTTTGTTATTTCAATTTGGCTTTTATTCATAAAACCCTAAGTTTTATGGGTATGCCTAACTGTCACTACCTGACTGCTCTGGCCAGGGTCTTTATTTCTGTCGCCGGTTTGTATTCTACACAGTGTGTACAATTTGTAGGTTCCTTCGATGACGCTGTGTCGTATCGAAGATGAGTAGCGTCCCCTTCCTTGATCCAGGCAGCTTGAGACTGGCACTACGAGTGCATACTAGCAGTGGCGATCTACCGTGTGGTGCAATGATGGATTCACAGCTCTATTTTCAGTGAGAAGGAGGCGTGGTTCAATTGAGTGACGTCTACAAGACACGCCCAGTCCGTCAAATTGGTTTCGTCAATGGCGTCGCCGTATAGATCCAACTTGGCGGGAGACTGTCTCTCTCGAAAAAATTACCGACGACACGCACAAGTATTTTGAGTCTAAACGCTGGATGCAGACGCGACTACAGACTGTATACTGTATACGTCAAACACCGGTTGTTGTATACTCGGATGAGATCTCGAACGCAATCACTTGTAAACATTCGTCGCCATGAATCTATAGGTTCGTCTGTGTATTTCTTTTTAACATTGGATTTATTGTGCGCAGGTTTATCGCCTTTCTAGTGTGGTCTTTGGGTCCTAGGATCTGTCGTACAGAGAAGGTTCATGAATGCAACATCGACAATGTAGACCTATAATATAATTTGTATAGTTATGATATTCGCTATAAAGATTCATGCAGTAAGTAAAGTCGTCCAAGGGCCGAAGGCCCGTTGGTGAGGCGCTCATCTTCTTTTCTTGGCCCTGAGCCGGCAATGGACAATCTCAAGGTCCTGAACACGGGGCCAGTGCATCACAGGACTTGCCGTTTACTTCCCAGCTTACGCCGGTACCAAATTATACTGCTTGGTTACAGAGGCACGTGTGCGTAAACAACTTTCCCAAGGTCGTTACCCGGATTCGAACCGCAACCGCCCGCCCCATGCGCGAGCGCGTTAACGATCAGCCACCATTCAGGACCAGATCGCACACAATAAAGATTCAGTATCCTTTACGAATTACAATAATACTATATACTAGTCTTGGTGGAATTTCCAAGGGTTGACGGTTAGATAGTATTCATGTGGGATTGTGGGTACTCTGCGCAGTCTGCGGGTCTTATGCGAGAGTAGGACCTACAGTTTCCAGGCAGGTGATTTAAAACTGACACTTCTTCCATGAATAATTCAGACTTGAGTTCGGGCTTTGAGGTGTTGAACGAGCGAAGTTGACAAAACAGACAGAGTGAGCAGTCACAGCAGTGGATCATTTCATTCATTTGTATAATATTTATAGTATCCATTTCATCCAAAGTTTGGGCTGCAGGGCTAAGTCGCTAAGACTTAGACCTTGCTCCTCTCACACTTGAAGAGAGTGGATGAATAACCCCTAGATGTATACCCATAGTCTACAACCCAGAACATATAAGGATCACTGCTGGTCCTGGTGGCTGCATAATCAAATTGCTAACCCCTCGTGTCTAGAACCCAGCGATCACGTGAGTGTGGTACAAAGGAAGAACAGAAATGGAAAACAGTTAATAGAAATGCCAAAACATATAAAAACTCAGAATTATTCGATCGACCCAACATTGAAAAACTTTATATTTTAATCTCCAAACTCGATCTTTCTTCGACCTCGACTGTATTAAGGCGCTAGGTAAATCGCCTTAATGATGTCTTTAATTGGATATCTTGAGCGCTACACCGCAAGGCCTGAAGCCCAAGAGTCAATAACCAGGGGATAGACGTTTTATACCAAAATCAGAAGATGTAATCAACGACCGTATAGAAAGACCTGTAGGTCTGTATTTTTTCTACAGAAGCATGCCTCCATTTAGGGCCGTCTATGAAACATTTTGACAGCAAGGCTTTCAGAGTAAACTCTCGTCAAAGTGAGTCGCTTTGTTGCTCCTTTCACTCTCTTCCTTCACCAGCGACTTAAAGACATATGGCATCACGTCACGGTCCGCTGATCGCATTGTCCGGACAACAACGAGGCCCCACATTCTTCGCAGCCAGCCGTCGCTTGAGGAGGACCCAACAGGGGGCCGCCCCGCTGCTGTCAAGGGTCCACCCATAGATCTCTGTATATAATAGGAGCATCATTTACGGGATCTATAGTTTGATTTAAGGAGAGGCTCAATTATTGTCAACTGTGACCGGTGTGGCGCTTTCGGGTCTGGTTCATAGGAGAGTCAGAGGAGTTGGCGATTTGGTCGAAGTGAGAGGAAAGGAAGAGAGGAGGGAGGAGGGAGTGACAGGAAGTTTACTCAAATCTCTGTCAACAGGATTGGATGAAAAGCGTCAGCCACGATTTGACGACCGCTGACATAATGTTAATTGTGAGTATGTTCGTCGCCTTGCATGCAGCCGAAGGGTTGCAGGCTCGAATCCATCTCAAGTCGCCGCGTAGGGACCTTAGGCAAGTCTTTCACTCGCAATTGCTCAGCGCTTCGGCGTGAAACTCCGATGCTGTGTCCGCGCCGTCGGGAGCGCCTCTGAGTAGTGAGCTTCATGGGGCACTATAACAAGTGCACATACAAACAAACAAATAATTATTTGCAACAAGATGCTCTATTTATGTGTGTATCTTGACACATGTGCGCACGCATGAATTACATATTATGTATGCATTGTTTATTTTTCTGGGTATGCTTGCTCGCATGTTGATCTATGCATGTAAGTGTATATTATAATATGCGTGTAATCATGTATACATGCAGGTGGCATGTGGATGAGAGAAAACCTGAAACGGATGAACAGTGACCTCCGACGTCGCAACGACAACCCTCCGGAAACGAATTCCTCTCAACTGCATGTGATTTTCGTCTGACTATAAGCTTATACCTATAATTACATGAGATCACCTATAGATGCCCTTATGTTTGAAATACTTGATGTAGCGCCTTTATGAACCCCGAGAAAAGGCGCTGCATAATTATATCGTCCTACTTATCGGCCAGCAATCGATATACGTGTTTTGAATAATATGTGACAAGATTCAATCTTATTATTTTGCGATCAATGATTGACTGAACCAGACGTCGCGTCCGCACCTGCTTCTCTGCTTCTCTGCTTCTCTGCTTCTCTGCTTCACTTCTTCTCTGCTTCTCTGCTTCCCTGCTTCTCTGCTTCTCTGCTTCTCTGTTTCTTCTCTGCTTCTCTGCTTCTCTGCTTCTCTGCCTCTTTGCTTCTTTGGTTCTCTGCTTCTCTGCTTCTCTGCTTCTCTTCTTCTCTCCTTCTCTGCTTCTCTTCTTCTCATCTTCTCTGCTTCTCTGTTTCTTCTCTGCTTCTCTGCTTCTCTGCTTCTCTGCTTCTCTGCCTCTTTGCTTCTTTGGTTCTCTGCTTCTCTGCTTCTCTGCTTCTCTGCTTCTCTTCTTCTCTGCTTCTCTGCTTCTCTGCTTCTCTGCTTCTCTGCTTCTCTGCTTCTCTGCTTCTCGCACTGCAGTCGCCAGAAACGACCTCAGCGGATAAATATATTTAACAGTCCATATATCGTTAATTCGATATTGCAAAGATCAGTCAAACGGATTTACGAGCGATCCACTATACGCATCTTCCACCGGCTATCCAAGGGTTAAGAGGTCAACAACGGGTCATGCAGGAGTCGAACGGACGAATGAGTTATGCGTTGATGGGAAGAGGAGATGCATTCGAGACGCATCGACATCTGATGTCGTCGTCATCATTATTCGATTCAGGGTCATGCAGTAGACAAACTAATCATCATCATCCTCGTCAGACGAACGAAGAAACATCAACATATAACCCAGGTATATTATGTATACATGCATTATAGGGAAACCTGTTTATTAGTGTAAGGGGCTAATCGTCTATAACTAGATCTAATCTCTATAGCCTACTGTAAGCGTGATCTTGATCCCACTTGATATTGCTGATTATGACGACGACGATGATGATGACGATGATGACGACGACGACGACGATGATGATGATGATGACGACGACGACGACGATGATGACGACGACGACGACGATGATGATGATGATGATGATGATGATGATGATGATGATGATGATGATGATGATGATGATGATGATGATGATGATGATGATGATGATGATGATGATGATGATGATGATGATGATGATGATGATGATGATGACGATGCCGATGATGATGCTGATGATGATGACGACGACGACGATGACGAGAATGTTTGCGGAAGACATACAGAAGAATCTATGCTGCTGATGATAGAAACGATGACATTGATTATATGGCTGCTGCTATTGATACGAAGACAACTACGACTATGATGATGATAAAGATGACGACATGTTTAGTCATGATTCTTTGTTGCTAAAGGCACATACGCCATTCATGGCTGCTTTCAATCTGATTTTCCAGGGTTCCGTCGAATTCCAGGCGGATGCTTCGACGAAACCAACGAGCTTCCGACTGCTGAGTGGAAGAGTTCAACGTCGAATCCTAGTCAGTACGCAATGTATTCCAACCAGTTTCCAGGTGTGGCAAAAGTAACACGTAACGGGTACAATGACCCAGAGTACAATTCGGTGTACAGCGCCTACCAACAATCGCTGGAAGGTGTAAACGCTCGCTCCAACTGTTCCAACGTGGTAAGACTACACGTAGCTTTCCTATTGAGGATAATTTACGCTTATTATAGGGCCTAGTCGGTTGAGAAATACCATGGTAACAGATGATTCATTGGTCTTAAATACATGCAATATTTATGAATTTATCCAATTTAATGATAACTTTACCGTCGCAACCCTATGGTACAATATTCAGTATGATCTTAGGTATTAAGACTGCCAATGACATTCCCAAATCAATGTCTCTATACTTCCATAAACATAGTGTTGTCATATTTTCCTCATCTTCCAATCTATCATCTGTTCCTTCTCGTTTCAAGTGATTCTTATTATTGTGTCTCCTTGCCTTTCCTCTTCGTCTTGATGTTTCCGTAGATAACTGTCCCAAAGCTCTTTTAAGGTATGCTATTCGGGATTGTTTATATACGTCAACACCAATTTACTAATAAAATTATCACGATTATAACTCTGTGCCGGGATACAATATTTAATTACGCCCAAAGGCAGAAAGAAACAACCTAATCACTGAACTGAGGAGATGTATAGTTGTAAATCCTTTCAAATAATTGTTCGACTTTAAATACTTCACTGTACTAGAGGCGCTATATAAATGCTTAAATATTAAATACAATACAGCAATTGACTGATCGGCTGGTAATAGTAATATCTGAGTGATTAAGCCTATAGGCGGTCAGAGAAAACTTAGGTTTAAAAAAACTCCAAATCTCGATGAGTAAGACACGAGTTGAACACTGAGTTGTACATGTACGTCTCGTTTATTTTAGGTCAGCAGTTATCCGTCAAACATGGCCGCCTATGACGCGACATATCCTTCTCCTCTATCCATATTTCCGTTTCCGGTTGGAGCCACCTACCGACGAGTCTCGCAAAATCCATCCATTCCAAAAGCTCCACGAAAATACGATCTTCGCATTCGTAAGTACCTGTTGTAAGTAGCCTACTTACTGTCAAATTGGTTAGTGTATATAAAATCGCATTCAAGAACGTGATAAGGTCAAGCCTCAAGCACTGTATGAAAATGGGTGTGTGCGCGTGCGTGCGCGCATGTGTGTAGGTTGCGTGGTGATGTGTGCGTTTGTAAAAGTTACAGCTGTTCAAACTTTCAATTCCGTTTTTTCAAATATCCGGAGAATCATGTTCCAATACATGTGATTTCATAACGATTTTTTGGCAATCAGTGTAGTGCCAACAATGCCAACAAACTACGAATGCAAATAAATTCCCTGTGCAATGATACGTGCAAAATTGGTACCTAGAAATCTCCACTAAATTCATTGGATAAGATAGTCGGCAATCCTTCTGAAATGACATAGAGCAAGAATGATTATTTTCCAATATTGTCCCTTGACTGGCAGATTGGAAAGCAAAGAAAAATATTCTTGCCTATAGACCTATGTATAATGTATGTGGGTGACTCTTTGGAGAATAGTAGGCCTACCGTATTTATTGTGAGGTATAGGCCTAGTGAATAAAGACCAGTTGATAAAATCTCATATGGAGGGTCTAGATTTTATTCGTATATAAATTTCCTCGTATGATCTAATTTTTCCTTTACTGAACAATTTAGCCGACCAGTCCAACCGATGGTAAGTTGGTAACCGTTGTCTGTGGTAGAAATTTGGAAATTCTTTCAGAGCAAGTCTGTCATGACTGATGATGCTCGATCGGCAAAACTGCCAGTTTCATAATCGTAGAAGCCATCTAAGAATAATTTCAGTGTTCATGTTTTGTTGAGAGCGCTAGTCATTACAAGTGCTCAGTAAATTTAAAGCTGGCAAAGCACGATAATTCTCTTCCTGATTCGAGACGCAATTAGCCTAGGTTAAATGAATAGACTGGTATAATATTATAGTACGTGTTTGAAATTTGAACGGCATGAAATAGAAGAGCAACACATTTCGAGATAGGTTTTTGAAAAATAATCTATTCAGTTTTTGGATGATATGCCGACGCAGAAATTTCGATGAATAAACGCCCAGAATTTATGAGCTGTTGATAACGGTCGAAGAGTTGTCTTAGTACAGTAAACTGGCCTGAGTTTATTTCGACAGGAGCATAGGACAGCTGCAGCTATAAAAACCGTTTCACGTGAACTAGACGTAACAGAATGATGAAACAGCTTACTGTTGCGCAGTCACGCTATAGACCAACGAAACCGAAGATTCATGCTTAGCTCCCTGTGGAGTTCTATTATTGTTCGTTTTATACACACACACTAAAGAGTTCTACAGACACTAAAGAGGTCTACAGACGACGGCGCCGATTAGTTCAGCGTCGTCGTTCATTTCGGTTATTTTTCGCCTGCGAATCATTAATTGCGCTTCTGATGATAATGAACTTTGTCAATTCCGTCATCCGTCATTCATTCAACCGCGGCAGTGGGTTGGTAGCATTTGAGATCGTCACCAGACAACCTCAGTTCAATTCAAGTTATCATCCATTCATTGTTTTGATGGGAAAACATTTTCTAATCGCTCTATCTCCGCCTGGCCATCCATTTTGCCCACCTTGCGAAAGGATGCTCTCTCTCTCTCTCTCTCTCTCTCTCTCTCTCTCTCTCTCTCTCTCTCTCTCTCTCTCTCTCTCTCTCTCTCTCTCTGTTTCTATCTGTTTCTGTGTCTCTGTGTCTGTCTCTTTGGTGATTAAAGCGCTCGATTTTTAAACTGCCCGAGGTGTATCGTCCCAGCTATTGTAACTGTATTGTTTGCTTAATCGGAGAGCAATGTAGCTAAATTACTGTGTTGTTAAGATTACGGCAGCCACGTCATGATGTGTATCACTGTATCAATCATTTTGCAAATGTGACGGTGTCTACGTTCATTTATGCACCTTTTCATTCGTTCGTTCATTCTGTGATTGTGGATTCTGCAAATTTCTTCGTTCTTCAGTTCTTCAGTTCTCTCATTTGATCTTTACTACGTTCTATGGTTCTTTGTTCATTCTTAAACTCGATGAATAAGTCGGTCTGTGATTTGGAACCGAATTTTCGGTGAAAATTCCTAGGTGGTCTTCAATTTAATTTATCCGTAAGCAGTTCCTTAAACGTTTTAGAACACTTCAATCGGCTTAGAAAGCTTTCTTATAGGCCGACTGGGACATTATTGGCCATAATCGAACAGTAGGCCTATAGGCCTACATATGACCGTTTATTGACTTTTAAACATAGGCCTAAATGACAAGCCAATACAGTGTATACCGAAACAATAAAGCACACAGAGTTCACATAGAGAGGTCAATAATTCAGTTAACGAGAGCCCAAGAGAACCGAGATCGTGTTCCAATGATCAATGTCTCTCACCAATTTTTATGTATACGGCGACTAAATAATTTCAATTAATTGTACGCAGATGCATTGCAGTGTAAAAGAACACTGTTATGAACTTTTGCCCTCGTGCTCATTTATAATGCGGTCTTCTAACAAATTATTATTATTCATCGCATTTGGTAAATAAATTTTTAAGGTAGACAATCCCTACATATTAATCAAAATAATAATTTTTCCCGTTGTATACGATTAAGCAAGTTCAGTCAATTTTAGAGACGTGCACTGCAAAATATAACCAGTCAGAACTAAGCCTACCGGTATAATAATTTACAATGCAGGCTAATGAACAAAACATCACAGTTAGTCTATACTCTATAGCGTCAGATGATTTTTGCGCAAATTAATCAGGCAGTTTTAGGCCAAGTTTTGAAACACCGAAGAGTTAAAATTAGCTTATTAGCCTACTCAGCCTACTGGTTGGCCATACAAGGGTAAATTATAATCATAGCCTATACGTTTAAATTAAATGTGAGAACAGCAAAGAAGGCGAACAATGTAGGTAGGCACTGCTGGTCTTTAAACAAGACAAACATTGTGTTCTATGATTATTATTATTATTATTATTATTATTATTATTATTATTATTATTATTATTATTATTATTATTATTATTATTATTATTATTATTATTATTATTAGGCCTATTACAATACCGGCTAATTGTACCCAGATCTACACATTTCTTTCAGCGTTGCCGACATCACAACGAACAACAGACCAGAAGAAGACAAATGGTTGTTCGGTTCCGAGTCGAAAAAACTCATCAAAGCGTGTGTCGAAAGGTTCGTAAGGAAAACGTAAACCCCGTAATATTAGTATAATTCTGCTGCATACATTATCATTCATTCATTCATTCATTCGCTCATTTCGAAAATTTATATAGAGCTTCTTCAAGAAGTCTACTCAGAAGCGCTCCCAGGCCCAGCCACGGCTAAAGACAAAGGTCTCGAGCACCTGGTAACAAGAAAGCAAATTATTCAGAGATATTAAGCGCATTGCAAGCGGGGACCACTCCATGTGGACGGGCCAATAATAATCGGGAGGCTCGACGATGTTTGATAGAAGAGCTGGTCAGATGGACCAGGAGGTCCCCATTGGCCGAAGAGCGTAAAGCTCGACGGGAGGCTATCTTGCAGAGGCCAATACCTGGATAATTGTGAGTAACTGATATTGTTGCAGGGAAACTTCATCATCATCAGAAGACGATGAGTCGTCTGGTCAAACCAATGACGTCATATCCGTTTAATGGCGTCGAATCGGAATTCGTTTTCGTCTGGGATTTGGATGAAACGATCGTCATCTTCAACTCACTTCTTGATGGATCATTCGCTCAGAGATTCGGAACTGTGAGTCATCTGAATTATACCAATGAAACTGGCTGTCTATCTATCTATCTGTCTGTATGTCTATCTGTCTGTTTGTCTGTCTGTCTATCAGTGTGTCTGTCTGTCTGTCTGTCTGCCTGTCTGTCTGTCTGTCTGTCGGTCTGTCTGTCTATCTGTCTGTTTGTCTGTCTGTCTATCAGTGTGTCTGTCTGTCTGTCTGTCTGTCTGTCTGCCTGTCTGTCTGTCTGTCTGTCTGTCGGTCGGTCGGTCTGTCTGCCTGCCTGTCTGTCTGTCTGTCTGTCTGTCTGTCTGTCTGTCTGTCTGTCTGTCTGTCTGTCTGTCTGTCTGTCTGTCTGTCTGTCTGTCTGTCTGTCATCAGTCAGTCAGCCAGTCAGTCGGTCGGTCGGTCTGTTTGTCAATTTTAAACACTCTGTCATTGGAGATTTGGCTTCAGTAGGCCTATAATGGTAGGCTATGTAGCTTTGAAAAACTTTCAGGCTAATAAAATGTCAGTATAAAAGGACATAATAAATTTGATACACTTTGTAGATTATGGATTTCCGTCCTGATGTTAGTTTCGTTTTGATATGTCTTTGTTCTCAGGATCTGTCGTATGGATTATCACTTGCGCTCAAACTAGAAGAACTCGTCTTTTTCCTCGCAGAAACGCATTTCTTTCTTCGCGATTTAAACGTAAGTGTTCCCAAACGAATTGATTCTGCTAGGTCGCTATATGGATGTCCGATAATTTATTAGGAGATTTGTATGCTATAGTTGCTATACCTAATTCACATCATCACGTAGGTCTAAATGTAGGCTATCATCAGACACAGGCTTACTTTCAAATATAGCCTACCTACAAACCACTTATGAACATAGCCTGCCTGTTATGAGCTACAGAGATCACTCCAATTGGCGAAGTACATGTAAAGCCCCCAAACAGAGTCACCCCAGATTTAAATCGCGTGTCCCCGGGAAACTGTTTGAGAACGAATCCTTCCCACTGAAATGAGCTCTTTCCTATTTCCCCAATGAAGTCACACCCCAATTTAAAATCTACCTCTCATTTTTACCTTTAGTATCAGTGTATACTCAGAAGCGCTCCCGAATACGGCGCGGACACTGGATCGGAGTTTCACGTCGAAGCGCATGCGCAGTTGCGAGTGAAGGACTTGCTCAAGGTCTCTACGCGGCGAGTTGAGGTGGATTCGAATCCTCAACATTCCGGTTGTTAAGTAATTGTTACGTTGCGTAGGTACAGAGATCACTCCAATTGGCGAAGTACATGTAAAGCCCCCAAACACATCAGAAATACCTTTGCGCTGTACAAACAAAAGCTGTGTTAGGTAAATCAGATTATTCAGTGTATTTCACCACACTATATAGACTATATCGAGTGAATTCCACAACAGTTTGACCAGTTTTCGGTGTCCGTTAGGAGGTATGGATGAAGATGTGTCGGATAAGAGGTAGGGGGCGAGAGGTATAGAGTAAGAGGTATGCGGTAATAGGTAAGCTTAAAATAATTGTGAGGTAGGAGGTATTGGGTAGAGGTATGGGATAAGAAGTATGGAGTAACATGTATGAGGTAAGAGGTATGGGGTAAGAGGTATACGGGATAAGAGGTAAAAGGTAAGGCTAGGGGAGTTGAATATCTGCGTAGTTGCTTTATCATAATCTAACGTTGCTTTTGATACATCTGAATTTCATGGATGAAGGGATTCGACCAAATTCATATCGATGACGCTTCGAGTGCAGATAATGGCGAAGACTTAAGGTAATCAGCAATAATGATTTCATATTGTAAAGTTTGCTTTTTAGTTTAAGTTATTAAGGTCATCGGATGCGGGACGGAAGGGATCATGGGAGGGATGGGGTTAAACCGTTAAAGCTACAAATGCGGGGTGGGAATTGGGTACGTTTATGTTCACGTGTCACTCTTTAGACTGTTTCCTTATGTCAAATGCACTTCTCGTCAGTCAAGTGATGCATTGTCATATGCGGATAAATGAAAGCGGGCGGAATGGCTGGAAAAGTCTTCTTCAACAGTTAGACTGCGTGTGCTTTTTATGCTGCGGAACAAAGATAGATAGATCATAGGCCTAGATGGATGGACGAACGCGTCGGACGGACGGACGGATGGATAAATGATAGATGGATAGATGATAGATGGATAGCCTGGATAGATGGACAGATTGCTATGTAACGAATTAATTGAATGATCTTATAGTGCTGTCTTGTGTCTTCGTGCTGTAGCGAATACAATTTCTTTCTGGACGGTTTCTCTTCATCAACCTCCTCCTCCTATTCATCCAGCGGCGCTCATCTTCCTTCGTCAAACCCTCTGCCTTCTTCGCATCCTCCTCCTCCTACTTCTTCCTCTCCGGCGAACTCAAAAGTGTCTACTGGCACCAGCGATTGGATGCGAAAACTCGCCTTCCGTTTCAGAAAAATCAAAGACGCTTACAACATCCATCGCCATGACGTCGGAGGTAACGCCCTCTCTTGACTGAATTCAGCATTATAATCATGCATGTACAAAAAGTCGCAATGTAGGCCTACATGCACAGGATGCTTAGCCAAATGCTGTAATTAGGGAGTTAATTTATTAATCGTACGAATGATTTTCTATGCGCTTTCTCGTAGGTCGCACCCGCAGGTTTTTTTTATTGTTTCAATTTGTTTTCTACAAACATTGTTTTCATTAGGCCTAAGCCTTAATTAAGATAGTCGCCAGGTTTCGTGGCTGTTCTGCATCTGCCAGGAAACAGAAACCTGGAATAATTAGTCTCATCTACATTGTGTTAATCTCATGGATGTTGTTGTCTGTTGTTGTTAGTTCTTCTTGGTCCTCTGCGTGAGCAGGAGTGGCGTCAGCTGAGAACGAGCATCGAACGACTAACTGGAGGCTGGCTGTCTGTGGCTTTTAGATCGTTAACTGTCATCAATTCCAGGTAGGCCTACCGGTAATCAATCTCAATAAAATTGATTAGATAATTATAATCATTGACCATCATTGCTGCGGTTAGAGCCATTTACGATACAACGAATTGTGTCTGAACCATACTATATTAGGTCTATGTTGCCTTCATATAGCAGTATGACAGTGTGACATTTTGTCTGAAATTTTTATTTAACGTATCGTTTTCCGTGCCATGCAGAGGTGCCAGCAGAAGTGTGAATGTCTTGAATGAATTGAAATTCACTTGAAGAATTAATTGCAGACAATGCCTTCAATGCTGCTAACGCGACGAATGTTTCTCGATCTCTGCAGGTCCAATTGTATCAACGTTCTCGTCACCACGACGCATCTCGTTCCAACTCTTTCAAAGGTCTTGCTCTTTGGACTCGGAGAGATCTTTCAAGTCAGCAACGTGTATAGTGCAGCAAAAGTTGGTGAGCTCAGACCTTAATATTCCAACGATGAGCTGCATTCCCCAGTCACTTATATTACACTATCGTCGTGAAAATGTCCGACATTTTGATTGTATAATTATTTATCTGTCTACTAACTACTAAATACAAAAAGTCCGACATTTTCTTTTATAATGAAGAGATTAGATGGGCGCGAATTATTGATAAGATCAAACATGATCTTATCTGTGATATTTTTGTTTTTAATAATCAAATTAGATAAAGTTCTATTTTGCTTGGCTGCTTAACGATGTGTACGTGGCATTCTAATTCCATTTCAGCTGATCAATTTATGGCTTCATGCAGCTGTCATCCAACAAGAACTTGCTGGAAAATAATAGACAGCCTATCTGAATAATTATTGTAGACCTACTATCAAAGACATCACTTCAACGATTCGCTACCTTCCTTATGAATTGTCGTCAAACTAATTACAAACATTCTATGAAACTATGTCACTGGTGAGCATAAAGAACAGTTATGGTTTTCAATATATTTATTTCTTCTGAATTTGTGTTGAAGTCTTGGAAAATATCCTGCCAGTTCTGCTTCTGATTAAAGCATTGTGTGTTTACAGGTAAAGTGCAGTGTTTCGAGCAAATAACTGCCCGCTTTGGAAGGAAGAGTACGTACCTTGTTATTGGCGATGGTTATGAAGAAGAAATGGGCGCCAAACAGGTCGGTATAAAGCAGATAAAGAGATCCAGGTTTAGCGCAATTAGGCCTACGTGAGTCTACTGTCGTGCCTATAATTCGTCTCGTTTTAGCTGCTAGTTTACTTCGCGTCACATTAAATGCTGACATAACATATGGAAATTTTATGCTAACATCGCATGTGAGATCAGAGTCACAAGAAGGCTATAACCCATGACGACATTGGTTAACTTAAGACATATAATTTTTCTAGCTTTCACTGACGAAATCTATTCCAGCCAAGTTCTTATAAATCCTGGACAGAGACATTTCGCATTGTTCCTTTGTTGATTCCTGGCTCTTCTGCAACGTCAATGAATAGTTCTAACCTAGGCTGACCATTTTCTGGCCATCAAAAACCGGGACACTTTTTGGAAAACTGCCAATTGTAGGCCTAATTCCTTAACTACATACTATCGACCTATAATCTAACCTAGTATATTGCAACCAATGCTGTCCTCTTTTAATACCTTCAAAATGCAGCCAAATTAACTATCAAACGCCAGATGACTATACACTTTCACTAATCACTAGGTCAATACATAATGGTGGTGAACAATGAATTTGATAAGTAGGCTACTGTAGGCCTAGGCTACACCTATAATTTGCTAACTATACCAGAGCATTTGATAGTTACACTGTACAGGGTGCTGCGATAAACCTATAACAGAAACTGAAACTCATATCCACAGGCCTAATTAGGCCTAATTTGCTAACCGACTTGACCTTGAAGCCTGTGTTTGGTTTTACTGGAGAATTTCTATTCAGATCGTTCAAACTTTCTGAACATGTATTGTATACTAAGAAAACAGGTGGACCATTAATATGAATGACAAACATTGAGACAAGCTTCCCATCATCTGTAGGCCCTCTTTTTTAGATGCCTATGGGACCTATGTCATTATCATACAGACAGGCATTGGCGTCTTTTATGATGTTATAACTTATGGAAATGCTAAGCCTAAACAATTATTTAATAATAATTATAGGCCTATGATTGCTTAATCATATAATTAGACCTACAGCATACATAGACAATGGAACTCGGTTTAAGCATTTTTCCACAACTTTATAACCAGTAGAAATATGATCTGAAAAATTTCAGTTTCCTTTTCTCGTTTAGTGCAAGCAGTGTCATTCAAATCATCAAAGGATTAAGAATAGACCCCATGTTTCTATTAATCTTACGTGCGTCTTACTTCGAATGGCCGAAATGTTTCGGTGAAGGAATTGTGTTCTTCTGTTGCAGAGATGTTGGCCTTTCTGGAGAATATCGAATCTCTCTGATCTCTATGCATTACAACAAGCGCTTGATCTCGGCTACCTATAGAACAAAGTTGCATAAGAAGAAGATGCGACCACGAAATAGATGGACAGATGCTAGGCTACAGATGATGGATGACAAACTACTCTGCTTCAGACGCAGGAATCTGCGTTGCGAGATATTTATTATGTCGATTGCACAGCACGACTCTGAAGACCGATGACATTCGCGATAATTAGCCTATATTGCTCCCTGATATAACATTGCATCCGTGAAAATGGTGACTGATGTAACAACATCCATGAATTAAGATGACGTTGATTGGCAGAATATGGCATAACATTGAACTATTATGTCTTCTTCTTTAGGCCTTCGCCAGAACTGCACAACCATTATCTTCATCCTTCTTCGGGTGGCTTTCTTCAGACACTGGCGCAGGTTACTAGGCCTATAGCATAATATGCTAGTGAACAACAGTGTGTAGGATAATTATTTAGGCTGATTGAAAACGTTATTGGTGTTTTTTTAGCCTACCTATATATGAAAATGCAATCGACTTTTAGATTCTGTAATCCAAGAATTAAGGAGATAGAATATCCCGTGAGTCCGTGACACCGGCAGCTACGACGTCCTTTTTTGGGAAAATATGCAAATTTTAGGCCTAATGCATGGGTTTGAACCGTTTGATATGCGGATCTTGTACGTGCCCGGTACCAAAGACAAACTAACGCTGATACATCGTTTGAATAAGCCTAATTTCGAGTAGGCTACTTGAAAGAAGAAATGCATGAATAGAAAGATATTTTTGGGGGATATCAAAATAGCCTAATGTAGGCTACGTCGATGTTGCGCCGTTCTCAGAAAGTGTGTTCACTGTTCACCGTGTGCTTCGCTGATCACTTGGTCGTCTGATGCCACAAGCCGTTCTTTAATTATGCTATATCTGCATATACCTCATTATGAAATGGCTCTGCATAACATTCGAACATCAAAATTTAGGTTAGCTGTCCATGAAACTGTACCCATCGTTTGCTGCCAAGCAGTGTTTAATCTAGTCCCCACCCGCTGGGGGGGGAATTCAGGTTTCTGGGGGGGGAGACAATCGAGCGTCCGAAGGACGCTCGTGAGGCGCGTAGCGCCGAGACCCGCAGGGGGAGGGGTATGGGGAGGGGGATGTGCCCCCTCCCCATCATAAACTTTTTTAATTTCCACATTGCAATGGTAGCATTTTAAGGTACCATCTTAACAAAATACCTGTAATTTTTCAGAGCCCCATCAGAAACTTTTTTAATTTCCACATTGCAATGGTAGCATTTTAAGGTACCATCTTAACAAAATACCTGTAATTTTTCAGAGCCCCATCAGAAACTTTTTTAATTTCCACATTGCAATGGTAGCATTTTAAGGTACCATCTTAACAAAATACCTGTAATTTTTCAGAGACCCATTAGAAACTTTTTGAATTTCTACATTGCAATGGTAGAATTTTAAGGTACCATCTTATACCTGTAATTTTTCAGAGCCCCATCAGAAACTTTTTTAATTTCCACATTGCAATGGTAGCATTTTAAGGTACCATCTTAACAAAATACCTGTAATTTTTCAGAGCCCCATCAGAAACTTTTTTAATTTCCACATTGCAATGGTAGCATTTTAAGGTACCATCTTAACAAAATACCTGTAATTTTTCAGAGACCCATTAGAAACTTTTTGAATTTCTACATTGCAATGGTAGCATTTTAAGGTACCATCTTAACAAAATACCTGTAATTTTTCAGAACCCCATTAGAAATTTTTTGAATTTCTACTTTGCAATGGTAGAATTTTAAGGTACCATCTTAACAAAATACCTGTAATTTTTCAGAGCCCAATTAGAAACTTTTTAAATTTCTACATTGCAATGGTAGAATTTTAAGGTACCATCTTATACCTGTAATTTTTCAGAGCCCCATCAGAAACTTTTTTAATTTCCACATTGCAATGGTAGCATTTTAAGGTACCATCTTAACAAAATACCTGTAATTTTTCAGAGCCCCATCAGAAACTTTTTTAATTTCCACATTGCAATGGTAGCATTTTAAGGTACCATCTTAACAAAATACCTGTAATTTTTCAGAGACCCATTAGAAACTTTTTGAATTTCTACATTGCAATGGTAGCATTTTAAGGTACCATCTTAACAAAATACCTGTAATTTTTCAGAACCCCATTAGAAATTTTTTGAATTTCTACTTTGCAATGGTAGAATTTTAAGGTACCATCTTAACAAAATACCTGTAATTTTTCAGAGCCCAATTAGAAACTTTTTTAATTTCCACATTGCAATGGTAGCATTTTACGGTACCATCTTAACAAAATACCTGTATTTTTTCAGAGCCCCATCAGAAACTTTTTGAATTTCCACATTGCAATGGCAGCATTTTAAGGTACCATCTTAACAAACTGCCTGTACACTTTTCAGTGCTTATAAGAGTGGACTTCAATAAATATAAGCAACACTTAACAAATATTTTGGGGGGTTATTTCCACACTATAATGGTAGGCCTCCTCTTTTAAGGTGCTATTTTAGCAAATTAACTCTATTAGACTATTCAGTACTGATAAAAAAGTGTTTTAGGATCTAAAATAATAATACATATGATTATAATTACAATAAAAATATCTTTATGTATCAGTTCAACAGCTCAGGTCTCCTGTTGCTGAGTTATTCTAATGAATAAATGCAGACATGAATATAATAGTAGCCTATATAAGCTGACTTTTCAGCACTATAACAGTTTAACCCTGTTTTCCAAGATGGTCCTGAACTGCTGACCAGGACATACTTTCTGAAATCATATTTAATGGTACACAAACCAACCAAGAACTAATAAACTACCGGTGTCTAATTCAAGAAACCATGTGTAGTAATGATGTTGTTTTTAGGTTTTACTATATTTGTGTTCAAATAATAGGACCAAACATTTTGAAATTCTAGGCCTAGAGTTTAAAATTTGAAGGATACCACTGGTGAGAAGCCATTCAGTTGTACAAAAGTAGTATTTGTACAAATATTAGCAGTAAGTTATTCTCATTTAGCAGGATTGTGTCATATATCATATTAGTAAATAATAACACTATAACCATTGACCACATAGGCCTAATAATAAATAATATTACAGTATATTATAACAATTCACGTAATACGATGATGTAAACAGCCACTAAAACTATAAGCATTTTGTCAAATTTTCTGGAGGGGATGTCATATCTGTTTTTAGTTGTGCAAAAATAGTGTTTAAACAAATATATACAGTAAGTTATACTAATTGCAACATGATAGTATCATATATAATAATAGTAAATAATAAATAATAATCATATAATAGTAAATAACATCACGGTATATTATAACACTTCATATAAAACAACGATGAAAATAGTAACTAAAAACCAATATCATTTTGTCAAATTTTTCTGGGGGGAAATGTCAATCCTGGGGGGGGGGAACTTTCCCCCCCAGAGACGTCTAGATTAAACACTGGCTGCCAAGTGCTGGACAGTAGGCCTAACTGCTGCTGGAATATATTCATTGTCCATTCTGGATCGCCCCACGGACTGCTCGCTTTCTGTTCTTTCTAACAAAGTGTTGGCCGAATTTCCATCCGATTGACACGACAGACATCCCAGAAGCGGACTCTGGCGCAATAGCCTATAGGCTACCCACGAATATTCATGAATAGTGGCCGTCGGCAACTTGAGAGTAGGCTGCCTATTAATGCTCCAGCTTGCTCAAATTTTTCCTGTCATTTGTTTTCCCCTTACTGTCCGCCCAACGTGGTCTCGAACTCGCTATAGCCTACCTGTAGCTCTCTACGCCAGCGAGTTATCCATTAGGCCTAAGTACTTTACCGGGGCCCCCAATGAATGAATGAATGAATGAATGAATGAATGAATGAATGAATGAATGAATGAATGAATGAATAAATGAATGAATGAATGAATGAATGAATGAATGAATGAATGAATGAGACATTGAACTTTGCGGCTACGTGAGTCATCTGTCATTCCGCCAGTGAAATCCTTACAGTTAGAAGAATCACAACCAAATTTGCACGATTCTTTGTAATCTCAAAAGTAAATCTAAATCAATAATCTTCCGTAATTTTGTCATAAATTATACTACCTAAATTTATTATTTCGCCAGAATTCGCTAAATTTCTCATCGAACGATTGTCTTACTTACATACCTTGTATTTGCGCATCCAGCTTCCATTTCAATTGTAATTATTTTCGGCCGCTTAACCGGAAGTACTGTGAAGGTCGTTCGTCTTGAAAGAGTGTAGATTTTATTTTTAAAATGCTTAAGTTTAAAACTGCGAGGGGTGCGAAACGTTTTCAGGTGGTTTTTGTGACCACGTCGTTACTAATTTTATTCAGTCGGCCTATCTGGGATTTCCTTTTGCATCCGATTTACAGCACTTACACAGACTTTAAAGGTGGCGTGCAATAATAATTGTATAAATCGTACATCGCATTCTGGCAGCAATGTATTATTGTAGACCACGGGTTGTAAAAGCGCTGGCCCGTTGATGATGTTTTGTGGGCCGCGGAGTTTTGCCTAATGATTACACTGTTTAGTACACGTGTAATTTAGTTCATAAATTATTCGCCCGTTGTAGCATTGTTTGGTAAATACGAAGACTGAGTCACCGTACTCCAAACAATATGGCTGCCAACGAATGCCGTAAAATTAGAACGCGGCCGGTCGACGACATCGCAGCATGTATCTCAACATGCAAAGCGTGAGGGTCGGTTAGGGCTCAGGTTAGGCGCCGTGAGGGTCGGTTAGGGTTAGTTTTAGGGTTTAGTGCAGTCATTCTGCTGAAATTGAAGCGTCCTTTAATTTTCGCGGAAATATTAGGCCTATGTCGGGCCGCTCTGTTATGCACGCATCTACGGTGGCCATATTGTTTGGAGTACGGTGACTCAGTCTTCGTGTTTACCCATTGTTTTTCCTATTTATTCATTTCTGCATTTCTATTGATTTTTCATCACTCCAAATTCAAATTTGGCAAAGAATATTTTGCATTAATCCAGCTTCTATTTAAGAACGAATTCGTTTAATTTATTCCACCCTTTGGTTATTGTTACTGACCGCTCGGTAGAGCCTAGACAGTATGGCCGCCGCAGATAGGTGCTGAATAGAGCGGCCTGACATACGGCGATCGATAGCCCGATATTTCCGCGACCTACGGCGACCTATAGGCCAATGTTTTCGCGAAAGTAAGTAAAAATACCATGAGAAGGTGTATTTTCGAAAATATTAATGCGCTTAAATAAGCTAAAGAACGCAACAAAATCGATTGACCTTAATACATTGGCCGCCAGTTACGAGATATCTCGGGGTTTAACCACGAGATCTTGTTCTATTCGCTCTATTCTGCACCTATCTGCGGCGGCCATACTGTTTACATTCTACCGAGCCGTCAGTAACAATAACCCAGCCTTTATTTCATCAACAATTATTTTCCATCATTGCGACTTCTATGTAAGTAAAATATTATTATTCATTAATTCAGCATATGTTTAAGTAAAATTCGTTTCATCAATCCCACTTCTATTAAAATTAAGCAAATTTCTTCGTCAATCCGACTTTCATGTAGCAAGAATTCTTTCATCAATCCAACTTTTATTATTCACCCAATGCTGAAGCCCCTGCAATGACGAATAATTTACTCACTATTGCAAGCTTGTCATTGTGGGGTCCATTTGACATCTATTTGTTCTATGTATCAGAATCAGTTAAATTTAAGTTAATTATGTTCTATTCAGAGAAACTAGATGACACATTGACATTAGACTTATGGCCTTCACACCAGACTAGACCAACTATCCTGTAGGAGATACGCTGCATAGTTGGAAGCCAGTGCAGTGTGTCACGCATGTATGCTGAGACGGCTCTGACATACTTCAAGATGCGCCCAATAAGATGAGCAGCAGAATGGAGTACCTGGTCAAGGCGGGTAATTAGAGCAAGGGGCAAGCCTACCAGGATAGAGCAGCAGTGGTAAAGTCTGCTGGTTACAAAGGCATGGGTAAGGGTGGATGCAGCACTGTGAGACTAGGAGCAGAAAACAACCCGCAATTTAATAATTGCTTGTTTGTTTGTATGTGCACTTGTTATAGCGCCCCTTCAAGCTCCCTACTCATAGGCACTCCCGACTAGAGAGCGGACACTGCATCGGTGTTTTACGTCGAAGCGCTGAGAAATTGCGAGTGAAGGACTTGCCCAAGGTCCTTACACGATGACTTGAGGTGGATTCGAAACTGCAACCATTTGGCTGCAAGGTGACGAACATACCCACTATACCACCACGCCCCACTAATCTTCGTTTAATTTCAGACTGACATTACACAAAGTGAGATTGCAAATCATAGTATGATGGATGATCACAAGTACGTAATTTAAGTGTCGGCAGCCAACAGCGCATCGCATCCTACCCATTGTACCAACGCCATCTACTGATTGGAAGATTGAGTGAACCTTTGGGAGGGTAGTGGAACGGAATCCCATTTTCGTGAGTTCTTCGTGACAGAGTGTTAATCATTGCTCTAAACACCCTTCCAACTACGTTACTTTTGGTATATAAATTATTATTATTATTAGCTAACAAATTTGAAAAGAATTTTTTTCTTTCCTTGCCTAAGTAAAAGTAAGTAAATTTTAAAAGTTTTATATGTTGATTTTGCAGGAAGACGACAACAAAAGATCTTGAAATCTGGAGAAAGCAGTCCTTCGCCTTGAACTGAACGAGCAAAAAACTATTTTGAAGATCAGCATCTAAGAAATTATAACTGAAACAAATTTCCAGTTTGATGGATTAACTGACAGTTTATTTCTTTTAGCTACACCACTTCCAATTGTTTCTCTGATGTGAAATTTGTACAACATTATACAACATTGTACAACGTTGTACAGTTTTGTCTCTAGTCCATCAATGAATTAAAGAGTTGAGCATCATGATCAACTTCTTGCTGACCATTTTGCTTGACAAATGACAGAGAACAATGGAAATTATTTAATCACATTCATCACCGCTGAATGGTAGGTGTCACATATCGACGAAATACAGAATAGATCTAGATAATTATGTGTCATAAAACTTTTCTACAGACTATTGATTGAATACAAGTTGCTGTAAATAGTGTTAAACTTTCTCATTTTTCGTTTTTCACATCAAACTTGTCACCCTTTTATGGAGTTGATGAGGGTATTTTAAAATCCTCTGGGTACCACGTAAATCTAGCAATTCTGCCATAATGACAAAACTGAAATTTACTAACAGATCCACACTGTGTAAGTTATGTTTAAAATTTTACATTACTGTTTTATTTTGTGCTACATGAACTGCAGTTTCTGTTGAGTATATGTTCCACTGTGTTACGCAATTCAAAAGTGGACTATGCTGAAGAACAGGGTGCATGATTGGCAGAGAAAAATGTTATATTAACTCGGCAGATAACAGTCATATGTCATTTTAAATTCAGACATTGGAATAAAAAAAACTATGTGGAAAAACGTCCTGGCTTATAAAACATTTGAACTTAAATCGGTTCTTGTCAGGCCCGCATTGCAGTGGGTGCTGAGAGTGCTGCAGCACCCAGGCCCTCATTTTGATGGAATGGATCAGATTTAAAATGTGGTAGATAACAAATGTTGTGATGTTTCTGTTAAGAAAAACGAGCCAAGCCTTACAGAATCACAGCAAAAGAGACATTTAACGTATATTTCCTTTGTGGTATTTACGTTTTATTGTGGCCACATCTTTTTTTCTAAAAGCACTATTGTTGCATCACTTCTTAACATGATGATGCTACATTATCAATTTCTTTTATGGAATTTTTATTGTGGCGGCTTCTCCTTGATATGAAATTTTGTTGTGTCACTTTGTCGTAGGCAAGTTGCTGCTACGACAATAGCTCTGTACTGTTATGACCACATCTTCTTGGTCTACAGCGCTATTATTATGTCATTGGCTATGTATATTGTATAGTGCTACGTTGCTAGAATAATGGCTTATTTCGCAATATGACAACCCCTCTTTGTTCTACATATACTATTGCTACATCATGATATTTTGTTGTGTCACTTTTTCGATATGTACATTTTGCAATTAAAATTAACAAATTTCAATTTGCTGCTTTTGCACGAGTGGTGCCATAAAGTGTGGGGCTCTGTTCGGTCAAACATGTTAAACATGCCTTAATCCACCATACAATACTTCGATGTCATTAAGAAATAGGCTACTAAGCCGCTACATGTCAAATATATTAAATAATATATGTGTGGCTGGCCGGTGGGTTCTCAGAAGAGGGTAATCACAGTACCCGAACCTGCCCTAGCCTTAATGGACCCAGGTTCTTGTTATTTTGGATATTTGTATTATTTAGCGCGAGGCATTTGGCACAGAGACAATTCCGTGTAAAGCACGGATAATTGGACAAAAGGACAATTCGGCACAATGACAACTGAGTGCAATGGCCATTTGGCACAGGGACAATTCGGTGCGGGGACAACTTGGCGGAACGAGAAATCTAGACCCACGTCTCATGAATTGATATGAAATTAGGCCTACACAGTTGATTATAAACGATTCTTTGATGTTGCTTCAATTGCATTGGTCTTGATATCGATCGAAGACAAAAGCAATTTGCAGGAACATTTTTCACTTCATTGGCAACAAGATGATAAGATGATAAATGATGCTGCTCGTTTATAGACCATTTAGAACCTATTAATAAGCCGATAAGTTAATGTTAGACCTACTACATATCGACTTGAGCATGAGATAACATCACAATAATTCTCGATATTAATTACCACAGTTCGCAATGATTCAACTCAGATCCCGTTATTTTATCTTCTGCATTGGAAGCACTTAGCCATGGAGAATTTTTTCAATCATCTAGGCTAATTTTTCTATGAAGATTGGTTCGTGACCCTGGTCGGTTCACTTGGAGGGTGTGGAGGAAGAGGGCGAAATGGAGGGTGTGGAGGAAGAGAGCGAAATGGAGGGTGTGGAGGGAGAGAGCGAAATGGAGGGTGTGGAGGAAGTGAGCGAAATGGAGGGTGTGGAGGAAGAGAGCGAACGGAGAGTGTGGAGGAAGAGAGCGAAATGGAGGGTGTGGAGGAAGAGAGCAAAATGGAGGGTGTGGAGGAAGAGAGCGAAATGGAGGGTGTGGAGGAAGAGAGCGAAATGGAGGGTGTGGAGGAAGAGAGCGAAATGGAGGGTGTGGAGGAAGAGAGCGAAATGGAGGGTGTGGAGGAAGAGGGCGAAATGGAGGTGTGGAGGAAGAGAGCAAAATGGAGGGTGTGGAGGAAGAGAGCGAAATGGAGGGTGTGGAGGAAGAGAGCGAAATGGAGGGTGTGGAGGAAGAGAGCGAAATGGAGGGTGTGGAGGGAGAGAGCGAAATGGAGGGTGTGGAGGAAGTGAGCGAAATGGAGGGTGTGGAGGAAGAGAGCGAACGGAGAGTGTGGGGGAAGAGAGCGAAATGGAGGGTGTGGAGGAAGAGAGCAAAATGGAGGGTGTGGAGGAAGAGAGCGAAATGGAGGGTGTGGAGGAAGAGAGCGAAATGGAGGGTGTGGAGGAAGAGAGCGAAATGGAGGGTGTGGAGGGAGAGAGCGAAATGGAGGGTGTGGAGGAAGTGAGCGAAATGGAGGGTGTGGAGGAAGAGAGCGAACGGAGAGTGTGGAGGAAGAGAGCGAAATGGAGGGTGTGGAGGAAGAGAGCAAAATGGAGGGTGTGGAGGAAGAGAGCGAAATGGAGGGTGTGGAGGAAGAGAGCGAAATGGAGGGTGTGGAGGAAGAGAGCGAACGGAGGGTGTGGAGGAAGAGAGCGAAATGGAGGGTGTGGAGGAAGAGAGCGAAATGGAGGGTGTGGAGGAAGAGGGCGAAATGGAGGGTGTGGAGGAAGAGGGCGAAATGGAGGGTCTGGAGGAAGAGAGCGAAATGGAGGGTGTGGAGGAAGAGAGCGAAATCGAGGGTGTGGAGGAAGAGGGCGAAATGGAGGGTGTGGAGGAAGAGAGCGAAATGGAGGGTGTGGAGGAAGAGAGCAAAATGGAGGGTGTGGAGGATGAGACCGAAATGGAGGGTGTGGAGGAAGAGAGCGAAATGGAGGGTGTGGAGGAAGAGAGCGAACGGAGGGTGTGGAGGAAGAGAGCGAAATGGAGGGTGTGGAGGAAGAGAGCGAAATGGAGGGTGTGGAGGAAGAGGGCGAAATGGAGGGTGTGGAGGAAGAGAGCGAAATGGAGGGTGTGGAGGAAGAGAGCGAAATGGAGGGTGTGGAGGAAGAGAGCGAACGGAGAGTGTGGAGGAAGAGAGCGAAATGGAGGGTGTGGAAAAAGAGAGCGAAATGGAGGGTGTGGAGGAAGAGAGCGAAATGGAGGGTGTGGAGGAAGAGAGCGAAATGGAGGGTGTGGAGGGAGAGAGCGAAACGGAGTGTGTGGAGGAAGAGAGCGAAATGGAGGGTGTGGAGGAAGAGAGCAAAATGGAGGGTGTGGAGGAAGAGAGCGAAATGGAGGGTGTGGAGGAAGAGAGCGAAATGGAGGGTGTGGAGGAAGAGAGCGAAATGGAGGGTGTGGAGAAAGAGAGCAAAATGGAGGGTGTGGAGGAAGAGAGCGAAATGGAGGGTGTGGAGGAAGTGAGCGAAATGGAGGGTGTGGAGGAAGAGAGCGAACGGAGAGTGTGGAGGAAGAGAGCGAAATGGAGGGTGTGGAGGAAGAGAGCAAAATGGAGGGTGTGGAGGAAGAGAGCGAAATGGAGGGTGTGGAGGAAGAGAGCGAAATGGAGGGTGTGGAGGAAGAGAGCGAACGGAGGGTGTGGAGGAAGAGAGCGAAATGGAGGGTGTGGAGGAAGAGAGCGAAATGGAGGGTGTGGAGGAAGAGGGCGAAATGGAGGGTGTGGAGGAAGAGAGCGAAATGGAGGGTGTGGAGGAAGAGAGCGAAATGGAGGGTGTGGAGGAAGAGGGCGAAATGGAGGGTGTGGAGGAAGAGAGCGAAATCGAGGGTGTGGAGGAAGAGAGCGAAATCGAGGGTGTGGAGGAAGAGAGCGAAATGGAGGGTGTGGAGGAAGAGAGCGAAATGGAGGGTGTGGAGGGAGAGAGCGAAATGGAGGGTGTGGAGGAAGAGAGCGAAATGGAGGGTGTGGAGGAAGAGAGCAAAATGGAGGGTGTGGAGGAAGAGAGCGAAATGGAGGGTGTGGAGGAAGAGAGCGAAATGGAGGGTGTGGAGGAAGAGAGCAAAATGGAGGGTGTGGAGGAAGAGAGCGAAATGGAGGGTGTGGAGGAAGAGAGCAAAATGGAGGGTGTGGAGGAAGAGAGCGAAATGGTCCATTTCGCTCTTTTCCTCCACACCCTCCATTTCAAATGGAGGGTGTGGAGGAAGAGAGCGAAATGGAGGGTTTGGAGGAGGAGACTTCATTTGGCACAAGTTCGAAAAATTTAGTGAGCTCGGCCACTTGAAATCATTGTGCGTGCAGCTGCGGCCTACGGGCCACACCTTGGACAGCAATAATTATTATGTCGCCGATATTGCTATAGTGTGCTATCTATACTCTAGAGAGACATCTGCGCGAGAACGCGATGTCTTTACAAGACTAGTCTCTGTGCTGCAGACCAATACAAAAGGATTGTCTCAACTTATTAAGCTCCTTTGCTGTAACATATTTCCACTCCGAATCTGCACCATTTACAACTCTCGAAAACTCCATGTGGACTCATGTGCTGCGCTGGCTTCCTGTCAGGAAGCCAGCGCTGCATCTCGTACAGTGTTTAATCTAGTATTCTAGTAGGCTACTCTCCTTGGCAAGAAAAAATCCAGGTTTTGGGGGAGGAAATTGGAATGGGGATGTGCTTTCCCCCCCCCCCCCCCATCAGAATTTTATATTTTCTCATTAATATGATGGTAGCAGTTTAGGCTGTCATTTTTGAAAGGCTTTAATGAATATACTTTCTATAATAGGCTGCTTCCACTGTCATATTTAATAGGCCTACTGGCTACTACTACCATCGCATATTTAATAGGCCTACTAGGCTACTACTATTAGGCTACTATCACTGCCGTTACCACCACTGTTACGCCTACCAATCTGTATAGCCTATCTAGGCCCAGTAGTGGCGGTGGTATTGGAAGCAGTAAACTTACCGTATTACGGTATTAGTCTAGACTGACCGCTTCTGAGGCAAGCTAATTGTTCAATAATATTATTATGAAACGACGTTCAAATTGGGCTTTGTCTGATTCAGTCGTGGACTTCGCCCTCGATAACAATATTAACACCTGGAAGAGAGACGAGAGTTTAATACGACCAGGAACAACGCCCCATATTCGCCGCATGGTAGGCTACACTTAGCCAGACCGTAGATTTATTAGCAATTACTGCAGACCCAATGAATTCCATTATTAATGGTCTCGATTGAGATGCATCGATAGACTTCTAGTTAATTTTCTGAACGTCGCCGAGCAAACTGAGCCTCGTCCAAAATGAATGGAGAGTCGCGCACTCAACGTATTTCCTGTTGATTTCAATGCTTTACTTTGACCAGAGAGGAGCGATTAAACGCAGCACTCGTTTAAACCGGATCTCAATCGGAGGACTGATCGACCAGGCAATGTTACGCCCAGCCAGTCGGTCGGTCAGTCGGTCGGTCGGGGGCAGTGATGGGGAAAATACTTCTAAAAAGTATTTTGAGTATAAGTAAAAATACTTGGTCACAAAAGTATTTAAAATACAAGTAAAAATACTTTTTTACAAAAGTATTTAAAATACAAGTATAAAATACTTGGCTTGGAAAAGTATTTAAAATACTAAGTACAAAATACTCACTGCCAAACTACATAAAAAATAAAGAAGTCATATTAAATTGCGACAAAACATTCTTAACATAGAATTTTGATCAAAAACAAACATTTTCTAGGTCTGGGTCCAAAGATGTTTGAGTCCGAGTCCAAGACACTAGAGATGGGTTCTAGTTCTAGTCAGAGTTCGTTAAGATCAAGATCCACAGAAACACACAATTTAATGGCATATAAAAAATATCGGTAGCCTGCTATTTATGCAGAAAGAATGGTCATTGGTCAGTGTAATTTATCCAAATCTAAAATTTAAAAACACTAAAATATATAAAGTTTTGTTCAGTAATCTGGCCCAATGGGATGGATAAAAATTCTTCCACTGCTGAGCACAGGTTCAACGTACATACCTTATAAAGTCTGCTATATTGAGACGTCCTGTCACAATAATTCCCATCAGCAAGCCTAAGTAAATGTTCCAAGTCTGTGTTATGGGAGGGAATGGTCTAGCCCTTGTGATGATAATACAAAACACCAGCACAGGTCAACTAAGTGCTATAGGTGTCTTCCTGCATTCTATAATTGGTCAAGTGTGTGGTCTTTGATCCATTAATGGAGATCTATGTAATGAAAATCTGCGCCCTGTTTCAGGGTAACAGAAGCTCCAATTGCCACCAGCCAATATACATGTCTCATGGGAGCCGGACATTTACCCCCTGAACATATTCCCCCCCAGACATATTCCCCCGGACATTTACCCCCCCGGACGTTTCCCCCCCCCGTTTTTGACTAGGACAATTACCCCCCGGACAATTTCCGCCCTCTGTACATATAGGTTAGGCATCGTGATGGTTGCCTATAGTTCAGGTTAGGCATCGTGAAGGTCGGTTAAGGTCAGGGAAGGCATCGTGAGGGTCGGTTAGGGTCAGGTTAGGCATCGTGAGGGTCGGTTAGGGTTAGTGGTAGGGTTAGTGCAGTCATTCATTAACATAGGTTAGGCATCGTGATCTCGAGGGTTGGTTAGGGTCAGGTTAGGCATCGTGAGGGTCGGTTAGGGTCAGGTTAGGCATCGTGAGGGTCGGTTAGGGTCAGATTAGGCATCGTGAGTGTCGGTTAGGGTTAGTGGTAGGGTTAGTGCAGTCATTCGTTAACATAGTAGGGACCCTTATGGGGGGAGAAATGTCCTAGGTCAGGGGGCAAAACGTCCGAGGGGTAAATGTCCGGGGGGAATATGTTCGGGGGGGGAATATGTCCCGGAGGTAAATGTCCTACATCCATGTCTCATACCATCCTCATTTTCCCTATTCATAAACATCTAGATAGTCAACATCTAACCTATGTGCTATTCTATCAGCAAATTCGTTGTGGTGTCAAACATCAAACTAATTTCAAACATAATTATATGCGTGTCAATTTGATACCTCATAAATGTGTAAGATAGACCCTACACCGTACATCAAATTCACCTGTAGGCCTAATTAACTTCGCTCACCCTGTGGTCAGCGGTGCCCAGCCATCCGTAACAATGACTAACCCCTATCAGCCTGTTTATCTGGCCATTGTTTGTCTTAAACCTTCTGTTCAAGGGCTCCTTTGTTTGAGTTATGAATAAGCCTAGGGCAGTTGAGAATGCATATTGCATAGCTAATTGCAGCTGGTGAGATTTAAAAGTATTTTGAAAAGGATTTTAACATCATCACAATTTTAAGTACAAAATACTACCAAAAAAGTATTTTAAGTAAAAGTAGAAATACTTGATCACAAAAGTATTTAAAATACAAGTACAAAATACTTAGATTGTATTTAAAATACTATTTTAAATACTAGTATTTTAAATACTTCCCATCACTGGTCGGGGGGGGGGGGGGATCAGTCCCTCACAGAGCAATGCGCCATCGTCCATCGGGCTGGACTCTGGTTGTCTTTGCAGCGTATACTGGACTCAGCGGCTAAATGCGCTTAGACGCTGAGCCGGCGGAATTCCTCTAGGGATACATTTATGTCGTCCACTGCGACTCCCGCTTTATCTTCCCGTGTTCGGCAATGGTCCGTCGGGTGGGTGGGTTGTGGTTCTAAGGAAGACGAAAGAATTGAGGGAGTGTGGGAGTGGGAGGAGAAGGAAGAGAGGAGGGAGGGAAAGATGTTCAAAAATAGATGAGAGTGGAGAGACAGGAAGATGGTAGTCAGAAAAGAATGAGGGAAGTCGAGAAAAGAGAAGGATCAATATTGCTGTATACCATAACACAGAACAGGAAAAGTAAGACACGACATAACAAAGGAAAAAAGTGATTTATTTGGAAAACAGAAAAATGGAGAATACAGTAAAAAAATTGTAGTAAACAGAACGAGTACAGTGACTGCGCAAGAAGTGGAGGGAAGGAAGACGTACGAGATGATGGATAAGAGAATTTATGGAAAGGGAAGATTGGGAGGGGTGGCTGCGGGGAAAGGTGGAAGCGAATTGGAGAAACTAAAAGCAATGGACGAGAGGATAATGAGCACTCAGTGTGAGCGATGTCAGGACTCATGAATATCGTGGTTTGTTGGTCGTCACCCGTATGACGTCACTTCTTCAGTTACCTGATTAAAAACGCATCAAGGCTTCCTCAGGGAAAAAGTTTCTCCAGGGTTCCACGACCCTTCCTCTGACGTCCGTCGATCTGCTCCCCCCCCCCCCACACCACCCCCACTCCACCCTATTCGTCGACCATGGTCGCCACCGCACATCCGGGCGCCACAGGGCCACGGGCACAGGACCCACCAGGGAACGAAGTAGCATCCCCCAGGGAAGAAGTGTCAGACATTGGTTGATTTATCGGCTCCCGGTTATAATAAGCCTTGGCCAATCGTGTTTCTGCGTGTAGGCCTATGCGTGCGTGTTGGTGAGTGTATCTGTGATTCGGTGCGGCTTTCTGTGCAGTTTGCGTGATGCCAAGTCCGATACGCATTCGGAACATGTACGGCAAGTGATACGCGAGACTTAAGTCCAATTCAGCGCTGAACCATCTGAGGGAAGAGAGGGAGGAGAGAGGGAGGAATGAGCGTGGGGCCCGAGAGACAATGATGCATTGTGACAATCAAATGGAAGAGAGAGATCTTAGATTCGTAAGTTTTATAAACATATCGTTCGACAATCGATCGGAATTTTTTGCTCGGACAAAATATATTTATCATGGAAATTATAGGCCTATGCTCACTCATTTTGCATATATTAGTCTATTATCGGTGCTAGGACGATTGTATCGCGGTTGTAAATAAATGTGGTGGAACTTTTTAAGCACGTAAAAATTATCTGATAGCTTAATGTAGGCCTACGCCATTCACGTTGAGGCTATACATGTATGCCTATAGAGTATAGATGGAGCTGATGCTTGTTGTATGGAGATTTAATGTCACCAGATGTCAGGTGATTTGTTTCCTATGATCATGCAAGGTGATTTGTCTTTATTAGTCTCTGGAGCTGATTGATGATCTCTGTATATGTCTGTCTGTTTCTATCCGTTTGTCAGTTTGTCTGTCTGTCTGTCTGTCTGTCTGTTAGTCTCTGTCTGTTTGTCTCTGCCTGTCTGTCTCTGTCTATCTCTATCTGACTCTGCGCGTATCTACTTGTTATTTTGTGTGTGTCTTCCTTTCTCTGTCTGACAGTGTCTGTCTGTCACTCTCACTCTCTATCCGCCTCTCTTCTCTGTCTGCCTGTTTCTGTCTCTGTCTGTCTGTCTTTCTGTTCTCTCTTGGCATCAGCTAAAGAAGATATGATGATTTCTTCTTCCATTTAATCGTCATTAACAACCATAATACGCAGCTACATCGTCATCTCTCACATCGTCAGAATAATTATATCGATACCGAATAATAATGATCCGTCCAAGATATAATTAACTCTCGCCTATAATAATAGCGTAGCGATACGATGGACAATGCACGTGCTAGAGCTACAGAAGACGTTGTATCCTCCTACCTTCTAATCTTATCCACCTCCCTCCGTCTCTGCGTCCCGCGTCCCTGCCTCCATCCATCCCTTCCTTCCTCCGTCAGTTCGAGCATGCTGTCCCTCTATGTCTATGTGTCCCTCTATGTATGTGTCCCCCTATGTATGCGTCTCACCCTCTGTTCCTCATATCATGTGGCCATGTGTCCGTCCGTGTATACTGTATCAGTCCGTGTATATATATATAGCGTTCGTGTGTTCGTATGTTCGTCTGTGCATTATTCGTAGTGTACGTGCATGCGTCTCATCCTCTGTCCCTCTTTGTGTCCGTCCGTCCGTCCGTCTGTCCGTCGCTCTGCGCGTGTCTCTACGTCTGTTTGTTCGACTCGCAGGTCGTTTGTTTTAGGGTCATCATTATAAAGCGGGCGCCTGCTGTGTAATGACTCCCGCTTGGAGGCGTCGTAGTCGGCAAAGCTGAAAGGAGGAAGATGTCATGGAAGAAAACGTGTGGACGTAGAATTTAGACAGCAGCGACACTGCTGCGACAGTGAGAGTAGGAGGAGGAGGAGGAGGAGGAGTGAGTGGATGGAGGTTGAGAGAAAAGAGAATTAGAGGAAACCCCGCTTTTGAAAGACGATGGAATATACACTGTGTCCGGAAAAAAAGGGACCCATTTTCTAAATATCAAAATAAATAGTAACTATTAATCGATTTTCACAATTCAAAGACCGTTTTAATACTAACATATTTGTCTAACAATTGTAAAAATATAAAAGTTCCAGTTCAAATAATGACGTCATTATGACGTCATTTGCACAAAAAGTCAAATTTAAGAGATAAATGCGCAAAATCATCAAAAATTTCAATATTTTTATGATGTAATTTATCAATAATAAATGTAAGTTTAATTTAATTTTTATATCTGAATTAATGTTTGGTCAAAGTGTACACCTTTGGCCTCAACGTAAGCTTCAAAACGGTCGCGCTAATAGCCAACTGCAGCATCGATAACCACTGTTTAAGCAGCGCATCAAATCCTCCCCAGCAGGCATTAACAAATCGCTCACGGAGTTCTTCAATGTCTCTTATCCTTGTCCTGTAGCCTACATCTTCTCCATGATTCAGTCTCCAAATCTTATTATCAGCGGGTTTTAAGCGGGCGGCCGTTTAGCGGCCAAAGAATTAAGAGGAATGAAATCCGAGCCTCATTAGTCAGCAGTTCAACATTTTCACGAACTCGGTGAGCTGAAGCACCAGTTTGTTGAAATGTGTAGGCTATTGTTCCGAATATTTTTCCAGGATATCAGGCACGACTTTTTTATAGAGCGGACAATCCCTTTAATAAGCTGCATTTATTTTCATTCCTTACATGGATTTCTGTTTTACCAAGAGCCAAAATCAACAGAAACCATGTATGAATAGCCGGATAAATGCATTTTTATGCAAATGACGTCATTATGACGTCATTATTGTGACTGGAACTTTTATATTTTCACCAATGATTAACAAATATGTCAGGATTAAAATGGTGTTTGAATTGTAAAAATCGATGAATATTTACTATTTATTTTCATATTTACAAAATGGGTCCCTTTTTTCCGGACACAGTGTAGTATGCAGCGTCGTTCGAAGCGTCGACTGCCGCTCGAATGCTATCATCGGCTGCCATGCGAGGCATAGCGCAGAAATTATTGTGCGGCATCGACGAGGCAGGAGATAATTATACGTAGTTGGACGCATCACAATAAATTTATACCTTCGTGCAATAATTATCATTATTGTTATGCGTCCTTTGTGTGCAGTTCGGTTTCATCATCGCGTTCGGGTCACGTTTCGTAATGACCGGCTTGTGGTAAGTCTGTTATAAACATCGACAACTTTGAGGATTACTCTACACTGCTTTCAAGTAGGCCTACTTCTTAGCGGACTGCATGGATGACTTAATTAACGTTTACGTTTTCTCTATGAAAACGTATTGGACTAAAATCGAACGAAATTTTAACAAGAATCCGATTGAGAAAGCAATGAAGCTCTTGCAGCGTTGCCTACACTTACACGCTTTTCTACCATAATTGTTGAATAACATAAATATTTAACCAAGAATTACTATAGGCCTACATGACTATGCTGTGGTGTTCTGAACTGTAATTGCCACTTCTGCTTAAGATTTGTTGAGATATAAATTATATTATCTATGTAGTACTGACTACAGTGACTAATGATGTAAAATGCTATGCAGGCAGTCTCCCTTAGATGCTGGCTGACATCGCATAGCTTATAATTTTTGCAACTACATAGGCCTAGAGAGCCCTGTAAACAATATAAAGTCCCTTCAGACATATACCTTTGTGCCCAACAGTGAACCATTTTGTAAATTAAAATTAAATTATTTGATATGTGAAAACGTTCTGTTGAACCAATAAGTTGATTGATTGATTGAAATTGATTGTTGCTAAAATTTCTTTTCACGATACAATAACTGTGCATGTATAATGACAGGCCTACACTTGCTGTTTTGACGTTATTTTGTCGATTTACATAGGCCCTACCTGATCCTTGTATGTTGATCTGGAACAGAACCTGACCTTATCTGTCTGGGCCTACAGCGATCTGTTTTTGGCTAAGCTTCTGTTAATGAGCTCGTGATAACTGAGTTGTCAAAGTTCAATTTCAGAAATAAGGAAAATCGAGTTTACAAACCTTTAACCTGGTTTTTATGATCATAATTATATGTTAGAAAATCTGATTCATCATTAGAATTTAGAACTGACGTACGATTTCTGAACTATTTGCAAGATTAGGCTCCTAATTGCCATCATTGTTAGTTATCTAAGCTATACTATTTGTACCCTATGCTATACCGGTACTTAACGACATATTTGATGGGCTTCTATCCGGCAGTCACACGCGATGTTCTATCGCTCATGGCAATGCGTCATTCTCTTAAAATGTACCAAGTTGCGTTTTGTCAGCTTGATGTCAATAAACAAGAATATAATTATCTATTATTCATGGTTTTATGCGTTACAGAAATCTTAAGATTACGACTAATTACATGCATTTACAGTCTGAGGTGATCATGTGAATTTCTTTGATGAGATACAGGCCTACCCCCACAGCATCAATGGTGACTTTTATCGATTCTCTTACGGCTGATGAAGTCCTGCAAGCGCGCTTTTTCTAGTGTTGCCAGTTCTCTCTTCTCTCTTCTGTCTGTCTGTCTCTCTCTCTCTTTTCTCTCTCTCTCTCTCTCTCTCTCTCTCTCTCTCTCTCTCTCTCTCTTTCTCTCTCTCTCTCTCTTTCTCTTTCTCTTTCTTTTTCTCTCTGTCTCTCTTCTCTCTGTCTCTCTGTCTCTCTGTCTCTCTGTCTCTCTGTCTCTCTGTCTGTCTGTCTCTCTCTCTCTCTCTCTCTTTCTCTCTCTCTCTCTCTCTCTCTCTCTCTCTCTATCTCACGGCCAGTGCTGATGAAAATCGGTCGTTTCTGTTGGATTTATGTCCTTCCACTGTAACGAGACGCTGCTGATTATCGCCGACGACGAGATGCCGATCAATACAAGAAGCAAATTGCCGACGAAGTTCGTCACAACACCATCAGCTCAATTATTATTCATCGCAAATACAATTCGCAAAACGAGTTGCACGACTCAAACCCTACAATGTACTACACCTTTAGGCTACAGTAGGCTTACACTTAAGTCTTAAACTGAACTTACGAATATTATAATCATACAGATGCAAATTAGCCTACACGTGTGCAGTTTTCAATGAACTCTGGTTCATAAACGGACTTTTAATTATAGGGTTTCTCGAAAGACAATGTTTAAATGTTAAGAAACATCATTTGGAATCAGTCTGACTTCTCCTGCTCGCCATTCTCAATTCGACTGTCAGTTCTCCGTCCTCGTCTCAAGTTCCAGCATAGGTCGCGGCAAGTCATTTGACGGGACTATTTTGCTCTTGACCTGCCCTATGACCTACCTCAATTCTTTGGAATTTTCAATATTTCCTTTACATTTAAATTTCTTCGACCTGCTAAATAACTCTCGTGACCCTCATGACGCAACTGGCGTCACCACTGTAAATAATCATATTTTGTCAGCGGTGCATCTCTAAAAACGCAAATTTTTGAAGATCCACTTAATTAACCATAGGCTAATGTCCATAAACCTATAGAAATTTGGAAACAGAGTTTCAATTCCTGTATTGAGATATAAGCCTATGCATTGACAGCTAGATTTAATTCTATAGAGCAGAAAATAATCGAATCATTCTCATAAGTTTAAAATCATGGGAATAGCGAGAGGTCTCTTTGGCAATTTAAAAAATGTGAGGCTCGTGCCCTCTGGACTTGATATAGGCTAATGAACTTAGAAAAGATATCAAAATTTCAATTAGAGTAAGGCCTATAAAATACTAAATCAAGATTTAATATTCTATGAAACATGGAGCCAGGTCAAAGGCCCATCAGGCCACTGCTGCAATGGGCCATTAAACTGTGTAGGTCCACAAGTCACTAATCTTATCGGGTTATTTATATAGCGCCCCTATCACATGGGCATCAGGCGATGGCGAAGTGGAAGTGGAATCAGAGTGGCAAGTCATTGGCTGGATCGGCTGTATTCACTCAGATGGATAGATTAAAGGATAAAGGATTCGAGAATTTAAGGGAGGAACGAGAGACCGTGCAGTCGTATAATTTAAGTTCATTTTTATAGCGCCGTATGATCCATCAAAAACATCAAATCAAAAACCGGTGCACTGCATGATGTAGGGTAAATAAAGGCCTGTAATGGCGATAAAACACACAATGGACTATACGAAAATATCCAGCCTGCGGCGGTTTTACGGAGGCGTATAAGAAGTGCGTTGATGAGAAAAGGATCTGATGAGTTGTGGGATCGAATAAATCTAAGCAGTGGTTTTTTTTCTCTCAAGAAGATGATGACCTTATGTACTCGAGATTGCGCAGCGAAAACCAAGTCCAGAGAAGACAATGGCATGACAGGCTGTTTGCATAAGCTGTATACGACGGCAGATGATTTAAGTTCTAAGCTTTTGGCCTATAAATGGCATCCAGCTATAATTTTTAGATATATCAGCCACCAGCAAACTCTGAACCAGTACAATGATTGTGTTGTCCATATAATTGTCGATTGAGGGATCAGACGGCAGGGAAGATGCATGACCAACCAAGTCTAAGAAAATGAAGTCCCTGAAAGCTGCTACCCATGACTGCCTCTCAGACTCGTGGTTTAGACTACAGACTTCTAATTATTATTGGGAATTGTGCACAGAGAGCTTTCTTGCGAATCAGAGTTTCGACTTGCTTAGGCCTACATTTCAGTAGGCATTGACACTACAGTAAGCATTTACACTAAAATAGGCATTTACACTAAGTAGATCTAATCACAACAAACATCACATGAAACAAAGCGTGCATTTTTAGCACGGAGAGCTTGTTCGCAATTGCATCAAAGAGCAAAACATACACGCATTATAGTATAGTGTAAGCAGCTATGAATGCTAAAGACAATGCGATTTCTACCTTTAATAACCTTATTCCGAACAGGATAATAAGATTAGGGCGCGCTTTCTAACGAGCAATTGAGACGACAGGTTTGTATGCGTGATCTGTTCTGAGAAGAATATTGTTCATGGAATCAGCCATATAAGCTTAGTCTATATATTATATGTAGCATAACCTAATCATACATTTATTGGCAGACGACTGAGCGACTCTGCAGCATAAGAAAGAGAGAAAAACAAGACGATAAATGTATCAGACATCGGATCGAAATCATTGTTCATTATTACCATGTGCAGCAAATTAGAAACTCACGCAAATCCTAAATAATATAGCAAATACATGGCACAAGATGCTGCACTGGCTTCCACTCGATGAAAGAAGGAAAGAAATGTAAATATCTTTCTGCTCAACAAAGCTTTGCTGGTCTTGAGGATAAACTGAGAGTTCGAGGTTCATCTCAAGTCAGCAAAGATGAACGTCTTTCTGCTCTGTAATAAATGTGAATTGCAATTAGACTAGTAAATTCTTCTGTAGGCTAATTGGAAATTGCAATTGGAATTTTTTTGGAGGTAAATTGGAAATTAGTAAACTCTTCTGTTACTAATAGTAACAGAAGAGTTTACTAACTGCAATTTATAGTAACTTACTATAAATTGCAGTTAGTAAACTCTTCTGTAATTGTGAATTGAAATAAGTCGACTTAGCGTTTATCGCGCCTGATGTATAATTATATACATCAAACGAGCGCGCTGCAATGCTAAGTGTCAAACAGTGTTTAATCTAGACGTCTCTGGGTGGGAAGTTCCCCAGTAATGAATTTTCCCCTTCCAGAAAAATCGCGAGGTGTTGAATAAATGTAAATACGTACCATTCCCCCCCCCTGAAAAAGTGAACGTGTAACAATTCCCTTTCCTCTGCAAAACCGAGCGCTATTTTTGTGCGCATGCAAACATGGACACGCTGGTAAATTTTTGTAAAATGGAAAGAAGCACTAAAAACAAGGTCATAAGTTATAATTAGCCGCGAAAATGTTATATTTTCTTAACATTTTTACTGAAAAACCAAAGAACGCCATCAGTTTTTCAGTCGCATTTTCGGAAATTTTGAACAAATGGCTGAAACAAATGTCGTCTGAAAGTTTGACCTATACGGTATTGTTGGCCGTCCATCAAAACGAACTTTTCTCGCACCCCCACCCAAAGAAAAAACGAAGTCTCCCCCCCCCCAAGGAGGAGACTATATTAAACAGTGGCCGTCAATGTACAGAGGATCTCAGTCTGTAAAAGATTAATGATTCGCTGGAGAAGCCAGGTTGAAATAATGATGATGGATTCGAGAAATCAGATGTCATCCACTCAATACTCATACAAGAGACTGTTATACTACACGACGTTACGATGAATGATGCTCTGAAGTTCAAAGAGATGAGAGACAGTTTAATGCTGAAATTAGAAATAGATTTCCTCATTTATTTCCTGTTCTTTGTGTCTCTATTTGTCTCTTTCACTATCAATCTCCGTCTCTGCCTCTTTTGTATTTGTTCTATAGCTACTCTGCCTCCTTACTCACATACTCACATGCATACATACATACATACATACATACATACATACATACATACATACATACATACATACATACATACATACATACATACATACATACATACATACATACATACATACATACATACATACATACATACATACATACATACATACATACATACATAGTATTACATACATACATACATACATACATACATACATACATACATACATACATACATACATACATACATACATACATACATACATACATACATACATACATACATACATACATACATACATACATACATACATACATACATACATACATACATACATACATACATACATACATACATACATACATACATACATACATACATACATACATACATACATACATACATACATACATACATACATACATACATACATACATACATACATACATACATACATACATACATACATACATACATACATACATACATACATACATACATACATACATACATACATTCATACATACATACATACATACACATAATTATATACACGTATGCATCCGTACATAAACTCACATACATACATACATACATACATACATACATACATACATACATACATACATGAATCGATACACATACATACATACGTTTTGTTCAACCTGGTGATTTCTACGGATCTGCTGTGAGGAGGACATCGAGATCAATATGAACGTTTCATGCATTGTGTTGTATGTATATATATTTATATAATTTGTACTTATATATAATATATATCTGACATTATTGATGGTAAAAATATACGTCTGATTGCAGCATCTAACTTGACGGACGGAGCGTGTCGCTGTTCAGTCATGCGTATGAATTACGTCGAATTAGATGCGAATAGATCATCTTCCGCAGCATCAGCATCAGCAGCAGCATCTGGGATGGATCCATCGAACGATGGATCTCCGTATCCCAGTCAGTTCACATGGACGCACATCGCCGTTTCGTCTGTCGCTGTAACCGCCGTCATGCTCGTCATCATCGCCGGCAATGCCTTTGTCATCGTCGCCATTGTCTTTGACCGTCGTCTCAAGACACTGCAGAACTGGTTCATCGTGTCTCTGGCCGTCAGCGATCTACTCGTCGGCGCCTTCATCATGCCTCTGTCCCTCGCCAACGAACTGATGGGCTACTGGTACTTCGGGGACACGATGTGCGACCTGTGGCTGGCTACGGATGTCCTCCTCTGCACCGCATCCATCCTCAACCTCTGCCTCATCAGCCTCGACCGATACTGGTCCGTCGCAAGGGCTGCCGAGGGATACTCGCAGGGACGGACGAAGCGCCGGGTCCTGTCGATGATCGCTACCGTCTGGATCCTATCCGTCGCCATTTCCCTTCCGCCGTTGGTCGGCTGGAAGAGACCTCAGCCGACGACGAAGCTTGGATTTCCGTTGTGTGTCCTCAGCGAGGAGCCTGGTTACGTCGTCTATTCGACTGTCGGATCCTTCTTCCTACCACTCGCCATCATGATCCTTGTCTACTTCCGGCTCTACCAGACGGCCGTCAGTCGCGCCAGAAGGTCCCTCAGAAACCTTCCTCAACCACTAGAGACACCTCCAGCGGTGGCGGTGGCCTTGGATGCGCAGGTTCAGCACCGTAGGAACTTCTATCACGGTATCAACGCCATCGTCAGTCAACGGTTCTCATTCTTTAAGCTGTCATCGCGATCATCGAGACTCGAATATCGAAGCGTGTCGTCGAAAGGCGACAACTTCTTTCCGGAAGTCGTTCCTGGAAAGCTACTTCCGGTGGCTGAGGAAGTGGCAGCGGATGACTCGGTTAGGTGTGAGGCATCGCAGGTGAAGCGGGTCAATGGCGCGAGTGGTACGGAGACGGAAAACGATGATCTGGAGTTGGAGTGTATGCGGAAGCCGGAAATTGGGATCGACGTTCCTCTGGGAAGGGGCAACGTGGGTTGTGAGGCGCTTCTGAATACATCTGATCCATTAGCGCTGTCCTGTTGTAATAACCTAGAGACAGCAGATGAGGGGGAGGATACGGAAGCAGCCTGCGAACGAAGGACATCTGAACATCAGGACATGCATTGCCATGAAAAGGTCAAGCATCAAAGCAATTGTTTATCATCCAATGACAAGAGACGAGAGTTCCAGAGCAGCGAGTCAACATTGCTAGTTCCGGTCGCCATCAGCACGCCACTCCCAAAACAACTGGAGGATAGACTGGGCTTACCACAGACATTGGATGCAGTGGAGCTTCCCATGAAGGTCGACAAGGATGTCATCAGACAAGAGAAGGAGAGGAGGCAAGCGAGACGGCAGTTGCTGAAGATGGGTTCCGTCGAAACGAGTGGACGTCACGGACGACGGAGGGTAGTAAGGGCGCGTGAGAAGAGAGCGACTCTTGTTCTCGGTCTTGTCATGGCGTCCTTCATCGGTTGCTGGCTTCCTTTCTTCTCGACTTACGTCATCGTGTCGTTGACGAGCGTCAACGTCACCGAGACGACTTTTGCCGTCATCTTCTGGCTCGGCTACTGCAACTCGGCGCTCAATCCCATCATCTATACGATCTTCAATCGTGATTTTCGTTTCGCCTTCCTTCGTCTCGTCTTCCGGAGACGAGGTCCTTCTCTGCACGTCTACAGATGTCCAATTTAGGGGATCTCATAACCACCACCGCCCCAGACTACCCAGACGACCCTTGATTACCCAGACAACTCCATTCTACCCAGACGACCCTTGATTACCCAGACAACTCCATTCTACGCAGACGACTTCTGATTACCCAGACGACCCCAGACTAACTATTCAGACGACCCATAATTACCCAGACAACTCCATTCTACGCAGACGACTCCTGATTACCCAGACGACCTCTGAATATCCAGATGACCCCAGACTACCCAGACGACTCCTGATTACCCAGACGACCTCTGACTACCTTGACTACCCACTGTACCCAGACTTCTCCCTTCAATGCATCCGCAGAGGCAGACATTGAGATCACTTGTCGAGGTCTGTTTAATTGACTCAGACCTTTGCGTATTTAACTTAACTCGTCTGCAGTATTCGTCTAAAATCTAAATAACTCAAACTTTGCTGAATGTGACTTCGCTCGTCATTCGTCAAATGAGTGTTTTTAAATAAATTAAATATACATTCAATGTTCAAAATGCAGACGTATAAAAAAATTTGTTAAATCAATAATAATTTCAGTTAGGTAAGCTTACTTGAATAGCTGTAAACATTACAAAATTCTCAGAAACTCTCCGCATTCATGTATGCACAGAACTGCCAGAGAGCTAGGCCTATTAGGCAATTTCAAGTGTGTGTGTCTTAAAGTAAGTTTGATGGAATGTGCTATGCATAATTATATATTGTTGATTTATTATGTTATGTAATTAGTCTGTATTGAATGTATGGTTCTTTGTCAGATTGGTCAAATGTGTAACATTGTGTACTATTGAGAATAAATAACTAGAGCGTAAACTGAAGAAATATATTGAATTTTTTGCACAAGCGTTTAATTATTTTTGGATCTTTAGCGGAAAATAATTTTGCTTTAGAAAAGACTTGCAACTTGATGATCCATCAAGTGTATTCGAACAACTCGAATACTTAACTTAAGATGCTGAAACATGATACAATTTCAGCCCTCAAGTGCATGAGTCTATGTGCAATAGCAACTCCCAACAAAAATATCGAATAGCTTGTACACGTATGTGTGTATTCATGCCTACATTAGCATCGTAGGCTATAACATTAGTATAGCATAATATAGTGTAGTGTAGTGTAGCGTAATGTAGCGTAGCATAGCATAAGAAAACATATGTAGTACCGGTATAGTATAGTATAGCATAGCATAGTATAGTATAGTATAATACGGCATGGAATTGCATACTGTATAGTATAATAGCACAAGCTAACAACGGCAAGGTTCGGCATAACATAGCATAGTGTACTGCACTATGCTATGCTATGCTACGCTACACTACGCTATACTATCCCGGTACTATACTATGCTATGCAATATATGCTATGATATGCGACATTGTACAGTGTACAGTGTACACTGTACATTGTGGGCCAATATTTCCTGCTCACAGTTATTTGTGATGAAGCTGAAATCCTGTTTATTCTGACAGGTCACGGTTGAATGGATGAATGGATGGTGTGGTGCTGAAGATAGGGATGCTGCTGGTAGTGGTGGTGGTGGTGGAGATGAGGATGAGACTGACGCGGATCGATTGGTTGATGCTGATGAATGTGGAACGAACCAGTTACAGATCAATGGAAGAAGAGGAAGAAGAGGAAGTGAGCGATGAATAGATTAGATTTATTGTCGAGGTCGAGTCCTGATAATAACCATGTTTCAGTGAAACACGAGTAACAACCTCACCAACATCCCATATATAAATATATTGCACACGAATATATATATATACGTACATGTATAATATATTGTGTATAAATACATATTATATATATCACCTTATACATGGAAGTTCCATCAATATATCATTGAAATGTAGGTCATTGGCCTATATCTGTATACGGTATACAAATAAACGCTGTATATAATTGGCATATAATAATATGTACAAGTGTATGGACTACTGTGGCATTCTGCTCCGAGATACATCTCAGAGATGCCATTTGCTCTCCTCATTCTGCAGTCCCTGTCCGACCTCTCCACTCTTCGAACTGGAATGACCCAAACTAGGTCATTTGCTCCATTGTGCTTGCACTTTGAGGGTCCCTCCTTTTCCTTTTACATGTTTCTATTCTTCCTAGATCCGTTCCTACATTTCTGTCTCCGCACAAGCGGCACAGCCCATTTCTTCTCTATAATTATGTGAACTCGCAATGGAAGCGCATTGAATTAATGGTCCCTGCTGCAGAGAGCGGCGCTATACAAGTCACTAATTACATCACAGTAGGCTATACATGTGAATGGATTTATGCATGTAGGATATATATATATATAATATTATATACAGGGTGGTCCAAAATAAACTGCACAGTGACAGTTTTCTTGATATAATGTATAGCAATTCAATGTTTAATGCCATTTTTCTTATTTATATATTTTCTCTGACCCTAACCCTAACCCTAACTCTAAACGTGATGTTTCATCAACGAGACTTATCCGTGAGTGCCAGCACTTCAGCCGTAACGCCATGGTTTCGGTCGCCATATCAAAAATGGGAAAATCACGCATTGTCGTCATTGAGCCAGATGCGAAGGTGAACAGTCAATATTATTGTCAGCACGTTCTTGGTGATGGTCTTTTACATGGCATCCGTGCAACATGCCAACACCACACTTGAACCCTACAGCAGGACGGCGCTCCATCACACACCGCCAAGAACACTATGGAGTATCTGCGACGTGAGAACATTTCTTTCATTGAGCCTGACATGTGGCCCCCAAACAGCCCGGACATGAATCCAGTCGACTACGCTGTTTGGGGCGCGCTTCAACAGATGGTATACCGTCGTAGAAGTTTCACCACAGTGGATCAGCTGAAAGAAACAATCGTCACAGAGTGGACCAAGCTGTCACAGCGTTTCTATGACCGCGCAATTGATCAATGGCGTCGTCGGCTTCAATGCGTGGTTGAGCAGCAAGGAGGACAAATTGAGCATTTTATGTAATGAAATCCATCCATATAATGTTACAGTAAAAATAATTGCTGTGTTTTTGGTGAATTTTCACGGTTATATTTGAATTGGTCTGAATATAGTACTATCAATTTATCATTGTGCAGTTTATTTTGGACCACCCTGTATATATATTTGTCAGTGAGCATGCGTAGAGTCAGGTATGTATGCATGCATTTTATATCCTTCTGTATTATCATCTTGAAGACACTTCCGGTAAGAATGCACAACATACATGCATATTGAAACCCATTTGCATTAAACACACGCTATGGAACTTTTTTTATGAAAATGCACAATTGGTTTAGAGTTTGGACATTGTATAAGGAAGGGAGAACCATCGGTCTCAATGACTCTGACCTTTCACCAGTGGCATATTCAGGAATTTCTGATAGGGGTGGGGGTTATGACCGAATGCTTGTTTTTCCTTATATAATTAAACAAATAACCTTTAAAAAACTTTTCCCTAAGCCAATGGGGTGTTTATCCCAAAACCCCCCTTGGTTACGCCACTGCCTTCCACAAGTTCCACTACTAATTGACTACTGACTATTGACTATTGACTACTGGAATGCGTTTCCTCAATCATGGCTGTTTTCTCCGTTGCTTTCGATCAAATCTCAATTGCCGGAAATTCAACCGACAAAACGAATCGGAGGGAGAGACAGAGAAGGAGAAAAATGAAGAAAGAAGAACAGAAAAAAGAAATATGGGAAGATGATATAATTATGTAGGCTATATCTACAGAAAGAGACAGACAGACAGACAAACAGAGACAGACAGAGAGACAGAGAGGGAGATTACAGACGTCGGTTTACGGGCATGCTGTTTGTGATAGAAAGATGCTACAAAATGACATAAATGACTTGAGTGACTTGAGTCTGGTTTCAGAGCAGTCATTATTATTGTCTAGGTGCTACTCTGCTCTTTATTACTAATATAACAACACAAGGACGGTTGCAATAACGAAGACTCCAGTGAGTTTTGATGGTTAGCATTAGAGTCGCATTTCTGTGACTATTCTAGCATCCAAAATATTACAATTTCTTATAATACAATTTTCTAAGCAATTGAACGTTGTTTATTACTTGATATCCGAGAGCGTTATGTCGCAAAAGACTTTGATGTCTATTTGCCAAACACGGCTCTCGGGATATATTAGCGCAATAATTTCATATACATGTACGTTGGATATATTTATTGACCGTATTTTACGATTGTGTTAGAGGGGGTCGGCCTACCCTCCAGGACAAGGTGAGCCTCCTCAATGTAAACAATAATTGTCGACCGAAGAGCCCTCCCATGATTGATCAGGGAGCGGTGAGACTGGCAGAACTAAAAGGACCGACTTGCACTGGTCTAACTGAACAGACTAATGAAAAACGACCTATTTTTAAAACCTTTTTCCTAAGCTATTACCGCGTTGCTCACATCACATAGACTCTCGTCATTTATTTTATACGCTGTGTTATAGAAGCTATAGAAATTATTAGGGCTGTTGACTTAATCGCGTTAACGCGTGCGATTAACGCGTTAAAAAATTTTGCGATTAAAATTTTTAACGCATTATTCGTACGCGTTAATTAGATCTGATTAAAGTGGAATCAGAGGCAGAAAACTCGTTTTAAACGGAAGGCTCATACTTAAAACTAGTGATACATTCTTTGGCAAATATTCCAAAAAAGAATTTGAGTCCATGGGCTATTATCGTAGCCAGTGGCGGCTCTACAGAGGAGGCCAGGGGGGCAGCTGCCCCCCTTGCTGAGCTCGTGCCCCCCCAGTTGCCCCCCCCCAGATTTTTGCGTCCAATTTATTGCAAAATGTGTTACATACTGCTTACTTATTTCAAGTTATTTGCTTAGACATAATTAAAGATTCACTTATTAATATTATATTTTCGCGTTAGTAATTATTACTCACACAACACTTACTTACTTGCTCATATATGATATATCTAGTCAATAATGGCATGCTCGTAAGTCTTTGGTATGAACTATGTATTTAGGATCGTTGGTTTATTTGCGTTAAAGCTCTTCCGGAAGTTCCGGTCATTGCGGTCAATCTTTCTTTCATGCGATTGATTCGCACGCGGTCGGTTACAGAACTTTCACGTGTTCGTTAAGAATAACTTAAAATGAGTGATATTAGATATCAGATAATAATGGAGGTTAAAGAGTCTATTTACTTTTCTATCCTTGTTGATGAAACAAAGGATATTAGCCATAAGGAACAGCTATCTTTTGTTGTACGCTTTTTTGCAAACAAGAAAGTTAATGAATGCTTTCTCGATTTCAAACCTGCAAATGGACTAGATGCAAAGTCATTGTCAGAGCTTATTTTGGATACTTTAAAGTCATATGGGTTAGACATTGGTTCATGTTTAGTAGGTCAAGGTTACGATGGTGCAAGTGTAATGAGTGGTGTAAATAAGGGTGTGCAGCAGTTGGTTCGGCAATCAGCTCCGCTGGCCATATATGTCCATTGCTATGCACACAAATTAAATTTAATTTTAGTTGATGCATGTAAATCTGTTTCAGAAGCTAGGGATTTTTTTGCATTACTTGAAAGATTTTATGTTTTTACTTCAAGTTCTCTGATGCACAAGAAATGGGTTGAAGCACAGAGTGAGTTATATCCTGGAGAACCGATAAGGCAGCTCCAGCGACTCAGTGACACTAGATGGGCATGTCGTGTAGTTTCTTGCCGTAACATTCGTGATCGTCTAGATGCATTGGTATATATGCTAGAGGATGTTGCTGGAGGGCGAAACGCTGAAAGGGCGGTTGAAGCTAGAGGCTTGTTGTTGTTGTTAGATTTTAAATTTGTGTTGTTTTTGCACTTATTTTGCGATATTTTTGGCAAGATACATATTGTATCAAATCAACTGCAGTCTTCAAGTGCTGACTTATCTGCAGCTGCAGACCTAGTTAAAAATTTAATTAGTTCTTTCAAGGAGAATAGAGAAGAGACAGGTACATTTATAAGCACTCTGTTCTTCAAAGCAGAAGAGCAATGTAGGAATTGTAACATTGAACCAGTATTAGCCAAACAGCGTGTTCGTAAAATGCCTAGGCGCTTTGATTGTTCTGCTGTTGATGAAAGCGTGGGGCATCGTTCTGAAGTGGACACACAGACTGCATTTAGGCAACATATCTACTATCCGGTTATTGATTGCATCATTTCTGAATTGGCAAGACGATTTTCTGACCATTCTCTTACTGTTATGATTGGCATTCAGGCGTTAACTCCAAAACACAAGTCTTTTCTAAATTACGATTGCATTGAGTCATTTGCTCACCTGTACAAAAGTGATATTGAAGATCTAGGCCACGAGATTCCTCAAGTAGGGCGTTTGTTGCAGCGTTCGGGTACATGCACAACCAATATGTCCACAACGGTAGACCTGGCTTGTTTTTTAGAACCATATAAACTTGCTTTTCATGAATTGTATAGACTTTTGAACATAGCTATTGTTTTACCAGTGACATCGGCAGCATGTGAACGTAGCTTTTCTACTCTGAAATTAATTAAAACATATCTGCGAAGTACCATGTCTGATGTTCGGTTAAGTAGTTTAGCAATGCTGTCAATTGAATCTGTTCGTGCAGAATCAATTAATATGGATGCTTTTGTGGACGAGTTTGATTCGAGGCACAACAATCGTAAACTTGCTCTTCATTAACTGTATGTACATGTATTGTGTCTAATTGATGTTTGAATTGTAAATTAAGTTATTCTGTTTTCAAAATTGATATTTATGTGTATAGCTTAAGGTTGTCGCTACCGTCGCTACGAAAGATAACTTTTCAGTGCCCTTCTGTGTGGATTCATGTATGTTGTGCAATAGGTTTTTATAGGCCAGGCTTTAAGCTGACCCCCCATAACGTCCCTTTGCCCCCCCATTGCCCCCCCTGTTGGAAAAACCTAGAGCCGCCACTGATCGTAGCAATTCTTTGCTCAATTATCGCCTAACATATCGGCCGCATCGCATCGTCCACTAAGTTGTTTCGTCGCCCCGTCAGACTACATTGGTTGAACTCCAGGAGATGGCAAGACCATTGGATCCAGGTTTCAAATGATAAATGTTTACAGGACAACTGAGACGCGGTTAGGCAAGAACCGCAACCTCTTGTGAAAAATTGTGACTAAATAATGAGGTTCAATATAGATCTAGTAGACCTACTGTTATTAATTAATAAGAGCATCCCTTGAACCGACCAATGTAAATAAACTGGTCTGCATATACAATTGGCTGAATAAATAATTAATTTTGATAGTCAGAAAACGGTTGTCTCATTTTCATTCAGGCCTATATCATTTTAATTAAAGATGGTCCAAAAGAAAAAATAACGGGATTTTGAGGTTTTGACTGATTTGAACAGTGTTTCAATTCAACTCTGTCTGTCATACAAAACTGTTCATTGAACAGTGTTCAATAAACTAAATACAGATTAAATAGACCTTTAGAAGCCAAAGGTTATTGAATATGTTTGCAATAGAAAGAATGCATTCAGTCATTACAGTTATATGCTTCAGGGGTCCTTAGAAAATAGTAAGATTAATATATTTGACGGAAATGTATTGCGATTAATTTGGCGTTAACTGCGATTTAAAAAAATTAATCGCGCGATTAATTTCGATTAAAATTTTTTATCGAACAACAGCCCTAGAAATTATTATAGGCTAACCGCGACATAATGATCAAAACATTGTTTTCAGTGACTGAGCTACTTCCGTCCAGACCGCACCTATACCAATTACCAAAGCACTGAGGTGTCGTCATAGTTACGGCCAATTGGTTACCATGGTTACTGCAGGTTAGTAGCTAGGAATCCTAAAGCGCGAGAAGAAGAATTTGACCAAATTTTGTGCCGTTTTCTTAATGCTGCAGGAATAAAACTATGCACTTTAAAGTTTTACGTTTTATTTCACATTTATGTAGATTCAATACAGATAAAAAGTCTCCGAAATATTTCAGCGCCACACAAAATCCTCGTCAATTAAGGGGACCAACGTAAATAGGCCTAGGTCTACGCGCGGTAATAGCGGTATCAAATCGAGTTCGTAGGCCCTAGCTTGATTGTTTCGTTTTGGCGCCAAGTTAAAATTGGGGGATGGATCAAGCCAGTCAAACCCATCCTCTAAGTTGCAAATATCTAGAGTTTCTGCAGTAGGCTAGTTCTGGTCTCATCAGTGTTTATTGGGTGACGCTTTGCAAGAGTTATATTTTGGGTTGACAATTTCAGCATATCTGTGATCTCCATACATGGAACCCATGTGGCGTCTAAACGGCGGCCATATGGGGAAATGGGACTACTGCATGTCTGGGCGCCATATTGGCGAGCAGGCAGACCAACGTTTAGCTAGATTTGATGGCACAATGTGCTTTTGAGCTGACTGGAAAACTGTTTAATTTTAGGCTAGTTATAATGATTCAGAACCCACATATACTGCAGCGTGATTTCAATGCATTTTCGTCATTTTACGACAGGAAGAGAAAAGCTGTAGGCCCAACAGATCGTGTCAGGGCCTGATTTAGGATGTTGTAGGCGTTGGCCGCCCATGATGGTGAGGACCTTTCAAGGTGCTTTAGAGAAGACGAATTATTGTGCTGAAGCTAAGTAGGCTAGTTAAAATTGAATTAATAAATATTATCATAGTCCATGGTATCATCTCATTTATTCCCAATGAACTGAGGTATTGCATATAATTTATACACAGACTGTAGGTCTTATTGATTTCTGCATGCTTTCAAATGTAACACATTAGCCTACTGTAGCTGATCAGCGATCACCAAAGGCGAGAAATGGTGCTTGAGTAACTTTTCAGTCAACCAGCAAAAAATCTCGATGTTTTCATTCGCTAGATGGACCCACCTTAGGCTTGCGATGCGTATTCGATGCATACGCACATGCAGAAAAAAAGCTATTATTATTATCCTTGATTTCTATACCAAGTAATAGAATCGATCAGACAACTACATTATTCTAAGAAGAATCAGTTTCAAAACGTTCTATAACACGCTGACGTTTGCCGTCCATGTATGTATGTATGTATGTATGTATGTATGTATGTATGTATGTATGTATGTATGTATGTATGTATGTATGTATGTATGTATGTATGTATGTATGTATGTATGTATGTATGTATGTATGTATGTATGTATGTATGTATGTATGTATGTATGTATGTATGTATGTATGTATGTATGTATGTATGTATGTATGTATGTATGTATGTATGTATGTATGTATGTATACATGTATGTATGTATGTATGTATGTATGTATGTATGTGCACTTGTTATAGCGCCCTTTCAAGCTCTCTGCTCAGAGGCGCTCCCGATGCAGAGCGGACACTGCATCGGAGTTTCACGCCGAAGCGCTGAGCAATTGTAAGTGAAGGACTTGCCCAAGGTCCTTACGCGGGGAGGTGGATTCGAACCTCGGACCTTCCGGCTCCAAGGCAACGACGCCATCACTAGACCACCGCGCCCCATGTCTTAAATGAGACGCTGTCAACCATGGGCGGAGTTTATCAGGGGCTAGGGGGAGCTAAGCCCCCCCCCCAAGAAGGCCCAGATTCAGCTTTTTTACCATGAAAATGGTATGTTTTTCCCGGCTTAGCCCCCCTAAGAAGGCATTAGCCCCTCCAAGAACGGAAACCAAACTCCGCCCATGCTGTCAACCAAATAGAACAATAATTATTTCACTTTTAATGATTAATCGTCTTATAGGCCTACAATACCAGTAGCTGAGCATGTGGGCATGATGTGGCAAAAGAATTCTATCGAGGAGCAGTTTGCTACTGGTGAGTGAAATTGTTTTGATCATCTTCTATTTCTTCTTTATTTATTTACATTATTATTTGCGCCATTCTTCGCATTTCTGTATCATTTTCCTCTTTGTAGGGGCCTATACTTCTTATTAACAGTATCCTTCAACAACATGTAGTTCGCCCGTTAAACTCGTTGGTCATCTTCTCGGCTTGACCTCTCCGGATTTTGACCTGGCACCGAAACGAAAAAGACAGCTCTGGCTATTGCGGACTTGATTTGATATCGTGCCGATGCATATAAGCTGGTCTTCCCGACGTGACTTTTTGCGGGCGCTGAGAAATTCTCGAAGATTTACATTAGGGGGGCCTACATCATAATACATTACATTACATTTGCGTTGATCGCATGCCGCCTTATATTTCTGCCTGCAGGCCTCTGTTCCGTCTCAACAATCTCTGCTCACATCCGTTTCACACCAATCTCTGATGCCTTCGTCAAGCGCATAGTTCTCTCCTCTGTCTACATCATTCTGCTTCCTGAGTCGTCCTCCATTGAAACTGTGACTCGTCAACGCATCCTCTTTTTAATCTGTTATTCTCACCTGCGAAAACGTGTCAACAGAAATCAATCCTTCTGTCCATATAACCTGCAGCACGATGCTCCATATGAAATCCACTGTCGTTGGCAGTTGCTGATGTCCAGGGTCCTTCTAAAGTTTGTCAACTCAGATGACCGTTGTCCATCTCGTCTTGTCGTTTGTAGACCGCGCTCGTGCATGCTTCCCTTTTGCGCATAGCATACGCAATTACGCATAGATCTACTGAATATACTTGTGTTCTAATCGTTTTCACTTTGTATGCAGGCGGGACTACTCTGCTCAGTCTTTAAACGACCTTTGTGAGGCTGTGTCTTTTTTCCTTAATCCTTTCGATGGATCGATGTTAATTGACGGGCTTTTCAAGTTTACCAATAATATTATTCGTCCCCATTCTTGATCTTCGCACCATCCGGGAACTCAATCTGAATCTTAGATCTTCTCGGCACCAAATGTCATTGACTTTGTTTTACTAGGGTGACGTATCAATCGACAGATGGAGGCGTCATATAAATCATAAGGTCGTTCTTTTTTCCTGTTAGACTGTCTATAGTAAAAATGGAAGCTGTTCATCCCTGCACGAAAATACTGTAACGAATGAAGCCCAAGGACGCTGCAGAGCGCATTATGTGCATTAGACATTCAAGTAAACAAGTCTGGATGTGCTGTGTCGCTTCAGATGATTAATTTCAAGCACGACGACCAGATCATGATCAACAGAAAAAATATCCTCCTTCGCCATTCGATTGCTTGTTGTCACATTGGTCAGTTTTTGTCGGTCAGTTGGTTTTGGTCAGTTGTGTTTGTTGATCTGCTGGTCAGACAGGAGGTCATTGAATCGATTGGTCATTTCGATTAACAATGGGTCAATAACTGGTCACTCTGTTAATGAGCAGTTTATAACTTGATTATTATAGGCATTTTTAAGCTTTACCATGAGTTTGGTCAAATTTAACACCGCCACTGGTTGCACTCTGCCAGTGCCAGTCCCAAGTCTGGATAAAGAAGGAGGGCGACACTTATCATCTTTGGCATGGCAGTGTCGTTAAACAGAGCCTAGCAAGCGAATTTGGTCAACAAATCAATTTGTGTCTGCTATAATTATATCACACATCTCACTAGTAAATCATTTAACACTTTGGTTGCTTGTAGCAAAAGGCTCATAGTTTTGTCGTAGTTGATGTTTCATCTGGATTTTAATTTGTGATTTATTTGATAAGACGAGATCACATCTAAACATTTTGGTCAAGGAATTATTTACTGATCGGGCTGCTAATGCTAGTCTACATTCTCTTGAGAATACGAATGCTGACGCAAGAGCAACTGACTGTTATCGTTCACTCTGATCTAGAATGATTCTAGATATACATAAATGTAGAATTGGCAACTAAAAAGCTTCAAGAAATGAATATCAATGTTTACAATGTCATAGGCTCATAGCTCTTCTGTTACTTCTGTAGCCCATAATATCAAAGAGAGAGACAAGGAGCGTTCGCGGGAAACAGGAGATGCATTGGGAAGGTGATTGGAGAAAGGATCAAATGAGCCGACGAATATATATATATATATATATATATAATTATATATAATTTTATATATATATAATTTCATATATATAATTTTATATATATATATATACACAGAGGCAGAGAGAGAAACACAGAGAGAGCAGACATAGATAGATAGATACAGATGGAGATAGTAAGGAAGACCCTGGGAGGGAGAAAGACCACCAAACAAAGAGCCTGCTATAGGCTATTCGTTGTTGACTCCACCATACCGGCGTGAATGACAGCAGCTACAGCGTGATGCTCTATCGAGTGAATGTTGGTCCACTTCGAACATCAACAATCATGAAGCAGCAGCGCAATAATGTCGTGCCGCACGGTTGCTGCCATTGACGAGTACCGCTCCATAGTTGCACGCGACGATGGCCATAATTGTGATGCCTGACCATTCATTATTATCAGCTCGTCAACCAGACATGCCATCCACTGCATCCAGGGCAGCAGTGTTGCAGCGAATCGATTTTAGCGACAACAACGGAGCACTAATAATAAAAAAAATCAAGCCACAATTTAATGAGGTGACTTCAGATAGACCCAGCTTTACACTGGCGATTCCACCGGAGGATGTGAACACAACACAATACGGGACTATAGTAAGCTCATGTTAAGTTAAATATTGTACATCATTTCATATTTCCTCTCCCTTCCTCGTCCTCTTCCTTCTCGTCCTCTTCCTCCTCGTCCTCTTCCTCCTCCTCGCCCTCGTCGACCTCGTCCTTCTCGTCCTCCTCCTCGTCCTCCTCTTTCTCGTCCTCCTCCTCATTTTCAAATTTCTTTTCCAGTGTTCCCTTTCGGCATGCCACCCGTTCCTGCTTCAGGTATTTCAACATAATTCTACTCACAACAGATCATTCAGTTGAGTTTCATCTTTGGAAGAGCGTCAGCCGAGTACGAACAGCACGACGTACGAGGGACCATTACTGGGCCGTGGCCTGGAAACCACAGGCGTTGGTCTCAGGGTGGAAGCCGGTGCTGGGCTGACCTTGGGCGATATGCAAGAGCGCCTGGCTAGCTCCAACTGTTGGTGCTGTCAATCTTCTCAGACGTTTGTGCACCAAAGCAAAGTTGGTCGGTCATGGCAGTTCAGAAGTTGTGAAGGAGAGTTGTTGTTCAGCTGCAGTTTCGCAAATCTCGAAAGGTCACTGAGGTTCAAATCTGTTGTCGTACTGCATCGTTCATAGCCTAATTATTAATTATTAATAACGCAGTTTGCGCCCCTTGACGGTCTTTGCCTGCATTCTATTTGAATAGTCATGTCGAGCTCTCGCATCCAACTTCTGAATCCTTTGAACCAAGAAATAATAATTCATGACAACCTAGACGAAGCCTGCTTGTGGCAATGAGTGTCAAGAGTTTAGACTTTAGAGGAAGATAAGGGGGAGAAGTATCCATGAATCATTAGTCGGGATGAATCAGTAAGGCAGCCATACAGGGTGGTCCAAAATAAACTGCACAGTGAAAGTTTTCTTGATATAATGTATAACAATTCAATGTTTAATGCCAGTTTTCTTGCGTATGATGAAAGAATTTCCAAATAAGACATGGAAACGTCGTACTATCCTCATTAAAAAATTGATACCGAAGGTACCACAGCTAGGAAGCCGGGTTGCGGACGTCCGAAATCAGCTCGAACAGATGCAAATATCAAGTTGGTAAGCGACCTTATCTGTAGCCAGGAAGACAAACCGCTAAGCCATAAGAGCCCACGGGAGATCGCACGTGAAACCGGAATTTCACGTTCAACTGTTAAACGTATTGTAAAGAAAGATCTCGGACTTAACCAGTGCAGGCGCAAAGTTGGACAGCAGTTGAACAGCGATTGCGTTTCATTGACCGCGCAATTGATCAATGGCGTCGTTGGCTTCAATGCGTGGTCGAGCAGCAAGGAGGACACATTGAACATTTTATGTAACGAAATACATCCATGTAATGTTACAGTAAAAATAATTGCTGTGTTTTTGTGATTTTTCACGGTTATATTTGAATTGGTCTGAATAAAGTACTATCAATTTATCATTGTGCAGTTTATTTTGGACCACCCTGTATATTAAGTAACATTGTCAACTTCATTCAACTCAGTAGACGAGAGACCGAGGTTAGTCCTCTCCTTCGTCGCCTGATCCTCACACCGACATCATCCGATCAATACACAAACCTCATGCACGAGTTCGAAAGAGGATCAAGGAGAGCAGACATCTCGCGAAACATTTCTACCCGCCGGGAATTTAAACCACCGCCATTTTGATCGACAGTCCAGCATATTTCAATCACACCATAGTTATGATAATACGACGTATTATATTCACGTCTGCTGTTATTCATTAGAATAACCCGGCAACAGCAGAACTGACCTACTGAACTCGATACACAAAGATATTTTTTGCAGTTATAGATTCAACAGTGAATGTTGACACTCGTGAGTGGAGAGCCCATCGATGGGAGAGCCATTGTAATCGCAATTTCAAATTTATATGGCGCCAATTGTTCTCAGGTCAAACGACCACTTTTCACAAGACGTTCTGTTAATAATAATTGGAATCACGTTGGGCGGATGGTCAATCATTGATATCACAGTTGCCAGTTTAATCGAAAATCAAACAAATGAACAGACCAGCAGCGGCAGGAGTAGCAAGAGGAGCAGGAGTAGCAGGAGTATCAGCGAGTTGTTGATGGAGAGCAGCAGGTCTGGAGGCACGGCGGAGTGACTCAGATGGACTGGAAACTGAAGCGGATCCATGCGCGACATGAATCACCTGCTCAGGTCAACTTAATCAGCCAAACACAAAGCATGTCAGACCCCTCCCTCCCTCCCTCCCTCTCCATCCCTCCATCCTCTTCCATCCGCTCCCCCTCCTCTTTTCCTCCCCTCCCTCCGACTAGTTCACCCCACCTCCTCTTTCCTCCCCTCCCACTAGTTCACCAGGAACTACTGTTAGTCACCGGCGGCTCTGAGCCTCCGATGCGGCCTCCGCTGCCTCAGCCGTCGCTGCCTCAGCCGCCTTCGCCGCCTCCGCCGCGTTACTCTCCTCCGCGGGCCATTCGATGGGTCATTGACCGTTCGTTTCGAACTGGGTCATTAGCCCGGTCTCTCCTTTATGTGGGCCATCGAACACACTCAACCGCAGTAAATAACTATTGTTTATTTTGAGTACTTTGCGTGAGTGTTAGACTGCTATATGATCTACCGTCGGTCGTCTGATCGTCTTAACGAAGCAAAGGAAATATTTTATGGTAGTTTAATAAGTTTTATAGTGCGCATAGTTTACATTTCAAGCAACCCAATCAATATTCAATGAATGAGGACTGAGGAATCTAGGTGTTCCTTCGATTCCGTTTACAAATCACTCCAAGCTGTCTGCAGAAGACATCTTCGGTTGAATCACTTATAAAGTTAATGATTGAAAATAACATTGGTTTGTGTGAAATCAAAGGAGGATTGAGATTTGATTAGTTTGATCGGCATCATAATGATCATATCAATTTTTTATGTGCGCTGCAGTGCTTGGCTGATCCCTGTTCCTTTTGAAATGATGTTCGCTACTCCACAGTATGGCCAAAACTACAATGATGTTGATAGTTTTATTGATTCATCAGTAAATATTCAAACACACAGGCAATTCTTCAGTCTGTCTGCCTATCTGTCTGCGGGGGAATATGTCCGTTTCCCGAGATAAATATTATTTTGTAATTAGGGCGTACTATATTCAGGGCATTCGTACAAGCAAACAGTGCAGCAGCGATTTATGCCACAAATAAATTCTTGTCAGGGAAAAATTCTGTTTTATTTCACTTCTTGTCCCCTCTCTTTATCATTAGACTCAAGTTGCACCCGCCCTGTACAGGCATAGAAGCCTCTGCAGCGCACTGTACACAACAACTATACAATATACATATAATAATGCCATTTTAAAATGCGTTGCATAACACTTGAGTTCCGATCGGGTGAGGTATTAAGAGTTTAAATAAGCAAGTGAAACTGATAACTCTTACTAGTATTTCTGGCTGAATTTGGGGTCGTTCTGTTTGGTAATGCAAACTCCAATTAATTTAGCCCCCCCCCCACGCTGGTGCAAAAGTTGTATAAGCCTATGCTTAGATCAGTTTTAGAATAATTTGACAATAATTGTTCTGAGATTCTTTACTCGTCTTCACTATTAGAATTTAGAATCAACCAACAGCGATGAAAAGCATTCAAATCGAATGTGTGGGCCCCCTAAAGTTTGTGACCCTGTTCGGCCGAATCTGTTGAACATGCCTCAATCCTACCCGTTCACTGCCACGACTGTCATCTCTGTGCTGTGTGTCATGGGTTTTCTTTGAACTGCAGCATAAGCAGGAAGAAGAAACGTGCTCTCGGCAATTATTCGACTCACTGAGGAAGTCGTCCAAGCACTGAACACGTGAAGTACGCACGCGAGAGAGATGAGATGAGAGACGGAGAGTTGGATGGGGGGAGGGGAGTAAGACAGAGGGAGGGAGGCAGAGAGAGAGAGAGAGGGCGAAAGACAGAGAGACAGCGATGGAAGGAAGAGAGAGGGAGGGAGGGAGACAAAGAAAGAGATATAAACTGATTGCTCATTGCCACAGAAAAGTTGGAGATCGACAGAGACAGAGGAGAAGATGGAGGATTGGAAAGAGAAATAGAGAGAGGTAATGAGAGAGGCAGAGGCAGAGGCTGAGGCAGAGGCAGAGGCAGAGGCAGAGGCAGAGGCAGAGGCAGAGGCAGAGGCAGAGGCAGAGGCAGAGGCAGAGGCAGAGGCAGAGGCAGAGGCAGAGGCAGAGGCAGAGGCAGAGGCAGAGGCAGAGGCAGAGGCAGAGGCAGAGGCAGAGGCAGACGCAGCGGCAGAGGCAGAGGCAGAGGCAGAGGCAGAGGCAGAGGCAGAGGCAGAGGCAGAGGCAGAGGCAGAGGCAGAGGCAGAGGCAGAGGCAGAGGCAGAGGCAGAGGCAGAGGCAGAGGCAGAGGCAGAGGCAGAGGCAGAGGCAGCGGCAGAGGCAGAGGCAGAGGCAGAGGAAGTTTGACTGAACAGTGGCCTACTGACTGGTGACCCCGAACGAACTAAATAGATTAAATGTGCTCCCGACATATACAGACATTTAACGAACGAGGTTGCTCTTGATGATGATGATGACGACGATGATGATGATGATGATAATGATGATGACGACGATGATGATGATGATGATGATGATGATGACGACGGCGATGATGATGCTTGATCGAATGATTGTTTGATTGATTGTTTGATTTATTCATTCATTCATTCATCCATCCATCCATTCATTCATCCATCCATCCATTCATTCATTCATTCATTAAATTGAGAAGTGGACACGACAAGAATCAGGTAGAAAAGCAGAGGACATGGGAGAATTCCATCTCTACCCTCTGCTGTTACATATTGGCGCGATGATGATGATGATGACGACGATGATGATGGTGGTGGTGGTGGTGATGATGATGATGATTATGATGATGATTACGACGACGACGATGACAATGACGACGATGATGATGATGATGATGATGATGATGATGATGATGATGATGATGATGATGATGACGATGACGATGATGATGACGACGATGATGATGATGATGACGGAATCAACTGCAAGATGTGATGCTGGTGATGATTATGACGACACTATGGCCTATTTAAACTGTGTGCAGAGTCTTGTTCAGCAGAACTGTCTTAGGTATAACTATATTGCAGTGCGCGCAGTGTCTCTATCATATATGACAAAAAATACAAAAAAGTCGTGATCATGACGAACGCTGAACGATCAATGCCGCCGCAGTTCTTCATCCGACGCATGATTGTCTGCATGATGGTGCTCAAAGTGCCGCTAATTCTATTGTTGTCTGGTTTCTGGTTACATCAGACAATCAATTATGCAGACGATATAATTGTCGTGAACGACGTCTGAAATAGCAATTTGTATGTATCATAATAATTATAACCATAATTATTATGGTTATAGATATAATTATGTATATTATATTATTCATATATATATATATATATATATATAAATACATGCGTGTATTGGCAATGCGTGAAAGTAGGTCCACATTATTTTTGTTCACCGCTTTCGTCATTACTACTTCGTCAACTTGTTTCTTTGACCCAAGAGAGCATTGTTGGTGGAGGTGATAATGCCCGAGTAGCTGAGTTCACCGCTCAGGCACCCTAACGGAGGAGCAATGACCGGCCGTGGCTCTATCTGTGCTGCCCGCCCCCACTCTGGCCACCCTCCCGCACCACGGCTTCGGCCCCACCGGGTCCGAAACAGTCATCGACATATCAGAACTTCGGTCCATTTCGATTAAGGGCCACGGCTCCTTCTCGTTCCCCTACCTACTCGTTCGTCGCTGGTTCCTGCGAACGGCCGACCGGCCCCCATTCTGATTAGGTGGCCTGAGCGGGGCATTCAAACACCCCCATCACACCCCATCCTCCCTCTCTCCCTCTCTCCATCTGGTCTCTATCGCTAAGCAAATCCGGACAGATTTTGGCGCGTGACCTGATCGGATGAAAGGAGTAGGGGAGGAGAAGAAGAAGGAGGACGATGGAGGATAGAGGAAGAGGAGGAGGAGGAGTAGGAGGTGGAGAAAAAGGAGGAGAAAAAGGAGGAGGAGGAGGAGGAGGAAGAGAAGGAAGAAGAGGAAGAAGAAGAAGAAGAGGAGGATGAAAAAGAGAAGGAGAAGGAGGAGGAGAAGGAGAAGGAGGAGGAGGAGGAAGAGGAGGAGGAAGAAGAGGAGGAGGAAGAGGAGAAGGAGGAGGAGGAAGAGGAGAAAGAGGAGGAAGCAGCGGAAGAAGAAGAAGAGGAGGAAGAAGAAGAGATGGAGAACGAGGAGATGGTGGAGGAGAAAGTCGTTCATTAGACTGGTCCATCAGCACAGCTGCTGCTGTAGCTGGTAATGCAGCGAGGGTGGATTTGGTGATGGTGATGGTGGTGATCGTGGTTGGGAGATGCTTCTTCGTCCCTTAGTCGATGATCTAGGTCAATGTCCGCCGAAGGAGATTGGTGGGAGGATAGACCTCCTCCTTCTCCTAATCCTGCTCCTCCTCCTCCTCCTCCTTCTCCTCGTCCTTTTCCTCCTCCTCCTTTTCCCCGTCCTTCTCCTCCTTTTCCTTCTCCTCCTCCTCTTCCTCCTCCTCCTTTTCCCCGTCCTCCTCCTCCTCCTCTTCCTCCTCCTTCTTCCCGTCCTCTTTTTTCTTCTCCGTCTCCTCCTCGTCCTCCTCCTTCTCTTCCTCCTCCTTCTCCTCTTTCTCCTCCTCGTCCTTCTCCTTCTCCCCGTCCTCCTTCTCCTCTTTCTCCTCTTCCTCCTCTTCCTCCTCCTTCTCCCCCAGGCCGACTGCTGCTGCTGCTGCTTCGGCTGCTGCTGATGGTGCAGTGCAGCGGTGAATGCTGACGAGGCTGAAGATGTATTGTCTGGCGGCGTCGACTATGGATGAGGAAGGAGGTCGTCGTCGTGAATGTGGCGCCATCTGCATATTCGGATGCGGATGCGAGGCATGAATAGCATCCATCGGCTGCTGCTGCTGCGTGGTTCTGACGTGCCATCGACACCCCCCCCGGACCCCCAGAGGATGGGAATGACCAGGGTAGTGACGAGCTGTGTCCAGGGTAAGGGGCCTGTCGTCTACCCTGGTCAGCTGCAGTCCCAGAAGACTTAAGTCACGATCCGAAAGTCGGTCACACACCCCACCACACACACACACACACACGCACACGCACACACACACACACGCACACACACACACACGCACACACACGCACACACACACACACGCACACACACGCGCACACACGCACACACACGCACACACACAATAATCGCTGTTTTCTGTTCGTGTCTGTCAAAAGGTTGGTTAAAGGAGGAGGGCAATGCCAGTCATCTTCTTTATTATGACAGAGCGTCGTTAAACAGAAACACTTCCTACCACGAACTTTTGCTCCTTCATCGAGTTATTCAAACTGAAAACAGATCTAATTAAATTAATTTATTATTAATTGTTAATTATTAATTAATTATTAATTATGTAGCGCAAGTCGCGTGTGACACCAGAGAACGGACGGACGGTTCAAGTGGTGAAGGGTCTAGTCTTCGAATTCTTGGCAGAATGCAGGTCATCGCGGTCGCTGCCTAACATGGTAACATCCGCATTCATTGGCGTGTCAAGGTTCCGTGCATGTTGTAAATAGATTATGCATGGTGGACACTCGAAGAGTCGAAGCGGGATCGATTCCCGCTACTTTTCACTCAACCTTCCATTCGGCAGATGGCGTTGGTAGGACGCGGTGATGCGCCTTGCATGGCTGACGATAGTGAATATCGACTCATCTGGTAACTTGTGATCATCCAACCGTTCATTATTCTTCATATTCATGTTCATATTCATATTCGTATTCATATTCATATTCATGTTCATATAAATGTTCACATTCATATTCATATTCATATTTATATTCATATTCATATTCATATTTATATTCATATTCATATTCATGTTCGCAATCAGGTGGAGACAATGTCCCACATCGTTAATGACCGCAGAATATCTGGTTTCCTTGCGGTGGGTACACTCTGCATAATTATTGCTGATGAGCTATCCCGCTAATAATTTTGTTAGGCTACACTGCTTAATTTTTTGTTCGCAATCAGGAACAATAAACACATATGTGACGTTGTAATGATACCTGTATGACTTACATGTAGGAGCTTACATCGGAGTGCACTGAAAATTATTAGGTAATTATTGTCTTTATAAAGTAATTATTATCTTAGTGGTGCAAATGATCTCATTGTCACCAAAATGGTTAAATGGCACCACTGCAATTCTTGCTTAAATAGATTGGATTGGTGAACAAATTTCTGCAAATTTGGATTAATGATGTTTTCTTGTGAAACCAGAAGTAAGCTATAACTGATGAGAATAATGCTGGCAGAAATAAAGTACGATTAATGACAGTTAGTACGGATATTGGTATTAAAATGCCACACATGCCACAGGGTCTATGCTATTATAGGCCTATACACGATGAGACGATATATATGTTGCAATGCGCACCCATACCTATAACAAAGAAGATTAATTAAATAAGTTTTTTAAAAATAAACCTTCTGATTCAATCGCTGATTTGATGGCCGCCATTTTGTGCACCCGCTGGTGTTAAATCGATGTTATGTGATCGCGGATCTTAGGCTATTCTTAGCGTAGACCGATTTTTCTACGTATGAAAGTAACAGTGATCTACAGTGCCAACATCATTTTAGCTATCACTGAAGCACAATGTCATAGCACGTATAGCCTACGTTCCTTTGGCTAACACTGGGTCAGTGGTTGTGCCACACCTACCACCTTTGAAACAAAGTAGTGTGCATGGGTCAACGAATTTGGATGCTTGGGTCTACTTCTTGCTAGTCAGAAAGTTGCCCCACCTCAATCTGTTTTCTGTGATTTTTCTACGTATGAAAGTAACAGTGATCTACAGTGCCAACATCATTTTAGCTATCACTGAAGCACAATGTCAGCGCTCGTTAATAAGCTGGTGCCCTGCGCATGGCTTTCGAGTGGCGCTCTAAAAATTGGGAGATTTCTATTACAATTCATCATCCCCATCCCGCTGCATTGTATTATTCTATTGTTTTGCATCCTTAGCCATATCTATGATCGTTTAATCGTGTGCAATCTCACTTCGTGCATTGAACCAGTGGCATTGATTTCGCAGATCTGAGTCTTCATGGTTTGCCCTTGGTCTCCTTCTCCTTTGGTGGTCAGCTACACGTGACGACGTCACAGGCGTCCCTGAAACGGACGCTGACCGTCGAGAAAGAGAGAGAGAGAGAGAGAGAGAGAGAGAGAGAGAGAGAGAGAGAGAGAGAGAGAGAGAGAGAGAACAGACACAGAGACAGAGACAGACACAGACAGACAAACAAACAAACAGACTATAGTGACAGAGTAACAGAGAAGACAGACAGAGAGAGACAGAGACAGAGAGGGACAGGTAGAGACAGGGAGAGACAGGGAGAGACAGAGTCCGGCAGGCACGGCGGATCGATCGATTGAATCCATGACACATAGATCTATTGGATGGGAGGGGGGCTCGTTGTGCTGTGTATCTAATAAAGGCAACTGTCTGCTGCCTGGCTGCAGTAGGATCAGCTGTTCTAGGGTACATCATAAATTTCGAGTGTTGCTCGCAGGACAGAGTAGTGCACTCTCAAGGTCAATTATATCAGAGACCATGGTTGAAGGCTGATCTATAATTGGAAGGGAAGAAACTGCAAATATAATGGCAGTCATTAATTTATATGGACCTACAGAAATGGTATACACGGTCTATATGGAATGATGAATGAATATAAATGAATATGGAACAGCAATTGGCAGTAAAACGCAGGAATGCCGAAGCATAGTCGTTTGCATATACTTTTAAGTAACGCTCGTGAATAAGCTAGTGCCCATGCATTCAGTTTAAAGTAGCGTTGTAGAAGAAGATATCTAACGGCTGCGGCTGAGAGCCGCTTGGTTTTGACCATTGTGTTCTATTGCCTGAGAGTGTTCCAGAAAAGCGCTATATAAGAATATGCATTAACTCCTCGTCTGACTCTCGGGATCTTGACCCCTACCTGCCGATTTTGTTTTGATTTGATTGAGCGCCTGTGAATAAGCTGGTTCCCGCGACCTGGCTTTTGTGGGCGCTGTAGAAAATTCAAGTTTAAGCTTACGAAGAGGTTGTTCTTTCGGCACCACGACTTCGGACAAGCCAGAGAGACAATTTTCCATGAAGATTGAAAAGTCGTTTAATATAAAAAAGATCAGATAAGCGTGTGCTGCAGAAATGGTAAACGCACTATATTTATAATTATTATGGAAGGTTGAATGATCACACAGTAATTTTACACACTGCGCGCATGTTCGTACACATAGGCCTATAATACACACGTCTACACACACATAAGCACATGGATGCATGCATACAGCCTATACAGCAGTTGTCTAAGAGGGTAGGACAGGTCACGCGAGTATGTCATTCTGATGCATACAAAAGAGACCCCGAATAGTTGATAACGGAATTCAGGTTCATTCGATTAAGTCTGCGAGATCACCTAGGGATCGCCGAGTCTAAGAAAAAGCCGACGACGATAGGAATGCAATTGTTGTGGATTTTCCAGACGCACTTGACGACCTCTTTCTCTCGTATAAATCCGTGTAACATCATCGAGTAATATCGTGTACCTGATAACCCCGATTTGCCTCAAGGGGGAGTGATGGTTAACTCCGTCCTGTGCGTATTAATGGCGTGGCTTTATGAAAGGCCTCTGCGGATGAGGATGATGAGGTCATGGCGGTCATTAGCGTGTCACGTGGGTTGCCAGTCTGCCTTGACCAGTGAAGCTGAATGGAGATCTCTCGGATAATTCGAAGAACAGACGCATCAGCACAAAAAGAATCCATGTTATCGACCGACTCCAGCACACATACACACACATACTTTCAGACACACACACACACACACTCACACACACAGACACACACACACACACACACAAACACACCTAAACACACACACACATGTTGCCCTCACAGCTTCTTTGCGTGGTGACCCGAACATGTGAACTGTCGTCGAATATAATAGCTCTGTCCTCCTGGTTTCCTTTGCTTCACTTTCTTGCTTTGAGTTTTGTTTGCCGGTCTTTTGTCTGCTGCAGTATGCTTCTTTGTATGTGTCAACTTATCTGTATTTGATGGTGTGTGTGTGTGTGTGTGTGTGTGCTTGTGCACACAGCAAGCCGCACTCGAGAGCACCATTGAACCCACCCACACTCTCTATCTTCTGCTAAGAAGGTTATCTGCCTTTCAGTCAGTCAGTTCTTCTTAGTGCCTGCCTGCCTGCCTGCTGTTACCTTTCTTTCTGCTTCTATCTCTCGGTGCAACCGCTGATCTTTTTATTGATGGCCTATTTTGAAGCCAGCTGTGAATGTGGTGAGTGGTTCATCTGCGGTTATTAACCTCCGTGTTTACATCAACAAAATAATGTAGTGTAGTATGGCAGAGAAAACTAATGGCCAGAGCTTCAAAACGAATCCGAATGGCCTAGGGGCTTACCACGAAAGACAACATAAGAAGACGGCTTGATGAGTAGTCCTATGCCAGCGGTTCCCAACCCGTGGCCCGCGGGCCAAAAGTGGCCCGCCAGGCCTAAAAAAATGGCCCTCGTCTCTCAAAGAATTAACAAATATATGTGATAAAAATGACGATTTTAACAGGAAATAACACATAATTCTTTTCTATTTCAAATTATTTTATTTTGAAATCTATAAATAACATCAAAACATTCTACTTTTAATCAATAATAACAATTTTATATACTTTTGGTTGATTAAATTTAAGCCTTATGGCCCCTAATGTCCTTCAACTAAGAAAAAGTGGCCCTCGTGTTCTCCAACTTAGAAAAAGTGGCCCTTAGGTCAAAAAAGGTTGGAAACCACCGTCCTATACAGTATGTGTGTGTTTGTGTTTGTGTGTGTGTGTGTGTGCGTGTGTGTGTGTGTGTGTGTCAGTACAACAACGAGTGTAGGACATTAGCCCCCCTGGACATTAGCCCCCCCGGACATAGTCCCCCCCGGACATTAGCCCCCCTGGACATTAGCCCCCCTTCTTGTGCAAATCATCGAATAGTGCCGTAACTGATAAATTGTCAATGGCATTCGCATGCATACGAAACTTCTTAGTGTCATTTAGGTTCTAATTGTGTCAGTAGGCATATAGACTTGTATTCGAAATGAACGACTGGGAATCGTATGTAGGGCCTAGGCCTATACAGTCTATTTGTTTAGTGTCCTGCAACAAAGGTTTGTTAACGTTAGTTAGGCTACGTCTCAGCTTCATAGGCTTATTAGCGTCGTTTCATTTCAACATTAGATTCAATACATTAGGGAAATGAACGACTGCAGGGAATCGTATAGCCTACAGTAACTAGGCCTACTTGTTAGTGTCAGCTTTTGCTACAACGAAGGTTTGCTAACGTCAGTTAACCACGTCTGAGCTTCGTAGACTTATTATCGTCGTTTCATATTATGCATATTAAACCTCCACTTAACATATTCTCACAATGTTAAACTAATGTGCAATGTATGACTGGGGGGGCTAATGTCCTACTTCGGGGGAGCTAATGTCCGGGGGGCTAATGTCCGGGGGGGCTAATGTCCGGGGGGGCTAATGTCCAGGGGGGCTAATGTCCGTTCCCCACAACAACATGCATTGTAACATGTGTAAAACATAATAATACGCAGCTTCCTACAAACATTGGCACACGAGGGAGAAGAGACGATATCAAAGAAAGAAGAGATAGAAATATATTTATATATAAAGAATATAATGCGACCTCAATCATTTTGAAAAGAATAGTTTACATCACAATGAGAATATTATTGCAAAATGAGGAGTTATGTGCGAAGATATAAACACAACGAAATCTGAGTCGGTTGCATCAGTTCGACATCCGAAAAACACAATAATTGGATTTGTCAAGTGTACACGAGATTCGTCGGTACATGAATGATGGATACAACGATAATAAAGCCACAACAGGTGTCAGATAGGCAGAGAAGTATGCAAGCGACAATGCTAAACAAGGTGAGGAAGGCGTGGTTTATAAAGTAGAGTGAGGTCATGTTGGCAAGATATGAGATGAGTCTTAATTAGATCACTTAGGCAAATTACAATAAGTATTATTAGAATTGGAGAATGGCTGTAGTAAATAAGTGTTATGCGAGATAAATTAAGACAAGGTCAAGATCATTGTATGGGTTAGGACATGATAACTGGGTAAAGTTGAGTGTACCACTGTGCCTAAAGTATTCAACATGCAGTCTGCACGTCGCATTGCCTACCAACAATTTGACTTCATCTATTGAACTAAATGCATCAGACAGTAGGCCTATAACAGAATGTAATTATTTCGCTCTGACGCCAGATTAGGCCTACACATCTGACTCCTGCAGCAGTCGGAATCAGACTAGCCTACATGTAGTATGTACACATGTCGCTACTCGCTGGACCCTCTGCACGAATCAGTCTTCCGGACCACATGTTAGGAATGCAACATCTCTGGAGACATTCAGATCAAAGCAACATTTGTTCAAACGTTCATATGGCCATGATTAAGTTTTTAAAACTCGAGATCAACGTTGACTGAGCTACAAATAAAAGCAAACAAAAAGCGTCTTGTGATTATTTCTTACTTTTTCCTAATGGTTATAATCTCTCAGAATCGAAAAAGTTGTGTGGATACAGTTAATAGCATAGGCCTATACAAAGGCTTATTTTTAAACATTTATCATTATAATAAAATAACAATTTTCATCATCATCGTCGTCATCATTATCATCATCAATCATTGTTGCTGTTTTTGCCATAATCATTATTAATATTATTATAATTATTTTTTTATCACTGACAGTTGATTATTGATATTAATTAATTGATTAATTAATTAATTAGTAGGTCTATTAGGCTTGTTTCATAAATGCTTGCATGACACAAATTAATACACAAAACCTTCAGGGTTTAAATTTGTTATTCGGTGATTAGTATTATCCCCTGGGCCCGTAGTAATGGGCTTTTTTATACGGAGCGTACATGACGTTTTCGGCGTAAATCTATCCTGCCCTCGAATAACGATATAAAATGGTAGTCATGGAGCAGGCGCAGACCTGTACTCTCTGAATAGCGGTACTCCCATTCTCGACCAGCTATAAGTCTCTACTCCCTAAGATGGCGTCTGTTTATGACTCAAAAGTCGCTGCATTCGACGACACCTTACACGTCAAAACGTGTTTAAAACATCTGCAATGAACTCGTACCCTTCGTCGACGGCGAACATTATATTGGCTTTTATTTTGGCCGTCACAAAATATTAAAATTTGGCTAAATACACTAGGAAATTCCATTCGAAGCGCCGCTGTGTGGTATGAATACCAATTTGTGGGTCGCTTGCCTAGCGTGTCTAACGTGGCGGCCGTTCTATCTGTTGTAATTAGTTTGTTCTAGCGGCGACAGCTTGCATATTAAACTCCACAATAAATCAAACGCATGCCCTGTGAAACTGGACAGTTCGAGAAACTAACAAGAAATAGCTCCTTTAAGAATTTTAATTCGGCAACCACTAGCTGAAACCGGTTACGGTTTCATCATATTCTATCCACACATCACCGTTCTATTCAAAATCTTTTTCACTTTCTCGCTATGTAATTTTATTCCTATACATTTGCAACTAACTTTCTTTCACATAATTACTTTTTTCTCTTGTCAAATCTCATACTTTTGTATTTAGGCTATATTAAATATGAATGGTTTTTGCTTTGCGGCCGTCTATCTACTTCCTTACTTATCGTCGGAGACGACGCATATAAATATATTAGGCTATGCGCATGCGCTATAACCTATAAAGCTATAACCACGGCTTAAGTGAGATGATTTGATAATCCAAGGTCTGCGCCTGCTATATGACTTCCATACAAGAGTAAAACCCGTTAAGAGAATAACAAAGCCCGTGAACAGCCTTTTCGCCCAGCGCACGCTATTCTATCTCATAACTACGGGCCCAGAATAGGACTGACAACCTAACGAAGCAAACGTTTCTGACAAGGATGCTTCAAGTCAAAGTGCTGTATAACCAGTTAGTCGTAGAGAATATACTTACTTACTATCATGGCAGTGCTCAGATCTAGGCCACATAAATAATAATGTTTCAGTGGAAACTTAGAGCATTTCTACTCGTGTTTAAATTGTAATTTTATGTTACTACTATGTCGTGTAATATAACTGCGTGCTTTTCAGGTCGAATTAATAATGAATAATAATTATATTATTTTTATTAGTTTACAACAGTAGGCCTAATTGTATATTGCAACCAGACGGCTAAGACGACATTATGTGTAGCCACGCCCCTCCAGACGGGAAATGGACTGGCGTTATGTAATATTCCCAACACTTAATTGGGCGCTCGAAATTTACAACCGAGGGGTGCTAGGTTTATTGTTCTGCTGCTAAATTCGGACGCGCGCGCCAGGCCGCTAGGACGACGCATCTTGCACCGCACAAAAACATGCCACTAGCCGCCGCCGTGACCTAGCACAATTCCAGCCCAAGGTTCAAGCCATCCGGTTCGTCCAATAACCATCTTCTGGCTTCGCTAAACAACACAAATAATTTGGGCTAGTTTTTCAGAGCACGCACGCCCTCTGGACTAGACGATGCAAATGCATTATAAGCAATAATTATCATACGTGCCAGAAGATAATAGTCCTAATATCCTGCAGTTGGGTATTGTGTCACGGCCTGAATTTTGCGGGCCAGGACAACTTGGGGGAGGTAGCGATGGATGGAGAGAGGGAGGAAGGAAGAAAGGGGAAAACAGTGATCAGGCGTTCGTTGACCAGCAATATCAAGGCCAGACATGACCGTTGGCAGTTGGAAATTTTCCATCAATAACTGCAGCAGTGACCAGTAGGCTACACTGTAGTGGTCGAGCGAGATGCTGGAAGGCGTACATCCAGGGACGTCCGCCTCCCCTCCATCCCTCCCCCTCCATCTCCTCTCCATCTCCTTCCCTCCATCCCTCCCCTCCATCCCCTCAGCCAATCCAACGCGTTCTCTGTTTATCCTATTCCTTTGTTGATTATACAAATTGACCGCTTTAGTAGTCTCTGAATATTCCAGAGATAAAGTTGATTAGATGTAAGCCAGAGCTCACCAGCCAAACTCCAGACTGATCAACAACAACCAAGGAGCTGAGTGAGGGCAGAGGCACTGGCCACGGTCAAGGGCTGTTTGTATTCCAGCTATAGAGCAATGACTTGTCAGGCTATCGCTATTATTATTATTATTATTATTATTATTATTATTATTATTATTATTATAGATGCGTTGGAGTTTTTCCGCGTGTCTATATTGTGAATTGACAATTATAATAGATAAAGTGTTATTGATTCATCATGCTTATAAAGCCCTGAAAGTCTGCTTTCTGAAGAGACTCTTCATAGGATATCATAGACATTAATTAGTGTCGCTATAATATGAACTTATTATGAAGCGTCCGATGCCCAAACACACTTCATCTGTTGCTGTCTTGGGGGAGGGGTGAGCAGGTCTTTCACTAGAAACTGACGAGACTCTTCTCCCCAAATGCCCCCCCCCCCAATCCTGTTCTATTCTTTCTCTTCTATTTACCTCTCGCGCTGTTTCAATTCTAACGCAGTCTCCGTTGCTGTCTGTCTGCTTAGCGGTCCTGAACATTGTAATCTTTATGTGGGCCAGATTACAACTCTTCCTGTCCATCGATCTTGTTTTGACTGAGCGCGTGTATGGAACTAAGCTGGATCCGCGAGTTCGCATTTTTACGCATTAGAAATCTCGAGATTACAATATAATGAGACTCGTTATTTACTATCCAGCTTTAGGAACGGAAGCCCAAGTCTTGGTCGCCCCCCCCCTTTCACCCACGCTCTTCATAAACATGTCCACGCCTGAAAACGATGATCTCCCATTGGAAATTAGTTCAGGTATCTATAGGTCTATTCGAAGGTAGACCACGACTTCTTCGTTCTAATTCATCTAGCGCAATGTGTCATCTTTAAGAACACCTAAGAATGACTGCAAAGTCCGTTGATATCTACAATGATTTACTTGCACTTTGCCAAGAAAAATTAATTTTTTGGTGTATGCCCACTTAAGTGTTTTTCAGCTGTCCGAAAAGGTTAAATAAATTTCATATAATTATAATAGTGTGCAGACGTATCTTGTACTATAAATGTGATTCAATTTCGAGCCATTCATTAGTCCTGCACCCATTAAATCATATAAAATTATTACTTTTTATAAACAGAGTTTAATTACCCCGGTATCTGATATACCGGATGCCCTCGAGTGAAATAAATTTCATCCCCTCGAGTTAAAAAATTTCTTCCAGTATAATCTCATTAGTAAACCTGGTAATGAATTGTCATAGTAGTATTATAGATCTACGTTATAAAACCCATTTCGCTATCAAAGGAAAGGTATTACGTATTAGGCTTCTAAATGGAACTGTTGTTTGCAACTTTGCAACGGCCATTAGACCTACATTTATTTTTTTTAAATGCCGCGGTGATAATGACAAGCCAGTCAACTGCGTATTCATTCGTTCACTTTTAATAAATCCGAACTTACTGTTATTATATCTCATAATATTACAGGGTTAATCTAATGTATTGCAGCACCATGGGCGCCCGCACATAGGGGCAAGGGGGGGCACTTGCCCCCCCTGGAAAAGTGACACTTAATTTTCTAACTACTATTTTTTAGTTTAAAAAAATTTCTTCACATTAAAACACTAATGATACCAATGATACACACAGTGAAAGTCATAAATTTATGTTTAGAAATCTCTATATAGATCAATATATATAGTGCCCTTCATGGACCTACTTTTTGACATCTACTTTTGGATTTTTAACAAATTTTCGCACTTAAGAAACTATTTATATTAAAAATTATACACAAAATGAAACTGAGAAATTTGCATTAAGAAACCTCTTTGAAAAAATACCCGTGTTTTTAATTTCCAGCGATGTATTTTCATGCTCTTGTCACTGAAAAATTTAACCGTGACCATCGTAAAAATTTTTGCCCCCTCCTGAAAAATTTTCTGCGGGCGCCCATGTGCAGCACTGTAAATAAATATCTGTATTTGTTTATTATAGACAGCTTATATATCTAAAACGAGTAAGCTTAGACTGGTCGTACTTAGTCAATGGAAAGATGAAGCGGGGTACTCTGGTTAGGGAGAAGAGGATTAGCCACCACCCATCGTAGAATAAATTATAGCAAATAAAGTCGCTAACAATCCGTTTGTGTGGCTGCCTGTCTATATTATACATATATATATATATATATTATATATATATATCTGCTGCTTGCTAAGTCAAGGGTCCGCTCCCTCTTCTTCTTCTTCCGCTTCAATGAGTCTATATTAATGTCTCGCTTTGCCCAGTACCTTGCTAGCGCTACTCTCTTTGTCTGTGTGTCTGTCTCTCTGGTTGTCTGTCTGCCTGTCTCTTTTTTTTTTATCTCTCTCTGCTTTGTGTTTGTCTTTCTCTCTCACTCTCTCTGGGTCGTTCTTTGTTTCTCTGTCTTCTTTCCCCTTGTTTGTCTGTCTGCCTTCATTCCTTCCTTCCCTCCTCCTCTGTCTGTCTCTCGACCTGACCTGTGCAGATTTGACCTGATACGGAGACTGGCCTCACAACTCCATAGTCGTCATTCTGATAGCTATAATATGACTAAGTAGCACCGAATGAGTCGACCTCTATGACGCAGTTTTCATGAGGTGCTATGTCATCGTAACTTACTTCTACATTACATTACATTACAATACATAGCACGAATGGAAACGGTGTTTTCACCGACCAGAAAATGATCTGACCAATCGCGACCTGATCGACTGTTGCCATGGTGATCTAGAGTACATATATATATATATATAATATATAAAAATAATATAATATTATATATATATTTATTTATATAGAGGCTATCTCGTTCGACACAAGCATTAAATTACATCGGTCTTTCAAGAGATTAGAGGTCTAAGCTTCGGGACGAAGAAGGAGGCTCCTCAAGGAATGGTGGTGTAGCGGTGGTGTAGCGGTGGTGGAGTGGTGTAGCGGTGGTGGTGGAGCCACTGGTGTTAATTATCGCGTCTGACGTTTGTGGACCAGTGCGCATGCGCAATGCAGCCGCGTCGCCGGCGTCGTCTGAAGAAGGCCGGTGGGTGGGTGGGTGGGGGTGTCGCTGTTGACGCAGAGGGAGAGGAGAGCGAAGCGATGCTAAATCTTTTGGGTGGTTCCATTGCCCCAGGGTCGGATTTCGATTCACGGTCACCAGTGCCTAATTTAGCCCCTTGCCTTGGGGGATTCAGGTTTCTGGGGGGGGGGGGGCTGGAAAAAGGTCGTTTTGGACGGACGGCCAGGCACTGACGACGATACATATTTGACCGATGAAATTTCTGACGACCTAAAAAGCAATCGGCAGGGTATGGATTTCAAGCGAATAATAATAATAATGATGGAAAAGAACTTCCTAGAACTCCAGTACATAGAGCAAAAAGTTACAGTCGATGGTGCTTCAATACCCAATGGTAGTCTCAGAGAGAAATGTCAAAATTGCCCCGGGCTTTCATTCTTTTTAAGTGAACAATGAACACGCATATTAAAAGCAGACTTGCAGAGAAAAGGAATTATGAAACGCTAAGCTATAATAATAGCTCAAATAGCCATTCTAGTCCAACATGCTAACACTGCCATTAGTGGACCTGTTGAGTGTTGACAAAGTGAGTTTTTCTTTGGTTGCTCTAGAGGAAGCAGAGTCGTGTGACATAGACCTACAATACACACTTCATGCTCCTTCCTTCAATGCATTTCGTCTCCTGTGTCAATTAAACGAGGCTGAAACTCGACTCCCATTATCAACGTGTCCTCCTGTCGACTATATATATATATATATATATATATATATACATACATAATACACATATATATGTGTAAGCTTATATAGATTATATATTATAGGTATAATATATATATATATATATAATATATAATGTATAATATATAATATATAATATGTATATACATGTATATATATATATATATATATATATATGTTATAGGTGTCTTATTGGCCATCTGTGGTAGAGGCATGTACTATGAAAGCAAATACTAGAGTTGCAAATCAAAGCCAGCGGGGTTACAAGTTATAGCAGATGTAGGTCTAAAGTACACACGTTCTCTTTGTGTTGCAAGTGTTCGTTATTTGCCAGTGCCAGTCCCAAGTCCCAACAAGGAAGGAGGGCGACATCAATCATCGTAGATATGAAACAGTGGCCTTGCGGTATGCAAGTTTTCAGCAAGTCTGTTATGGTGTTACTTGTGGTTTCGACGCTTGGTCGTTCCCAATTTTGGTCTTCAGTGAGCCTGGAGTAAAAATTAACGGAATCTACCATCGCAACATTCTGCTGTCACAACACCTTCTATCTGTTATCATACATCTATAGCCCCAGATGGCTATTTTTCAACAGAACAGTGTCACAACCAGCAGATAGGGTAAAAGTTTAGCTGTGGGTTTTACTTGGGGTGCGTGTATGCGCGCGTGTGTGTGAGTGAGTGGGTGGGTGTGGGTGTTGGTGTGGATATGTGTGTGGGCGGGAGGTTTGTGTGTGCTTAAGTGTGTGTGTTTAAGTGTGTGTGTGTGTGTGTGTGTGTGTGTGTGTACGTGTGTGGGTGTGAATATGTGTCAATCATCTGTTTCAGAACAGTGTATACATGGACGAATATCGATTAGACTCGGGCCATAAATTATAAATACCAGAATAAATAAATATCCAAAGTTCATATTCATTTTCTCTCGCTCTTCATTCGTCATAGATTCCCGACGATTTTGTATACAAAAATCGAATTTTTAACGTTGACGCACTATCACCTAATGTTGGTTTATCGAACAGTGCATTAGTTAATGTAGCCTACATGGCTGGCCTTGTCGATCGCTAGAGTTCAACGAACTGACAGCACAAGGTGACAAGGTGACATGGCAAAAAATAATGCGTTCTGGGTATAATAGGACACATTTGAGAATCGCAGGACTCATAACATACAGCACAACATTACTGCTGCCGTCTAATTTGCTTGACGTGTAGCTGTGTGGTCGCTTATTGCGTAAATTAGGCGGCGGTGCTGGGACAATTTGAGCGGGAGGTCGCATCTCGGTTGGACTGGGTCGTCTGGTGTAGCAACCGTGTTGCGATCGTGTACAATAAGTGGTTGCAATTGCGTAAATTGCATTCTGTAACGCAATGCTGACAATGCTGACGTCCGTCAAAGTGTCAGGGAGAGATGTCGCCTGACACCAGATGTCGTACTGTCGTTAAAAGCGCCAACTGGTGTCGGCCTAAGTGCAAGATCTATCCACATCTATTCAAAGAACCTTGGCCTAAGTGTAGGCCATCGGCCTCGCGACCCCTTTTCCCGTAGGCCTACGTGCCCTTCCTTACTAGGCCGACGAGCAGATTCTGGGTTCTTGTCGTGACGCATTTGAGCTTTGAACTGCTCTTTGGAGTTCGAATAGTAACTGAACAGAACGTTGCATTGCTTCTAACAAATAGATTTTTGGCTGAATTCAGTGATCAGAAAGACTTAAGTTTCCGATTTCAAAGTTTATAAATAACGACCATGCTTTTTCAACTGTTTAACAAGCGTCATAAATAATTAATTATAATTGTGGTATTAAATGTCTGTGCCAATATAAGCTACATGTGGCTGTCATCTGAAGAACGTTTCGGCTCAAACGTTGCCTTTGACGCCTTTGATGTCATTCTTGCAGATGCTGTCAAATGTCAATCAAGCTCCCATCAGAATTCTTACAATAAGACGCGAAGCATAGATCGACTAGGACCACTCCAAATGCTCAGACACTTCGACTCACAGTTGCGCTGTAGGCCTATATTGAGCCTAAATACAGTCAATTATATAGGCATATTATATATATATATGTATATATATATTCATGTGCATTGTGCAAATGACTCTTGTCGATTACATATATATAATACATTATACAGCATGTAATATATATATATAAATTATATATATATATATATATATATATTAGACAACTATGGAATTAGGGGGACTCAGCTCAGATGGTTTGCCAGCTATTTTGAGAGCCGTACACAAAGAGTTCTCTGTAATGGTGTCCTTTCTGAGCTAGGGTTGATCAAATATGGAGTTCCTCAAGGCTCCAACCTCGGACCACTCCTTTTCCTGCTTTATATTAATGACTTGGCCAATGTCTCTCCAACAATGTTTTTTATTCTATTTGCCGATGACACCAACGTTTTTTACTCCAATGGTTCATGGCAGACGTTGTTTCAAACTGTGAACGTTGAACTATCTAGCATAGCTGTTTGGTTCCATGCAAATAAACTCACCCTTAATTTAGATAAAACCAACTTTATTTTATTTAAATCCCACCGGAAAATAAAGCCAAATGACAATCTCTGTTTGCTTATTGATGATATTTCCATCAATCAAGTTGAATCTACAAAATTCTTAGGTGTGCATATAGATCAACATTTGACCTGGAAAGTTCATATTAATCAAATTGCAACTAAAATTGCTAAAAATATTGGTATTATTTCCCGCGTTGCTTATATCTTGCCAAAGACAATTAGAATGAATTTGTATTATACCCTTGTCTACCCCTACCTCACATATTGCAACCTTGTTTGGGCATCGACATACGAATCCAGGCTTCATAAACTTGTAATCTTACAGAAGAGGGCTGTTCGTATAATTGCGGGTATTCGTAAACGGGAACACACTGGCCCTTCCTTTAATGAACTTCATCTCCTGAAAATTGACCAGATAAAGGATCTCCAAATTAGCGAGTTCTTTTTTCGACTCGAACACGGTCTCCTTCCTTCGGTATTCCAAGGTTACCTCCCTCACGCCTCTGACATCCATTCGCATTTCACTAGGAATTCATCTGCTTTTCGCCCTGTCAAAGCTCAATCTAATACTAGGCGGTTTACTATTAAATCTTATGGCACTAAAGTATGGAACACAATACCAATTGACATTCGTCAATCGAGTAGTCTGCAGGTATTTAAAAAGAAACTTCGTGTTCTTCTACTCTCCTCCACTAATGCTACTTGAAGTGCACATGACCATGTGTAGTTAAGATTTTAGTTAAGTACTTAGTTAAGTTTGTTTCTCTATATGCTCTTGACAATATAAGCTTTTCTGCAATCTGTCCTCACCTAATTTGTTTTAGTCTCTTTCTTTTAAGCTATCTTGATTAATTTTTCTTGGGACTTTTTTACTTGGGTGATCCTTCCCAGCGGGATGTCCATCCCTTTTGGGCCCCCCTTTGTAGCCAATGCATGCATGTTTTGTACTTTTATTGTTTTCTTGTTTTCTGGTTGCAATAAAGTGAATTGTATTGTATTGTATTGTATTGTATAATATAATATAAGACATTATTTTTGCATTAATACCACATATTTTTATTATGTGGTATTAATGCAAAAATAATGTCTTTTCGTCACACTTGATGATTACTCAGTAGATTGCAGCATGTGCATTGAGTTCTAATGTACACTCGTAGCCTATCACAATGGACGCATCCGACGCAAACCAGAGCCCCGCTTAGATGAACAACCGATAAAATTTTATGTGACAGGCACGAGACTGTATGGACCGTTGGTTACACAAGACTGCAGATCGAGAGCAGAAACTCCTGACGAGAAAGCCAATTGACTCTGGAGATTTTCTTTAATAATGCCGAGATGGTAGTAAATGGTATGGAAAATCCTATACCTTCCGACATTAAAGGGTTAACCGTTGGTTGGACTTGGAGTAAATTAGCTGAAACATGTTGATATAACGGCGCATCATGTCTATCAAAGAAGAACAACACAGTCTATGGGTGATCGTATAAGCTAAAAAAATCGCTGTAGGCTAACGCTAAATACGTTCGAAATATTTTTGCGATTTGGTTCGCTTTCATATAAAATATATAATTATACATACGTAAATATATATATATATATATATATAATTATACATACGTATATATATATATATATATATATAGTGTTTCGGTAAGATCTAAGCATCATTTTCACCACTCCAATTAAATGCTGCCTATGTCGGTCAAAATATTCATGGTTCAATTACGATATATCGGGTGAAATCACCACTGTCCATCTAATTGGTCCATCTTAACAGTGGACATCAAATATGCGCACAGTGAAGAATGAGTAGCAATTGGCTGATTATGAGTGGAATACTTACCTACAGTGGGCTGTCCCATTGAAACACAGTACTAAACCAAGATCTATATTGAAAGAACCTTGGTACTAAACGGTTGAACTGGAGCGCCTCTGAGTAGATTTTGAAGGGGCACAATATAAATTCTTGAAATGAATGAATGAATGAATGAATGAACGAACGAATGAATGAATGAATGAATGAATGAATGAATGAATGAATGAATGAATGAATGAATGAATGAAGCCTTAGACTAAAACTGACGGTAAATCAGTATTTATTTGTCGATCATTTATGTCTGAGTCATCCAGCCATAAATCGTGTGGTCTGAGCAATAATTATATATATTGACCAAGAGCGACGATTTGTCAAGTCACAAGCAGATGAGCGGCTCTTGCTAGCTGAGAATTATAGTTATCGCTGGTATCTTTAAAAGCCTGCTAGACACCTGCGAGAGTGATTTAGAGAATTAAGTTGACCGCAGCGCTGCCTGCATACCACGATGTGTGTGTGTGTGTGTGTGTGTGTGTCTGTGTCTGTGTATGTGTGTCTGTGTGTGTTGTGTATGCCGAATGCTGCCCTCATGATCTGGATGGCAGATGCATGCATGCTCTCAGCATCATGGCGTTGCTAGTATATATACAGTCGATGTTGTTGTTAGTAGACCGAAGTGCTGAATAAAATGACGGGTCATTTAGCAACCGGAAATGAGATCATTAGACGAAGGAAACGACGAATGGGAGAAGCAGAGGGCGCCACCGTCTTTTCAGAAGTGGATCGTGATGCTCTCTCTCTCTGTCTGTGTTTGTCTCTGTCTCTCTGTCTATGTCTGTCTGTGTATCTCTCTCTGTCTGTCTCTGTCTCTGTTTGTTTGTCTGTCTCTGTCTGTTTGTCTGTCTGTTTCTCTCCCCTCTCCCTCCCTCCTTCCCTCCCTCTCTCTCCTCTCTCTCTCCCTCTCTCCCTCTCTCCCTCTCTTCCTCTCTCCCTCTCTCTCGCTCTCTCTCTCTCCTCCCTCCCTCCCTCTCCCTCTCCCTCTCCCTCTCTCTCTCTCTCTCTCTCTCTCTCTCTCTCTCTCTCTCTCTCTCTCTCTCTCTCTCTCGCTCTCTCTCTCTCTCTCTCTCTCTCCCTCTTTCCCTCTTTCCCTCTCTCTCTCCCATAATTATATTATATATATATATATTATATATATTGAGTATAATGACCGTGTGTGATGTCGGTGGGAAGATGAGACGGCGAGTGAGAGGACTGACGACCAGCAGTTCTCATGTGTCGATGCTAAGAAAACAACGTCGTTAGCACATTATCTAACATTTCCTTTCATGGTTTATTTTAAGCGATTGCTCTACTTCCTTACTTCCTCTTTTTCTTCTTCTTCTTCTTCTTCGTCTTCTTCTTCTTTTTCTTCTTCTTCTTTTTCTTTTTCTTCGTCTTCTTAAAAGCAACTTTTGAAACAGATGAGGTGCTCTCGAATATAAAGCTCTTGATGCCCATAAATATCTTTGTGTAGCTTAGGCCTATTAGGTACTATTTGGGTAGGGCTGAAAACTGACAAAAGCAAACATAAATGATATTTATCGGCTTTAAGAATATGGAATGGAATGACCCTGGCTCCGGTTTCTCTCCCTCCTCATTCTTTAGCTCTTCCTTAATCTTCTGTGTCTTTGTTTTTCTCCTCCATCTCCTCAATCTCATTTTCCTCCTTTCTTTTCAACATCAATTAGGTTCCACTGGTTTTGAAATGTGATGCATCATCGTCGCCTGAAATGATCAATCGTTGGACCATAAAAGGATCTTACAAGATATATAGGAAGATATTTATACAAATGTCACATCAAATATAAAATTTATGTTAAGACGTCATTAGAGTAGTCACTCGAAACGCACGCAACTAACACGTATACATAGGCCTACATAATCGTATTCTTATAGACTGGTTGATAAAGTCCATAGAGACGCTAGGGCGCTATCTACATAGACACCCCTCCACCGTTGAGCCTGCTTGTGCAAAGGAGAGACGAAATGGAGCGTTAAAAAATAATTACATCTAGATGAATTTTTGATTGACACTTATATGATTTTCTTGATAAAGGTTTTCATTGAGAATGCATGCGTCGATATTAAGCCTAACTGATTTTCGTAGCTGATGTTTTCCTCTTTTTAATAATAATAGGCTAATGATAACATTTTCTTTTTTCAAACACACACACCATCTTATAGGCTATTTGTTGATTCAAAAAATGGAAGTTGTGGCCATGTTAAAAATTGAACGATTTCGAGTTGCATTCATATATTTTAAAATTATAAATCTACCATTTTGATCATAATTGAATGATGAATCAATTGCTGTATTGATATCAGGAAATGATATCTCAAATCAAACACAAGATCCACCTTGGTAGTCAAAGTCACAAAAAATCTTGGAGGCATGAGGGTTAAAAATCATTATTAGATAGACTGTTGGAAACTGTATTGAAGCAAAGCAAGACATTGCTGTTCTATCTATGTTTTCCGACGCTTCCGCCCTGCGAGCTCTCCAGTTACCGACCGATCTCCAACCTGTCATTCCTGTCAAAGCTCCTTGAGCGGGTCGTTAGCATCCAGCTAACCGAGTTCCTGTCGTCGGCTGGCCTTCTTCCAGTTCATCAGTCGGCCTACCGGAAACACCATTCGACCGAGACCGCTCTTCTTAAGGTTGTAACAGACCTTACGGAAGCGATCGATGCGGGCAACCACGCTTTGCTTGGTCTGCTCGATCTCTCGGCCGCCTTCGATACGGTCGACCATGATGTTCTGGTCGAGCGCTTGTCCAGGACGTACGGGATCCGCTCAACCGCGCTTGACTGGCTTCGCTCCTATCTCTTCAATCGCCGACAGACGGTGCTCTTCGACGGGGTCTTCTCAACCATCCGCTCTCTCTTCTGTGGCGTCCCTCAGGGCTCTGTTCTCGGCCCGCTGCTGTTTCTGCTCTACACCGCCGACGTGGGTGAGCTTGCTACAAATCTCGGCCTAGCATCTCATTTCTATGCCGACGACTCCCAGCTCTACACGTGGGGACATCCATCAACTGTCGAGCAGCAGAGGGGAAGAATGGAGCTTGGCATTGAGCGGATTGCCGACTGGATGCGGTCGAATCGACTGCGGCTTAACCCCGAGAAGACCGACTTCCTGTGGTGTGCGACCAGAAGACGGTGTCTCCATCTCGACACCGGCGCGCTGAGTGTCTGTGGGGCCCTGATACGGCCTTCGACTTCCGTGCGCGATCTCGGCGTCCTGCTGGAGTCAGATCTGTCCATGAGGCGCCATATCGCCTGGACAGTAGGTTGTTGCTTCCGGCAGCTCCGTCTCATCAGGAGCTGCATCAAGTCCTTGCCCTTCGAGGCCGCGAGGGCGGCCGTCGCCGCCTTCGTCACTTCCAAGGTGGATCGCTGCAACAGCTTGCTTGCCGGCGCGCCTGCGTGCCTCTTGGACGGACTCCAGTCAGTGCTTAATGCCGCGGCGAGGCTAGTCTGCAACAGGAGGAAGTACGACCACGTCACGCCGCTCCTCCGTGATGTCCTCCACTGGCTGCCTGTTCCATCTCGCATCGAATTCAAGCTCTGTTTGCTCGTGTTCAAATCGCTTCACGGAGCTGCGCCCGAGTACCTGCGCGATTGCTGCATAGAGACTCATTCCTCCGCGGCTGGGCTTCGGCTCAGATCATCCGAGAGGTCTGACTTGCGTGTGCGGAGAATGAGAACGTGCTTCGGCGATCGTGCCTTCTCGGTCGCTGGTCCTCGTTGCTGGAACAGTCTTCCTCTCGCTATCCGATCAGCAGGCTCAGTGGACTCTTTTAAAGCCAGGCTAAAATCACACTTGTTCGCTAGGGCTTATCCGGTGTAGCTGGTTTTCTGTAAGGCGCCCTTGTAACGGCATGGCTGTGTTACTGCGCCATATAAATCGTCGTAATTATTATTATCCAAACTTGTAGGAAGTTGTAATCGTATTTTGTCCTAATACTGTAATAGCAGACCCAATAAGCTTCTTGTAGGCTTGAACTATTCTTAGTTCTTACAAGACTTACAATATAAAATGATATGGGCCAACATAAACAGACAACTTATAATTATTTCAAAAATACAATGATATTTAAAACAAGCTGGGAGAGGAAATGGATAGGCTACTCCAGAGTCCAACTTCTTAGATGTTTCAAGCGCATTAGCCTACCTATGGGCTTAATTGTAAATGCTGACAGCTTCTCGGATACTTTCAAGTAGCAGCATCAAGCTATTTCTAAACTCCAAGCAAAGTGCTGCGATTTGCATAGCGCCGGAAATACAGCTTAGTCTGTTGTGTGCTTAGCAGGTCTCCAATAATAGGTCAGTCTAATCGGACAGATGGCTGCCTGTGGCAGATAGGAATTTTCAATCGAAGAACGACTTCTGAGGGAAGACCCCGATATCATAATCAGCCGAGGAGCCGAGCGACCAGAGTAGCACGGTGAGAGGGAGCTAGCTGAGAACTGGACCAGAAACTGAAAACGGTCGTTGAAAGAGAACTGAGTCACGGACCTCGTCTATGTAGGAGTTGATAGCGTGACTGTTAGGGAAAGCAGAGTGAAACCACAATGTGATGATTTATATAGCCTATTGCTGCGATTTCAGTGAATGTGTCGGTGAAATCCTTCGCTACACGCAAGCGTGACCTATAGGACAGGCTACTAGTAGAAGGACTATCATGTGGCTATCCATAATTATGGATTTGTTTCAATAATTAAGTTAAATTCAAAGTTTCAAACTAGAAATAAAGTGAAGCCTAGCTCTGTTATAGTAAGTGCTGTAGGCCTACTGTTGAATACTTTGAGCACCACTGGCTACTCGGGATTCCTGTTTGTCTTCTCTCTGTCTCTATGTCTCTATGTCTCTCTCTCGGTCTTTGCCATTGTCTCTGTGTCTGTCTGCCTGTCTGTCTGTCTGTCTTTCTGTCTCTCTGTCTCTCTGTCTCTCTCTCTCTCTCTCTCTCTCTCTCCCTCTCTCTCTCTCTCTCTCTCTCGGTCTTTGCCATTGTCTGTCTGTCTGTCTGTCTGTCTGCCTGTCTGTCTATCGCCTCAAACTTTCATACCCCTTCAAATTGTAGTTGGCCACTTCTTTCCAGGAAGCCCATGCTTCACCTCCATTCTCATTCTCCTAATCATTGAACGACGATGCGGACCAAAACAGCAATGATTCCTTGAATTCCATAAATAGGGTCTATCATGCATTTCGCAGGATCTTTAAATTGATGGGATGTTTGTCCTAATCTGACGGCTCTCAAAACAAGTAGGCTGCAATACAAACCAAACACCATACAATGATTGATTATATAGGCCTAGTGAAGAATAGGCCTATATTGTGATTGTACGCAGTTAGTAGCTCTTTAAATTTTACGCAGTTGTTTCTCCAGAAAACAAAGCGACCCTATTTGCAGACGAATCCTGTCAAGAATATAAGCCACTGGTCCAAATATTTAACAAGGTCAAAACCAAATCCGCATTACTTTGTGATCATTTGTTGTTCAGGACAAGGCCGTAGCCAGGATTTTATTTCGGGGGGTGTTTTCAGTGGCGGCGCCAGGATTTCAGTTTCCATTTTTATCGGCAAAATTTTCTGACGACCTTTTTTACTCATCAACTTAAATTTTTTAGATCGTAATTCAATCTATTTCATTTCGGGGGTGTTTTCATGGCTTTGTTTCATAGTTTTCGCATCACGAACTAAAAAATGCAATAAATTTTTCTCCGCATTTTCCATTTCGGGGGGTGTTCAAACACCCAAAACACCCCCTGTCTACGGCCTTGGTTCAGGACACCATCAGAGCGATTAGACAGCCAAAAACAACAGACAGATTATGCATTGTATGAATGGCGGACTGATGGTAAAGGCCAAATTTCAACATTATAAGCTCATTCATAAAAGTAAAGCCGATTAAACTAGCATTAATCGATTGCAGAGAAAGTTCCTCAAATGGTAGAATAACGCAGAGAGTAGGGTATGCCTCTCTACGACTAATTCAGTGTGAGAAGTGTATAAAAATTAATAGAATTGTGCAAAATCTAGAATTATGCATATCTACGACTAATTCAGTACGAGAATTGTAGAAACTTAATGAGGGGGTCACGTTGATTTATGTGGAGTTGACGTGTACAGTGATGACTTCACTTTACTAGGAGGTCCTAAGCAGGACCCCACACCGGCAATGCTTACTCTGGACTAATTAACTGCAGTCGTTCTTCGCAACCGGTGCATCAATACTGATCGGAGGAATTTGGAACACGAGCAGCTTGTTCTCCGAGTAATCTCAGTAAATTCGTTTCTGAAAGTAGCGACCCCATATGTACAGTAGCAGCAGCATTAACGCGGGCCTACGCGGCGCTCGTTTCCATCGGACCTTTCTATAATCAACCTGGTATTTATGCTGTGGCCCGACATTCACTGGAATTCAAGCTCAACTGCCCCATGTTTAGGTGGACCACAGAACTTGACCTAGTCCTCCGCAGTTTAGTGCAACACAGGGCGACATCTCGCGTCCTCCTCTGAGATCGTGTTTATGCGTGACACCGACTCATCGTTAGCAGGAAACGCACGCACGCACGAATGCGAGTCAAGCGACATTGTTAAACTGACTGTGTGTAAGTCAGTCAGTCAGTCAGCCAGTCAGCTGTACGGTTGACTAGCTAAATGGTTTCAGATGATGTGTGGGGATGATACACGGCCTAGAAGACTTAAGCACGCCGACGAGCGGGGTGGCTGAATGCTTGATGGACTGATTGACTGATTGATTTATTGGTTGACTGACTGACTGGCTGACTGACTGACTGACTGACTGGCTGACTGACTGACTGGCTGGTTGACTGACTGGCTGGCTGACAGCTGGCAAGTTAGAAATGATACGCTCTAACAGCGCACCAGATCAGATTATAGTCGAATCAGATTAAAAAAGAGACAAGAGATACGGACATTGAGACTCAGAGTCAGATGGAGATTGTGAAGCAGACGTAATCTCCATTTTATGCTGAAAACTTCTGTATATGAGGTTGATTCGTTTTGACCATATTCTGCTGAATGTCATCACAAGCGTTCAATTCTTGTCACGATGCATCCGAGGCACTACTTTCTAAAACACCGTAGAAAATCGATATTTATTATATTATGGACTTTCGCTTATGTATAATTAATAAAAGTTAGGGTCTGGTGTATCACAATTTTTATGTGAACTTGTTTTTAGTAGTTCTTTTAGACGACTCGTTTGTCTACGCTATAAAATAATAATAATAGATTATAGTGTTGCTATTGACTGCCATCGTATAATATGCCCAGATGAGAAGTGCACATCAAAGTCTCGTAAACATACAGAGCCACAAATAGGCTGGAGAAGGTCATATTTCGGTTTAGAGCGAAATAGTCCACTGGGAGAGTTCCCACTACGAGGAGGTAGAGGGATTTTGATGGAGGGATCATTAACTCTGGATAGAGGACGGCCAAGGACAAGACGCATAGACTACCAGAAACAACATATTTTTCAGCAGATTGGCCTACTGATTTTAGCCTGGCAGATTAGGCTATGTACACGCACTTTGTAGGCTACATAAGGATTTTGCTATAGCCTACTATCATGTTGACCTTGTTCATGCTTGCAATTAGTGAATTGCAAACATGAACAAGGAAAATGAATTTTTCGGATGAGAGCCTGCCTCTCCATTTAAGTTCCCTGGCTATAATATGGTGTCCACGCATAGTGTTCAGAGTTGTCATGTAGGCTATACCCCGCAGAAGCATCGAAATTACATGGAGGTATGGTGTAAAATTTAAATTAACATAACAACCGACAAAATAAATTACGCTGTTTAAATCAAGAGGCGTCTAACGCTCACGTCATTGACAAATTTGAATTTATGGGATTGCGAATCGAAGTTTGTATCACAAGCGGCGGTGCTTGCATGGGCGGAGACTCAACAATTGGGGGGGGGGGGAACAAATACATGGGCCGTCCCCTCCAACACATTCATTGAGGGGGACCGTCCGATCTGACCTCCCTAAGTCTCCGTCCATGTGTGCTTGGTCTTCCGAAATAGGTCTACTCGGGAGTTGTGGAGGAAACATGTTATGCTAAATTAGGAGACCGGAGCTGCATTCGGGCTCGTACGTTCACAAGGCTGACAACAGTACTGTTTTGTTTATCACAGGACGTATTGACCTATAACTATATGACCTTGTCTGGTTGTCGACCTGCGTTTCTGTAGTGCTGATTTGCCTATATATAGAAATCCAATACTATAATGAATGTTTCAAAATATCCTTGAATCTTTTGCTGTCCTCGTCAATAAGAATCAGTTTCCAATGTTTTTTAAAAGTGACCTGTCATTTTGGGTCACCTCGCATGAGGTGATCATGACTCTCTGAAGGTCATTTTTGTGGATCTGCCACTTGATGGAAGGCCATCAATTGAAACCTTGTCCTGTAGGCCCTACAATAACGGCGCGAAATGGACCTAAGTGCACACATCTACAACATGTGGATTTGATTGCGGAAATGAGGAGAACTTGATTACCAGAATAAATCATTCTGACGCTTTATGTCTTGCTGACAAATGCTTTGACTGCTAGCCTGCAGTGACTACACAAACACGAGATCACTTAAAGTCTACAGCCCACCCCACCCCTACCCACCTCGACACAATTGTATGACTAGGCCAACAATGGATATTGTTCAGTTGATTATTCCTGTGTCAGGAAGGACAGTAATTTATTGTTATCCGTGTACACTTTATTGCCTTTTTATTATTATAGCCCAATTATCCTCTTCGCGAGGAGTGGACAGTGGCCTGTCCTCCTTAGTTCGGTCCAGATATCAACAGCCTTCTTTTATGTTCTCTGCCATACTCCTTAACTGCTCTATAGCCCAATTGCTTTGAATTTCCTTTATCACCAGTCATGAATCTAATAGCGTATATCCTGTATACAGTTTATATTCAATGTCGTAGTTTGAGTCAAACCTAATGCATTGAGCCTCATAACTAAGTCAAGTGTTAATTTGTTTCCCAAACTGAATTGGAATGTTAGTTGTTATTTTTCACGTCTTCAAGGAACGCCATTGTGGGTCACTTCACAGAGGGTCAGTTTTTCCGCTGAACGGGTATGGACTATAGATCGAAGCACTATAATACTATATGAACAGCATGTCTTGACGAATCAAACTCAGTGAATCGTGTACTCAACAATACGTCGACCTTCTTGTACTAAGCACACAATAGCCGCCACTGGTTTGGGTCTAAAAACTTTGCTATTTACGCCGATACTAACGGACCAAGACCAAGTTTATGGAAATTCCCACCTGTTGATGTCGACTTGAAAAATGCCAAATTTATTAACAATGGTTCAGTGGCTGGTTGCTCAACGAAGAGAGGTCAGAGGTTTAAATTTGAACCAAGACAGACTTTTGTCAGATACCTGCTTAGCCCCTTATATGCCTCCAGCCCAGCCAACTGGAGCTGGAAAGCAACGGGGTCATGTTGTAACAGCATTTGTTACAACCAGCCCCGGTCTCCCCTACACTGACCGCATATACCTCATAGCGTCTGTGTGAAGATGAGACGACCTGCTTAACAACGCCTGTGTCACATCAATGATCATTAGCGTCGCCCTCCTCCTTCATCCATGCTTGGGACTGGCACTGGCTGAGTGCGAACAGTGGCGACACTAGTCGAGGAGTCTGTGCGTGTGTGTGCGTGTGTGTGTGTGTGTGTGTGTGTTTGTGGAGGAGTGAAAACGTGAGTGCATAAAACAAAACCAGTAACACTTTACGTTCATAATTTCATTTATGATTTATGTTAGCAGAAATCGCCTATAGAATAATAATATTATTAGAATAATACAGAATAACAATAGCAGTCCTGGGCTGCCGTCTATTATAAAATATATTCAGTCTGAGGAGGCGGATGTAGGGCACTGTATGCAGACGATATGCAGAAGCCTATATATAATCGACTGCTGACATCCGATCGGCAATTGTTTGAGTTCAACAAAACATGGTTGCATATGAAACAAACAACAAAACATGGTTGCGTATGAAACGAACAACAAAACATGGTTGCATAATTATGTTTTGCATATGAAACGAACAACAAAACATGGTTGCATATGAAACAAGCAACAAAACATGGTTGCATAATTATGTGTTGCATATGAAACGAACAACAAATCCATTGAGCCTTGCATGCAATTTTCCCTTTTTATCGAACGCCTTGACCTATGGCCTTGATTTATTTAATATGTCGGCTCCGGAAACCAGAGCATATAAATGGCGAGTAACCTAGTTTCCTTAAAAAAACTATCCATTCAAAACGGACTCGAGAAATGTCAGTCGAAAAACGACCGTATCCTATTATACACAACGTCGTGTTCAAGGCCGCGGGTCGATTAATCTTGTACGCATCAAAGGGAAAGAAGTCAATAGGGCCTACACTGCCCTACTCTGCCCTACAGTCTGTTGGAGAGACGCTGCATGGTCACCCGACAAAATATCGCAGACTATTTTATTCTCATTTCTACCGAAGCCGTTGTCCTCATTCTGGCGACGTAAGTGGCCGTTTGGAGCGCCACTGTCCCCCGCCTAAGCAGATCACGTATCTCCAGTGGTATCTCCAGTGCTGAGGACGAGATGGAGGCGACAAGGACCATGTGGAGTTTGCGGAGGAGAATGGACCAACGAATCGAACGAGGGTCAGCCGCCGATGAGGAGGACATGGCATTGGTGTCCTTTCTTCCATGTGAAGATTTGAAGGTCATCCGCCCGCTGTGGTGGTGGTGGTGGTGGCGGCGGTGGTGGTGGTGGTGGTGGTGGTGGTGGCGGCGGCGGCGGTGGTGGCGGTGGTGGTGGCGGTGGTGGTGGTGGTGGCGGTGGTGGTGGTGGTGGTGGTGGTGGTGGTGGTGGTGGTGGTGGTGGTGGTGGTGGCGGTGGTGGTGGTGGTGGTGGTGACCGCGGTGCACTTTCATCCCAGTCAACCGATCGATGGCGCGTCTGCAGACAGGCAGTGGTCACGTGGTCGTAGGAGACTGCGCCGCTGATGCTGCTCCCCCTTCTTCTCTTTCTTCTCCTCCTCCACCTCCTCGCATTCTCCTTCTGCTACTCCTCCTTCTTCGCCCCTATCTCCTCCTCCTCCTCTTCCTCCTCCTCTTCCTCCTCCTCTTTCTCGTTCTCCTTCTCCTCCTTCTCCTTCTTCTTCTCCTCCTCCTCCACCTCCTCGCCTTCTTCTTCTGCTACTCCTCCTTCTGCTCCTCTTCCTCCTCCCCCTCGTCTTCCTCCTCCTCCTCCTCGTCCTCGTCCTCCTCCTCCTTCTCCTCCTCCTCCTCCTGGTATTCGGGAAGGTCGAATGCGTTGATGCCTGACCAAGTCGTAGGCATCTCCTACGAACCATGGACTATCTCAAATTCTCCATTATATCAACAGGATAGTTAGAATATCTCTGCCAACCCACAAGTTCATTCCATGGGGTCCAACATGCACTCACTCCCACCCTAACCCTCTTCACACCCACTTGCACACGTGTGCGTGCGCGAGGACATGTGCGCCAAATGAACTTGACACCTTCACACAAAGACGTCTCTAATTGGGTCCCAGAGGCCAGAGCCTTGCTCGATTCTGATTGGGTATCGTCAGTTGTAATGCCAAAGGAACCGGAAGTTCACTCCATTCACTCGATAATAATAATAAGCTTCGCTTGCCTGTAATTAATTATTGGACAATTGGGTCAAAATAGAAGTGTTACTGGGTGTGCGTTTCCATAGCGACTGGTTTTAACTTTTAACCCTAGAAATAAATTCAAATCGCTTAGAATTAAAACTGAAATGAATTATTATACCTCTGAATTTCAAAAATACAATGGTGACTTAAAACATACATGGAAGGTTATAAGATCCATTCTTAACACATCCAATAGCAATACAAAAATTGATGAATTATGTATTAATGGTGTCAAAATAACTGATGCAGAAACTATGGCTGAAAGATTTAACTCATACTTTTCGAGTATTGCCAAAACTTTATCCGACAAAATTCCGGCCTCTCAGAACACCTTTCAATCCTACATGATGCCATCTCTTCCGGAGTCCTTTGCTTTAATTTCTACGACCCCCGAGGAGCTAATCTCTATCAATCAGTCTCTTAAACTAACACACAGCTCTGGTGTGGACGATATCAATCCATATACTACTAGTGCAATATTAAATCTTCTCGCCACTCCTCTATCTGAAATTATAAACTGCTCTTTCGCCACTGTAATTGTCCCATCTGCGTTAAAAATAGCCAAAGTCACACCGATTTTCAAGCAGGGTGACAAATCTGAACTAGGCAATTATAGACCCATATCTGTTTTACCTTATTTTTCTAAGTTAGTTGAAAGAGCAATGTATAATAGACTGTATGACTACGTTCTAAAAAGGAAAATTCTATACTTAAACCAACATGGTTTTCAGACTGGACATTCGACTGCCATGTCTCTCCTGAATATCCAGGATAAAATATCACAAGCTATAGAAAACAATGAGTATTCTGTGGGAATATTCCTCGATCTTTCAAAAGCATTTGATTCTGTAAATCATACAATCCTCTTAAAAAAGTTGGATAACTATGGCATTCGAGGGTTGCCGCTTTTGTGGTTCAAAAGTTACCTAGAAAATAGACAGCAGCTGGTCCGATGTAATAATAAATCATCGAAACTCCGCCCTATCGAATTTGGAGTTCCCCAGGGCTCCATCTTGGGGCCCCTATTGTTTTTACTTTATATAAATGATCTGCCTCATGTTTCCTCTTTATTGCATTTTGAGCTGTTTGCTGATGATTCGAACGTTTTTATATCACATAAATCCCATGAAAACCTATTTCAAATTGTAAATCTCGAACTACCTCTCGTGGGTGACTGGTTTAAAGCAAATAGACTCTCTTTAAATTTAAGTAAAACATCCTATATTCTCTTTAATTCCCACAGAAAAATCCCCCCTACTCAAGCACCCCCATTACTTATTGACGGTGTACCCATCCCCCAAACTAACAAAGTAAACTTTCTTGGCGTAGTCATAGATCAACATCTGAACTGGAAGGAACACATTTCCCAAATATCTGTTAAATTGGCCAAAAATATAGGTATTCTATCTCGTATCTCATATAAATTGCCAACTAACATATTAACCAACCTTTACTACTCATTAGTCTACCCATATTTAGCATATTGCAATTTTGTCTGGGCCTCGAATTATACTTCGAGTCTTACACGTTTGATTATTTTGCAAAAGAGGGCCATTAGAATAATTACTAAATCTTCTTACAAGTCTCATACTGCCCAACTTTTTTCCTTCAACGGCATTCTAAAATTAGATCAAATAAGAATATATCAAACTGGTGAATTTATGTTTCGCTATAAGCATGGCCTATTACCTCAAACTTTTGCCAACTTTTTCAACACCGGTTCGACCTTTCACTCTTACAGTACTAGAACAGCCTCCAATTATAGACCGACATTTGCTCACACCAACACTCGCAAGTTCTCAATTAGGGTAGCTGGTCCAACTGTTTGGAACAATCTTCCTACCGATATACATGGTGCGTCTAATCTTCTCCTCTTTAAAAAACTTTTGCGTGCACACCTACTAACTTCAATTGTATAACTATTTTTGTTTGTTTATCTAAAATATCCTTACACTAGACAATGCTAATATAAGTATTATTTTATTTTGAACTTAGATGGCTCCCGCTGCTTATGTTACCAACTTCCATTTATTGTTATACTGGTGCATAGGTGGCCCTGCTAGCGGGACTTTGGTCCCTTTAGGTCCTCCGTTTGTAGCCCAACTGAGAACTGATCTGAAATTGTTTCATGTTATGTTTGTTTTGTTCTTGGGAGCAATAAAAAGCCTATGTTATGTTATGTTATGTTATGTTATTCATTCTGCACTGAATCTATCGGCTGAGACCCTTAACCACTGTACAGAAAGGCTGCCCTATTATAAACATTATCAGCACTCTATCGCAAAGGCAGAACGACACCGTGATCATATGATATCCCATTTTTGATGCCCGATGTAGGCCTATCTGATACAAAACGAAAGACTTGTCTGGAGAAGAAAGGGCATTGTTCGAAAGTACAAACAGGGCATTGTCTGCTCCTTCTGTGTACCGCCACTCTGTAATAATTGATGCTGCAACGATAGCACGCCAGACTCAGTTCCAATCAGTCGTCAATCTTCATCCGAGGGATGATGATGCGATGGCTGCTGCTGCTGCTGCTGAGAGTAAGAGAGGAGGATGGCGATGTCCACAAACGATGTCACGCATGACATTCTGCTCCACTCCAGTAATCGTCATTGCTGTGCAGCGAAATATTTTGTGCTGCGTGAACATCGTAAACACTGCGTGCAAGTCAAGAAATCTGTTTACACGATGTAGGCCCTACACTGATTTCGTTTAATGCTTGTTGATGTCGTGTTTTGACGACAATAATACTGGACTTTTAACGATCACGCAGGCTATAGTGTCTGGGTGGAGTACACAATGATGTCGAAAGTATTTGCTAGACTAAATAGACAACTTATGCAAGAGAGCATATCATATTTAGCATTCGTGTAAGTAAGTAGCCTATATCAGTGAATAGGTTGACAATTTGGTCGTATGTCAGAAGAAAAATTCGATTGTTAGTCTAATTAGACTACAGTTCTGAAGTGAACATCATAAAACATTCCATAGGGCGATGATCGGGCTTAAAAGTTAAAACCCAATGTTTACATATATATCGCATCAATCCTTAAAACTAACATTACACAATTTTGTATGAATTTCATACAGTGAAATTAATTATGAATTTTTAATGCAGCAATATATTTGTAAAAATAAGATAGTCTAATAGAAATGTATGCTGCGTTCTCTTGCTGTTGTCTAACGACCATAGGCGTAGGGAACATTTAAGAAGTGGGGGGGGTGGGCAAAAGTTAACTCTCTTGTTTTAGTCGTCCGGTCCAAATTGGCCGAAAATTTTAGATAGATTTTTTTATTTCTCCTGGTCTGCTTGCCCGAAAACCAGACTTGCCCGAAATTGGGGAGGGGGGGAGGCATTTGCCCATTGGCTAAGCAATTGATAAGGTGACTTCGCTAGGTGTAAGCCTACCATTCTCACTGTCTAGAGATTTTTAATAATGCCATGATTTCCACGAAGAACCGCCACAGTCTGCCCTCTTTAAAAAAGCGCTCATAATAGGCCTAATCAGTCGCTATGCTTCGTTGCATACGGCTTGTTATTATCACCAATAATTATTTTTGAAACGACTACATAACATCATTATTTTTGAGAAGACCTTGAATCCAACGATCGTCAATAACTCAATAATATCAAAATTAATTTGACAACATCCATTGGTTTCAGGCAACAGCCGCAACAGTAACACTGACAACAAGATATGACGGCGGTCAAGGTTATGAGGATAATAATAATAATAATTAAGTCACTGGCTTCTTCTTCTTCTCCTGACTTTTGGCTTCAGTTGTGCATTGTGTGCAACAACCTTCGAACAGACTCCTCCACACTCCACCGCCATTCTCTGTCATTGTCCTCCAGTTGCCGAAACACACCTTACTGATTTGCTGGTTGACCCTAAGGTTGACCTTCCTTCCATCTTGTGTTGACTCAATGCCAACAAAACAGACAAAGACAACAAGGGACGACGGGACAGGCTTCGTTGGAAGAGCTGATTGGTCGACAACGACGATGATGATGACGATGACGACGACGACAACGACGACGACGACGGAGGCTTCGGCAAATATCGATAAAGCGACTGACTGATCGAGCACGTCCGACGACTGTAGACACAATTTCCTTCATTTCGGTCGTTGGCAGTGACTGCATCTGTGCGGTATCGTGTACCCTGCCACCACCACAATCTCCTGCCACATTATCCATCGAGCGGCCTGTGAGTCTCTTCAGCAACGACGCAGTGCGTGTAGCAGCGATTGCTCGTCTTCGGTTAGGCTTAGACCTGTGCGGCGGTGGCAACCCTCGCCCGTGTAGCTGCGAAAATTCGGTCGACCCTGATGGCTACAATCATGGCCTCGTTTGTAAATCTACCCTCAGACGATCCCCGTCAACAGTAGGCTATGCCATCAAAGATTATTATCAAGTCTGGCAGGTCCTTACCAAAGCTGCTAATCCTAGTATTAAGGAATCGACGGTTTGGTTGTTTCGTCCAGATGAAAATACTCCGGACGACGATCCTATAAAATTATGATGGTACCCTGGATGGTATACGCTAATATCTGACATCGAACGCAGCAATTGTACGCAGCTGTTGCGCGGCATCATGCAGGCTATTGCTCACATAGAAAATGGAGCCGCCACTGGTCGCAGTTTTGTCCTCATTCATTCATTCATTCATTCATTCATTCATTCATTCATTCATTCATTCATTCAATCATTCATTCATTCATTCATTCAATCATTCAATCATTCAATCATCCATTCAGTCATTCAGTCATTCAGTCATTCATTCATTCATTCATTCAATCATTCAATCATTCAATCATTCAATCATTCAATCATTCATTCAATCATTCATACAATCATTCAATCATTCATTCAATCATTCATTCATTCATTCAATCAATCAATCAATCAATCAATCATTCATTCATTCATTCATTCATTCATTCATTCATTCAATCAATCATTCAATCATTCATTCATTCATTCATTCAATCAATCATTCATTCATTCATTCATTCATTCAGTCAGTCATTCATTCAATCAATCATTCATTTATTCATTCATTTATTCATTCGGCAAACAGCTCAATGGATTCGTTTTCAAAGGTTTCACCTTCTCCGTTGTTGCAAAATCGCTAAAGACAGACAGATTCTGACTAGCGAGAACAAGATGTGTGCAACTCAACATACAGTGCGCTAATTCATTCGTTCACTCATTCCAGCATTTTTATAGCTCTTCACCAGGGGCTACTCAGGAGCGCTCCCGGCTCTAGCACGGCAAAAAACTGTTTTGAGTTTAATAAATAAAAACTTGTAGACTTGTAGGCCGCTCGGCCTGCAAAAGTTTCCGGTAAAACCCTGTGTTTGAATCTATAGACCTATTATAATAATAATATTGGTCCACCAAACTTCAGCGTGTTTTTGGCATCTTCACATCAAGACTATTATTCTTTAATTAAAAACTTTCTTCAACAGATATTTCACATTATACGAACAATAATACGCTTCTATAATTATTGTCATGACGCATAAGTGCAGTCGAACGGAAACTACTGTAGGCCTACATAATCCGCTAAATACTTCTCAATGAACATTTGCGGGCATGTTAATCCTAGGCCATCGAGAAAGGCTCTTTGCGGTTAACCGCAGCTCGTAACAAGAAAGACGAAGCACAGATGAGAAGGTTGTTTGTTCCAGCGACATAACCACTTCGAGTACTTTATGTCTATGTTTCATTGCTTCTCCTGTTTACGTAGGCCTAAGTGCTTTTTAAAGCTGAGAGGGGTCGCGAGCACTTTCAAACAAATAAACTCCATAAGTAGTGCATGGGTCCTCGATTTAAATAATTAGACTATCCGATACCGGTAGTCTTAATTGGGCTGATAATTGAGTCTGTAATGTAAGTCATTGGCTATCCACGATTTCAACTGTTTTTAAATAATTACAGCGAAGAAATATAACCCACGTCAGCTGCTTGCGTGCGCCAAAAGGTATTTATGATATTTTACATGTGCATCGGTCCAATTCTGCAGCAATGTAGAGCCTAATTAGCCTACAAGTCCGTAGGTGTTGCAAGTTCAGTGCGTACAGCTCAGAAGTACAAAGCAGCAGCTGCTTATATCTGAGTAGGATAGCAATGCTTTGCCGATCCGCTTTGCAGAGGATTGTACTCGTTGAATGATTTGCGCCTGTGTACTATATCGGTAAAGCCATCTACATGTACAAAATAATTTAGTCCACTTCTTAAAACTTCTAATCGGTGAATAGGCCAACATGCATATCACTATGAAATACGTGTACACACTCTTCTGTAAGAGTGTAGAACATTATCCCCGAAATTTATCATTCGGACATTATCCTTCAGACATTATCCACCGGACGTTATCCTTCGGAAATATTATCCCGATTTTAAGTAGGACAAAATCCTCTTGGCGATGAGTATAGACCTATTTCTTCATTCAATTGGTTAACCTTGATATTGTCCATTTTTTTGCTGGCTGTGTCAGACACTTGATGGTCCTTGACAATTTACGAGACCTGGTCCAGTTTATGTAGGCATGAATTTGAGCATGTATGTATGCATGTATTCACGTATGTATGTATGTATGCAATGCTTTGCATGTATGCATGTATTTTTGTATGCATGTATGCATGTATGCATGTATGCATTTATGCATGCATATATGTATGTATGCATGTATTCTCATATGTAAATATGCAATGCTTTGCATTTATGAATGCATGTATGTGTGTATGTATACGTACATTTGTATGTGTATAACTGTATATATATATATATATGTATGCATGTATGTATGTATGTATGTATGCATTCATGTATGTAGGCTATGCATGTATGCATGAATGTGTTACAGTATTTTTTGATGATCTTAGCTGCTTTGTGGTTTAGTTGTCAAACGTCTGCTTCTAGTATTGAAGAGGACGCACTGGAGTACTGTAGTACTAGAGTACTACATTTCATTCACGTGAACACGCTGTCAAAGTAGATCCGTCATAAGACTTTCATTCGAGCATGGAGAGTTAATACACGTAAAGCAAAGGAATCACGTGTGCCATTAGGACCACACGCAGGCCAAGTACACGGGTATGTGTGTATGTGTGGGTGGGTTGGGGAGGGGACCGTGACTTATAAATCAACAACCTCTTGCAAATAGCATAGCAAGGTCTGAAACCCACCAATCATCATCTCGTATGAGTTCGCCGTCCTTAAATAGGAGACCAATCTGTAAAATAGAATGTACTTTAAGATGTAACGCACGTTTTCCTGATTCAATTCAACTATTTCATAGTCCTTAGGACAATCAAATCGTGATTGGTTTAAATGGCCAGTATATTTTAGAAAACGACTTATTTTCCGTATGATTGTTTTGACAGTTTTCCGTCAGATGCGTCGAAAATCCATAAAAAAATTTCAGACTCAGCTTGCAATTAAAACCGAGATGACTAGTGGCCTCTTTTATGTCTGTTTCGGGCTAATTAGGTGACGTGGCAGAGTAGGCTGCTGGTGCTATGGTCTTGTGTTGTAGACACGCCTTCAGACTTTAAAGAGGTGGGGGTCAATATTTAAGTGTGATTGATGCCACCGGAGATAAAAACGGACAAACCTAGCTGCTCTAGGACAGTCAAAGCCAATTCCACTGAGCCACAAATATGAGAAACCGAGGAAAGGCTCTGAACAGAAATGGTCAGACGAAGACACGTGTGCTTTGTGGTATTTAAAAGGCGAATTTTTAAGTACCATATTCTGATAAATAAATAATTAAATTAAATTAATTAATTAATCATAAATGCATACATACATACATACTGCATACAACATGCATGCATGGAGACAAACACACACACACACACACACACACACATGTGGTTGTTCAATGGGGCAATGGTTAGAGTGTTGGACTGTCATGTAAAGAGGTCGGGGTTTGATGCCGTATAGTGTACCCAAAGCAACGAATTGCCGGAGGAGACGTCACTTGCGTCGTGATTTATGGCCAATTACTCGTCTTGTGAAGGTTTCGTTTAACGTGAAGATCTCGAGTCTGCTTGACTTCCTTCCTAGTTCTCTTATAGTTTACTTACACGGAATGGCTCGAATAATTATATTTGTCGCTATTTAGCAGTAGGTTACTTGTAGGTATGTACACTGTACAGTATAGGCCTACGTTTGCAACAGTTCCTATGAAACTGAAAACTTGAGGTTGAGTTGGTCTTCGTATAGCCTAAAGCAAATGTAATCTGCATAATTATGCATTTTACTGCAAATAACTTTTCCTGCTGACTTTTTTGGCCATGAATCAGTTTTCCATTATTTTATCTGCAGAAATCTCAACTATCGCAGTCCATCTTAACATAACGTAGGCCATCAGGGCCATGACAGGTCTGCGTAAGAAAAGGTTTTGGAAGTTCTAATAATTATGGTGTAGGCGTCTTTTATTGGTCCTCGTTTAGCTTTCTTTTGTTTTATGGTTCCATAGACTAGAGGAAGAAAGTGTTACTTTTACCCTTTGTAAGTCAAAGGCACCCACCTTTGAAGGATTCAACATTTGCACAATGTACTCAAGCGTGTGCACGCTGACCCACGACTTGACTGACCTATTGGACTGGACAAATATAGGTCTACTGAACTTATTCGGCCATAAAGGCGACCCCTTTCTGTCTGCCTCCCTCCCTGCCCTCCTTCCTTCCTTCCTTCCGCCCTCGCCCCGTCCCTCCCTCCGTTCCTCCCTAGCCCTGTGCATGCTCACGGGCCTGTCCGCCTTCACCAACCTCCGGAAAAATAAATCGGCTGTGAATATAAATGTGCGATTTATCTGGGCCACTGTTGTATTGCGATCCACCTTCGAGCGGCGGCGGCGAAGGCGGCAGTTGATGCAGATAGTCTGACCTCATTCTTTCCTCCTCCTCCTCCACCTTCCTCCTCCTCCTTCCTCCTACTTACTACACGATCTTCACCAGGCAGCCAGAGATTAGAACATGCAGACAGGAGGACGATGATGATGAGAAGGAGCGAGTAGAAGGAGTAGGAGTAGTAGGAGTAAGCCCGCTTATTCTCTTATTCAGCGCTGCTGCTGTGTTCTACTCACCGAATCTGGGTCGAGAGAAGAAGAGCGACGGGCGGAGGGCGGGCGGCCGACTTCGTTCTTAACCGGTCATCGTCGACAGATGCTCACCGACCGCCAGAGGGCCAAAGCACCACCACCACCACCACCGATGCATGCATGGTCATCTTCTTTATGAAGCGATAAACAAGAAAGAGACAGACGACTCTCAAACCTCAGGTATGGCAGTTCATCTTGTGTTTGCTTTTTGGTTGCAATAAAGTGAATTGATTGAATTGATTGAATTGATTGAATTGATTTGATCGATTGATTGATTGAATTGATTGATTGATTGATCCAATCTGTTGTGCGTCTAACTTTTCAGTTAGAATATTAAAAACTGTTCAACTCTATCATTTTTATTATGTTTCTAATTATTATGATTATTAAGTCTATATGATTATTGAGACACCTGCATTTCGTGATAGTGTCGTCCATGCAAAGCTTAGAAGTGGGCACACACGCAACCATAACGGCGCTGACCACTTGTGAGTGAAGGACTATCTCATTGTCACTACGCAGTAATTAACCACCTCAGCTGAGGCTCGAACCCATGCCCACAAATTTCGGATCAAGCACTCTAACCATTCGGCCACCTTGACCCACGCGCCATGTATTGGTTAAGCGGCGCTTCCTCTTGCCAATATAATTATAAATCAATCAATGGCGTAAAAATATAATCGTAGTAAAAGTGATAGATGCTCATGGAGTCTGACCTAATTATCTTGGACCTGACCTAATTATCTTGGACCTGACCTAATGACCTTAAGCGCTCAAGGGACCTGACGTATGTGAGCCTTGTTGAAGGATGCAGCCCAGCATCCGCCTTGGAAGATGTAAACAGTCGGATAATCTTCTTCGCATGGCGAACGGCCTAAGAAGTTGGCTGGCTATTGTGCGTCAAACAATATTAGGCAATAGTCGAAACATTTATTGCCTTATTTATATGGCAATTGCGTTGGTGAGAAATCACTGAGAATTATTACGGAGCATGGATCATGTGATGTGCTCGTCATTGGCGCACACCATGTAATGTAATGTAATTCAGACAATTTCTATAGCATCGTGTACCATGTACACTTTTGTACAGTTTTATTATTCCAAGGACAGACTGACTTGTTGCTGCTTAGCCACACTGCCATTACAAAGATCATGATTAGCGTTGCCCTCCTCCTTTACCCAGGGTCGGGACTGGCACTGCCAGAGCGCAAACAGTGGTGGAGGACATTAGACATTACCTTATGTTTAATACGTGCTGCTGCTGACGACGATCGACAGATTTACAGCTGCGTCGATGACAAGCGGTATTATATATGTGGTAGCCACCTGCTGTGTGTATGAGTATGTTTGTGTTTGTGTGTGTATGTATATGTGTGTGTTTGTGTGTGTTTGCGTGTTTGTGTGTATGTGTGTTTGTGTGTGTGTGTTTGTGTGTGTGTTTGTGTTTGTGTGTATATGTGTGTTTGTGTTTGTTTGTGTGTTTGTGTGTGTTTTGATGTGTTTGTGTTTGTTTGTGTGTGTGTGTTTGTGTGTGTTTGTGTTTGTTTGTGTGTGTGTTTGTGTTTGTTTGTGTGTGTTTGTGTGTGTTTGTGTGTGTTTGTGTGTGTGTATGAGTATGTTTGTGTTTGTGTGTGTATGTATGCGAGTGTGTGTTTGTGTGTGTTTGTGTGTATGTGTGTTTGTGTGTGTGTGTTTGTGTGTGTGTGTTTGTGTTCGTGTGTATATGTGTGTTTGTGTTTGTTTGTGTGTTTGTGTGTGTTTTGATGTGTTTGTGTTTGTTTGTGTGTGTGTGTGGGTTTGTGTGTGTTTGTGTTTGTTTGTGTGTGTGTGTGTTTGTGTGTGTTTGTGTGTGTTTGTGTGTGTTTGTGTTTGTTTGTGTGTTTGTGTGTGTTTTGATGTGTTTGTGTTTGTTTGTGTGTGTGTTTGTGTGTGTTTGTTTGTGTGTGTGTTTGTTTGTGTGTGTTTGTGTGTGTTTGTGTGTGTGTTTGTGTTTGTTTGTGTGTTTGTGCGTGTGTGTTTGTGTTTGTGTGTATATGTGTGTGTTTGTGTGTTTGTATATGCGTGTTTATGTTTGTTTGTGTGTGTGTTTGTGTGTATGAGTGTTTGTTTGTGTGTTTGTGTGTTTGTTTGTGTGTGTTTGTGTGTGTGTGTTTGTGTGTGTGGGTGTTTGTGTGTGTTTGTGTGTGTTTGTGCTTGTTTGTGTGTTTGTGTTTGTGTGTATATGTATATGTATGTGTTTGTGTGTGTTTGTGTGTGTTTGTATATGTGTGTGATTATGTTTGTGTGTATGAGTGTTTGTTTGTGTGTGTGTTTGTGTTTGTGTGTATATGTGTGTGTGTTTGTGTGTATATGTGTGTGTGTTTGTGTGTTTGTGTATGTGTGTGAGTGTGTGTTTGTGTATGTTTGTGTGGTTTTTGTGTGTATGTGTGTGAGTGTGTGTGTGTTTGTTTGTGTACGTGTGTGTGTGTGTGTGTGTGCGTGTGTATGCATGACACTTGTCACTGCACGCTACCGACACCTTGCGGCGGAAGAAAATTGTCTGCAGTGAGAGGCTGATGGTGGAAGAGTGACAGACAGCAGTCACACTTCGCCAGGGTAGACCACAAGACCTGCTGCACTTCTGGCCCAGAAACGTTTCCACAGATAGGTTAATGAATAAATATTGTGGTCGCTGGGCTAAAAGCATAAAAAATTCCATGTGAAAATAGAACGGCAGATTTTTTTGTCATTAATAAACGGCAAGGACATATTTTTTGCTCATCGCTGACCCACTTCGGCATATATATGCTGTCTGCGTATAATGAGCAGTTCGGAGAATTTGTGGCAGGATTCTCAGCATGCGTATTGTTCATTGGTTGCGTGTGGTGTACAGAATTGTTATAGCCATGTAAATAAGCGAATCAAGCAATCAATTAACAAGTAAGACTTCTTGAGAAAAGATTAAATATTCATGAAAACAGATGGAATTCGAATTTATAGAACCACCAGAAATAGACTGAAGGAGCAAAATGCCTTAAGTATCCCGTTATGCCCCGCTCTCCCCTATGACGTATTTAGGAAGTAGTAAAGGTGACGAAAATCAAGGAGACAGCATCTGCAGAAAAAAGAGACGAGGCTGTCATGATCAACTTTTGAAACTTTTATGTCCTGAAGGCTAGATCGGTCGACAGTTACTGTTGTGAACATAGCCTACTCTTGCGAAAGTGCTTTTCTGTATTTCAGTATCGTCCAGAAGTTCAATGGGTTCTATTTAGCATTTCCAGGTTACCAGTCGAACGTTGTGGAAAAATGGCAGCCTGTTGTCTGATTTTTCCGCAAAAAAGTTTCTTTTCAACATTACCACAAAATGTAGGCCATGTGGTTGTTGTAAGGAGTGCCTCGTAAAATACAGAAAGGATTGGAACATGAAAAGACATGGTTCTCGACTAAGTGTAGGTGGCGAATCGGATGAGTAGTGAATACGACGTTTTTCGTTTATAGCTTAATTGAGTCGTGCCGAGTTGGTGTAAGGTCACACGTGCATCGTGCATCCAAGGTCGAATGATGGGCATTGATGGCTAAGTGGCTAATGAGTCGATATTTAATTTCCACGGACTGGGTTCGAATCCTGCGCTGCTCATGTTAAATCGACGAAGATCTCAATGTAAATCATCGGAGGCCGTCATAATTAGACCGATGCATTGTATGCAATGCCAGCGCCACAGCATCATTACTTCTACCAGACAATTGCAGCAAGACTAGTACCGTGCGCGCCGGATTTTGTCATACGCTGAGGTTGGTGCAGGTTGTGCAGTTGCTGCTGTGACCTGCAGACTGCAGGTTCAGCGGAAGCGAACCGTTGTAGACATCTGGTATTAAACTTTCGGCACGCAGTGGAAGTGGAACTCTGATAAATCCACTTGATGTAGGTCTACAGAAACGTGAAGTGACTACATAGCACCATAGCATTGAAATATTTATTCTAGCGCCGCATAAAGACTCACGGTCACCGTCTTCGGCGATGAAAGTGCAACCGCACGTCCACTGTGCAAAGATGAAGACTGCAATGCATCGGGAACGTTCGCGTCATAGGGGCCTATAATTATATGCAAAAGACGCTACATAAAAGGCAGACGCATAAAGGATACATCATCCTACACGAGAATTAAATGTATGGAGCAAGCAGCATGTATACCATGAATCATGCTGTGATTTGTTGAAAGCAATGTCCCGTTGTGCCAGACATTGCTGCAGGCAGAGAGAGCTGAAAGATTTAAGTGCTGTCTCAAGATGAACTAGAGACTGTGGTCGACATTTGTGACAGTGTGACACGGCTGCAGATCAATTAGCCCACTAATTTTTTGCCGCTCGCACACCATGGCATGGCATGATACGTGGGCGGCTCTATTATGAGGAGACCTGCGCTTTGGTCCGTGCTGCAGGATATACGAGGCTTTGCTAAAAGCCTACAGACGTCGTCGGTTCCACGAGATGACTAAATACAGATGAAAATTAGGCCTAGAATCTTAGATTAGTCTACGTCTGGCCTCCTGTCTGTTATTTCGACCAAAGCCTACTTTTGGCGCTCGTTGCCTACGTGTACGCGTTTAGTAATAATAAGCTCCTTATCCCCTTTTACGGATGTCGGTGTATGAACGGAGTACTAAGACCTCGTTTAGACGCCGCAGTGATATTTTTGCACAGATTAATATGCGACAAGTGGTGATATGAAACTGTTGTATTCAACGAATGGACTCTAATAGTGTAAGCTTATAGACAAAGGGACTTTATAGTCAGACAAAGAAACATAAATGGACGAGAACGTCTAGTCAGACAAAGGAACTCTAATTGGACTAATGGGCTCTAATAACATTTGGTCCAAAGAAGTGATCTGTTGTTCATTTTACGCCTATGGCGTTACACAGAAATAGCTGCATTACTAAAGCTAAAATGTCATCGTCTGCGCTAATAAACTGGTCCCTTAATTGTCGTCTGCAAAAGGTCACACGGTCGCAAGTCATCGGTGTAACAGTGTTTCTCGTTGTGTCCAGTTTTGCAGCCGTCATAATTTCGGTTTCCGAGAATGTCTTCCAATCCGCATAAAACTGAACAAGTAAGCGGCACCTCCAAAGTCTTGGTTCTGACAAAAAAAAACACAACGCCTCTTATTGTCAGTTGAGTGGCACTTCTTTCCTCTGTGCGGAAATTCTTAATGTACGACCATAAGAATAACTTTTATCAGTATTGTGATGTTTTGTAGCAGAATAGAAATATATACCTGATTCCACGAATACGATCTATACTTATCTTAATCCACCAATTCCAACATCTTTTGCCATCTACCCTACTTCTTCTACTGAACTATTGTCAATTAATCATAATCTTAAAACTTCGCATTCCGCAGGTCTTGATGAGTACTGTTAGACCCAACTATTATGAGCCCTTCATTTGAACTAGTTGCTGGCCCTTTGGCTGAAATCATCAATTGCTCTCTATCAACTGGCATTGTTCCATCTGCTCTAAAAATAGCCAAGGTTATACCAATATTTAAACAAGGTAATAAAGAAGAGCTTATGAATTACAGGCCAATTTCTATCTTGCCGTTTTTCTCCAAATTTATTGAAAAAGTTATGTATTCAAGATTATTTAATTACTTTACCAAAAAGAATATTCTACATGATTCTCAACATGGCTTCCAACCAGGCCACTCTACTTCCATGTCACTTCTCAATATCCAGGATAACATATCCTCTATAATTGATCGAGGTGAATTTGCATTGGGCATATTTATTGACATTGCAAAAGCTTTTGATTCTGTAAATCATGACATTCTAATTTCTAAATTACAAAATATTGGTGTAAGGGGTATTGCCCTTGATTGGTTTAGGAGCTATCTTTCAAATAGAATGCAACAGGTTTCGTGCAATGGTTCATTATCCAAAATCAATCTGATCAAATTTGGTGTCCCACAAGGGTCTATCCTTGGACCCCTCCTCTTCTTACTTTTTATCAATGACCTTCCTAACGCCTCCCCTTCACTGCGCTTTGTTCTATTTGCTGATGATACTAACATTTTTGCCTCCAATAAATCTTATGAATCACTTTTTCAGTTGATGAATCGAGAGCTTTCACACGTTGTTGATTGGTTTCGCGTTAATAAGTTATCTTTGAATCTTAAGAAAACTAACTATATCTTATTTTGCTCTCATCGTAAATCAATTCCTGACATAAATTTAACAATTTCTATGGACAACTTCAATATACCCCAAGTAATATCAACTAAATTCCTTGGTGTCCATGTGGACCGATTTCTAACTTGGAAGGTTCATATTGAAAACATCTCTAAAAAGATAGCTAAAAGTGTTGGTATCTTGACCCGTATTTCTTATCTTCTCCCACCTCGAATTAGACTTAGCTTATATTACTCTATTATTCATCCCTATCTTTCATATTGCAATATTGTCTGGGCTTCTAATTACTCTTCTCGACTTACAAGACTAACCTCACTTCAAAACAGAGCTGCAAAGATTATTTTGGGGCTCTCCCGCCTGTCTTCTTCACATCTCCTATTATCTAAATTAAGAATACTTACCATTGAACAGATAAGAGTCATGCAAACGTCCGAACTTATGTTCAAACATATGCATAATCTTTTGCCTCATGCCTTTGCGGATTTCTTTACTCTAACCTCTGACTTAGTTCCCTATAACTTCAGATCCTCATGTAATTATAGACGTATTATCACTAGAACAAATACTCGTATGTTCTCAATTAAAAGTGCTGGTCCTAAGACCTGGAACAATTTGCCTTTGTTTATTCGGAATTCCCTCTGTTTCACCATTTTTAAACGTAAACTTAAATGTCATTTACTTTACGCTGTCTCCTATTAAACTACAAAATCTCAATCTATGTATCTGCCCTTATTCTTTTATTTTCAACGACTTTTCTAATTTGGCACACTCTACATCACCTTTAGATGTTTTCCCCAGGATGTTTAGTTAACTAGTTAAGATTAAAAAAATTAACTTTATTACTCTATTATTCGTATAACCTGTTGCTGTTTACTTTCACTTGTATTTGGGAAACCCTGTCAGTGGGACAGTAGTCCCTTAAGGGTTCTCTCCTTTTGCTTTTTGTTAGTTTCTATAGACACTATATGTAATAAAGATGTTTTGTCAACTGTCACTTTGAGCAATAAAAACTGGTTATGGTTATGGTTATGGTTAAATGTATTCAGTGTGTTTGTGTGTGTGTGTGTGTGTGTGTGTATGTATGTGTGTATATGTATGTGTGTGTGTGTGCATTCGGTCGTGTGTGTGTGTGTGGGGGGGGGGGGGCGTGCGTCCGTGTGTGTGTTGTTCCTTTACATAATCCTACTTTCATTCGCTTGATCGTTTACGAATGGCGAAATCTTCATAAACGTTAGCTTGCTTTCAGTGTATTTAAAGACCGATTACAATGACCGTATTTGAAAATGTCACGATATGTAAATTCTGGCTTTGATAAAGCGCTTTGCTGTGTACTCAGAACTTTGTCAAATGTCGTCTGTAAAGAGTGACAAACTTGTTATTCTGCCGAGCACATAATAATATTTGGCTATAAAAATAAACTATGCTTGCTATCTGACAGTGATTGTGCTACAAATAAGGAAGGACTACTTAGGCTTGCATAGCAGAACGAGTAGGCCTAACATTATAGTGTTGCGCTCTAGCTCTATTAGTTGATGGAGGTAGACTACCAGGAAGGGATCACAAAGAATCCATAGGCTAACATACATAGTATTACATACATACGGATAGCGCAGGTCCAATTATTACATTTGGTATGACTAACGTCAAACAAATCTGGTGTAGTGATACGCGTGGCGAGCCTTGGCTAGAGAAAGGTGCAACTTTAATGTCTTGTTGTGCAATTTAAAATCTATATAGGCTGGGACAGCTTCGCAATAGATTCGCGAAAACTTTGGTCTTCTGAACTTCTTAGGCTATAATTTTTATGTGTCAGCAACTGTGTCTGTGAACAAATTTATTTAGAATGTGAACGGCTGGAAATTTGTGTGCTTGAGGGAAACATTTATCGGTTTGTTTGCGCAGATGTAGAGGAAAAATTAGTTTTTAAAACAAATTTTTAGAACTGCACAACCTCTTCTTTCCCTTCCCATCCTCCATGGTAGATAATCGAATGACAGTGACTAATTTCACTATTTTTTACTGCAGAAAAGTGCTTATACAACTGCACAGA